>CM037789.1:17373176-17423176 GCA_021229015.1 Solen grandis
GAAGAAGATTTTTTAAGATTTTCCTATTTAACTCTATGTAAAACAAGTGACCCCTGGTGTGGGGTCATTTATCACCATAGGGCTATGATTTGTACAATCTTGGTAGTGGCCCATAAGATGATGCTACATACCAAATATCTAAGCTCTAGGCCTTATGGATTCATAGAAGAAGATTTTTTTAAGATTTTCCTATATAACTCTATGTAAAACAAGTGACCCCTGGTGCGGGGTCATTTATCACCATAGGGCTATGATTTGTACAATCTTGGTAGTGGCCCATAAGATGATGCTTCATACCAAATATCTAAGCTCTAGGCCTTATGCATTCATGGAAGAAGATTTTTTAAGATTTTCCTATATAACTCTATGTAAAACAAGTGACCCCTGGTGCGGGGTCATTTATCACCATAGGGCTATGATTTGTACAATCTTGGTAGTGGCCCATAAGATGATGCTTCATACCAAATATCTAAGCTCTAGGCCTTATGCATTCATGGAAGAAGATTTTTTAAGATTTTCCTATATAACTCTATGTAAAACAAGTGACCCCTGGTGCGGGGTCATTTATCACCATAGGGCTATGATTTGTACAATCTTGGTAGTGGCCCATAAGATGATGCTTCATACCAAATATCTAAGCTCTAGGCCTTATGCATTAATGGAAGAAGATTTTTTAAGATTTTTCTTATATAACTCTATGTAAAACAAGTGACCCCTGGTGTCATTTATCACCATAGGGCTATGATTTGTACAATCTTGGTAGTGGCCCATAAGATGATGCTACATACCAAATATCTAAGCTCTAGGCCTTATGGATTCATAGAAGAAGATTTTTTAAGATTTTTCTATATAACTCTATGTAAAACAAGTGACCCCTGGTGCGGGGTCATTTATCACCATAGGGCAATGATTTATACAATCTTGGTAGTGGCCCATAAGATGATGCTACATACCAAATATCTAAGCTCTAGGCCTTGCAGTTTTGCAGAAGAAGATTTTCAAAGTTTGCATTTTTAAAATCTATTTTTAGCTCCTGTGACCTAATTATGCAATGGACCAGAACCATTTATACAACTTTAGTAGAGCTTCATCCAAGGAACATTCCTGCAAAATATTTTTCAAATTGGCCAAGCCGTTTAGGAGGAGATGTTGTTTGAAGCAATTGTTGACGCCGGACGCACGGACGCACGCACGGACGCACGGACGACGGACGCCGGACAAAAGGCGATCAGAAAAGCTCACCTTGAGCACGTTGTGCTCATGCGAGCTAAAAAGAATAAGAGAGAAAGAGGAAGATGTAGAGGAGAGGTCTCACCTTGAGTGTGTTCATTAGCTGTTGGATCTTGGCAGCTACTTTACCCTGGTGTCTGGGGGCTGGAAGAAGACAAAAATCACATAAGTACCATTCTCCTGCATCCATTACCAGTCATCATAAGCAAATCAAACTTGAAAATCCATTTATTTAGAACTGACCATCTGTTAATTTCAACATACCAATACAAGAAATACCCAAACACAATAATCTTTTTGCTGATGAACTAGAAATGTGTCCACTGGAAATCAGATGACCCCATTTTGTATCAGTTTCACTAGGTCAGGGGCCATAACTCTGCTAAGACTCGATGAATTTCAAAATGAAACCCCAGTGGCACAACTGCCCATGCTGGTTAACATTCCTCTAAACATTCCCCGAAATCTTTATGAGTTTGGCTCATATTGTTTTTAGAGATATGCACGACACAAGATCTTTTGACAGGAATACAGACAAAAGCCATTCTCTAAGCCACCCCTTGAAGGAAAACACTTTGAAATTCATTATTGTAAGGAGCACAATCATGGGTAAAACCAAACTTATCAACATTTGATTAATTGATTACTGACCTAGACTAGTTGTTTATTAGAATGACTGAAAATCACTGAGGGGCAAAAGGAACCATCTTTAGACTCTTCATTTTATTTTAGATTTGGCAATTATAGATCACGATTTTTTCACTGGGATTATTTTTCAATACACCATTTCACTCCGAAATGAGACGTAAACCTACGTAAATCAACAAGCATTTCACGAAAACCTAATATACATGCTTGTGAATAATTTCACACATTGCTCAATGGAAAATAAACATATGCTTGAATTTTTCCCCACTCACTGACTGATCAAATTATATCAGCAAATTATACAGGGTATTACCGATCCTCTTGTGAAACGGTCTATAAGATTGCAAGAAAGGCAATTTCATGGATGCATATTCTTGTGGAATCAAGTTTTCTGAAACTTTTTGGCCCCTCATAAATGCCCAATCATTATAGGGTTAATATCCCGGAAAGGCACTGTTTAACCCTTTCCCTTATAGAGAACACCATGAAAAGACCTATGCGAACAGCATAAAACCAGATCAGCCTGCGAGTAACTCGCAGGCTGATCAGGTTTTATGCTGTTCGCTGCTCCTCAGTGGTCTGGAAATGAGTATTTTGTAATTAAATTTGGTAAGGTTTAACTGTGGTTTTCTGCAGATCAGGCTTTATGTGGTACCTACTGAGTGCGTCAAAATGAGTCTATATGAGGGAAAGGGTTAAGAAATCAATGAATGTTAATCTCCCGCCGTTATAAATAACGATTCCTTACAATCTGTATCCATGCCGACATTGCCGGCCACTCTGACAGAGGGGACACCGCGACCCACACGGTCTGCCTGTCTGCTGCTCTTAGCATTGTTTGTCACATCTGGAGGCTGAGAGATATGCTGAGCTGGAACACATAGGAAAATGTATTGCTAGGGCAGGTAAATGACCTTTATAAAAATATACACTTCAAAATACAATGTTAGCTATCATAAACATTTTTTTGAAAAGGGCCCTAATTGGGAAAAATATCTACATATTTCACATAATTGGGTATTTAAGAAGTAGAAAAGCAACTTCATATGTGTAACATATTGTTTCAAGAGGCATTTTCTTTTCAATACAAACCTCATTGGCCAAATTTTTTTTTTAATCTTTTTATTTTTTTTTAAAGCCAATTTGGAAAAATATTATTTTCGACCGGAGATTTGGGTCAATATTCAGAGAAATCACTTTCTATACACTTACAATGCCGAGTACTCTGCATCACATCCGCAAGTGCCTGTCGCGAAGTGTTGCCAGGGATCTGGTACTTGACATAGGCCGCGCTACGGGGGCGCTCAGTGTGGCGTGGGGAGGCACTCACATCCGAGAAAGACGAGGATGAACTAGCTCCACTGTCGCGCGACCGCCCACCGCGATGGAAGTTGCGATTGGCCTCGTCGTCATAGATACTGTCATCATCTGAGGAAGATTCTACAAGCAATATCCAGTGAACAAATATGATTAATGGTGAATGATGTATCTGCGCTGAAATATGGTATACAATTATGTGACTATGACAACAGAAAACAATACAATTTCTTTAAGAAAATTTCAAATTGATTGATAATAAAACAAGAAGTGTTCCTTTGAAACTGCTGAAAAAAGCATGATGGAAAAAGTGTGAAAGACAGATAGACGACGGAAAAGTGATACCTATGTGTCACCTCTGCTTAGCGCAGGTGACACAAATAGCATATATTCTTAGAAAAAGCGATTTTGATAAATTGATACTTTGAAAAGGTGAGTATTTTATTTCAATCACTATCATTTCATTACACCATACTTCCTCCATACTTGACTCACATGCTGTGATATCATAACCATCAGAGATACCACCTTCTTCAATTTCACTTGAATAAAACACTCTGTTTTTGATTTAAACATTTCAAAAGGGTGCAAGACATAATATATTTAATATAATGTGAGCCTAGGATGGGACGGGACGTGACATGGGCTGACTGCAAAACTGATTTAAGTGTATATAAAAAAAGAAGGAGATGGAACAGTTTCATAGTCAGCTCTCGGTATAGCCAGTTATTGAAAGATTCAATATCTGAAACCCATCTCTTATACATTTAAAGACCATATTTAACATCATGGGGGTGGCGGACTTCCTGACTTTTCAATGCCACATGGCAACCCTGAAAATGCATCCCTTCCACTTGGTACTACAGAGTGGCTCCTCACCTTGTCTGCTGTCTCGCTGTCGTTGCTGACCGTGGTAGTTGACCGAGGTCCTCTTGGAGGGTAGCGGCATCACTGGAATCTTCTTGCTGTGTGACGCCAGCGCCTGCATCACTGCCTCCGTCCGAATTTCTGCAGGAGTATGTAAGGGAGATAATGCTACAGACCACTGACATGTAAGGGAGATTAATCTATTGTTTAATGACAAATAAAGGAGATAATGTTACTATCTGCTGACACATAGGGGAGATAAAACAAAAATGAGGTAATTCCACTGTCCACTGAAATATAGGGGAGATAATTCTGATCATTGGTGCAAGGGTAAACAAGGGAGATAATTCTTCCGTTCACTGACACAAAGGTTAACAGGAAGTACATTTTGCAATGAAAAACCATGAACTTTGTGGTCTGGATCACGTGTTTAGAAACAATGAAGCAGCAAATATTTGAGAGACTTACTCTTATTTTTTTTGCTTGAAAATTGAAATCTTCAAAATGAGGAAATAAATCCTTTGTAAAAATGTAAATCATACATCTCTCATTGGACAGGTTTTCATTTATTTTCGCAAAAGGACAGGATTATCCCTTACTGTTACATCAAATAAAAGTGTAGCTATCTATTCTATGGTCTTGACCATATATTATGTGACCTAATCTATACATGCAAAAGGCATGTTAACAATATGCCAGTGAACTAGAAACCTTTCCAAACAATGCAGTGAAAATGTTGTGTTCAACCCGTCACCTACTTTAGACAGATTCTGTCGCCATGGAAACCTAGCAGACCCAAGATCACGCAACTCTTTCCAGGGTCTCTCCAGTTTGATCATACAATATTACAACTAAAATTCTACACTGTCTTCATGACAAAGACAATTCCATAGTTTCATTTACCATTTAAATTTCAATAAATTAGTATTCAACAAGTCATACATGAATATTCATGAGGTAAAGGTGAAATGATTATTACATACAAACCAACAAGCCCTTTCTGCCAAAAATTCATCCAACCACTGATCACATGATATTCCAGTGTAGCTATTGGCTAATACATCTAACTAATTTACATATTTCTGTCCACTGTACCTGAGTGGTATCTGTTGTCCTCCCTGGTCAGACGGCGTTTTTCTCGTCGCTGTGCGGACGTCTGTGGACTGGCCTCATTCTGGTTATTGGCCTCCACTGTCAAACACAAGTACAGGTTTCACTATTTGTTTACCCGCCATTAGTCACTCTCTACTCTACAGCATCATTTCAAACAATGGTTAAAGTATACCCTAAAAAACCAGACCAGACTGAAAGTTATAATTTGAACAGGTTTATACAGAGGGAAAAGAATTAAAAATTGCATTAATGAGTGAGATTTTTCCCCCCTATTTTGATAGCACAATCAAAGCCATTATCGTGACCACCTGTATTAAGTTCCTGGCCCACCCTGCATGTTTAGCTATTTTAATCCTTGACCTCATGAATATTCATGTATGAATTTTTGGACTAGATGAATATCAATTGACTAAACTTTTGATGTAACATGAAATGATGAATTTTTCTCTGGTGTGCACTGTTTGGAAATTCAGTTGCAATATGATATAAGCAAACATAGCAGACCCAGATCAGACAGCTCATGGAAGGAGAAATAGTATTCATCAAATCACAAATTTGTACATGAATATTCATGAGGTAAGGGGTTAAGGGTTAAAACAGGTCCTACCATCTTTAGCATTGCCTGACTGAATTCCACCAACCATGATTAGCGCTTCATACTAAGATACTTAAGGCATTGATTTTCATTGTTCTTGTTTCTCTCTAAAAAAAAAAAAAAAAAAAATAGTTCCGTTTCTGGTCTCCAGCAAATAAAAAAGAGGATCGGTAGGTTGGTATGTTATTTATTTATTTTTTTTTTTTTTACTAAAAAAGAGGGTCGGTCGGGAGACCAGAAATTAAACTTTTTTTTTTTTTTGGCCTTATCAAAATATCAAAATATTGCATTACATAGTAAATAGTGTAACACAGTCATGTCCTTGAGTCTGTACATGTATACCGGTATTTCCTAATAAAGGAAAAAATGAAGTGGTGGAATGCATTTCTACTTAGTTTAACCCTTTCCCTCATAGAGGAAACCATGAAAAGACCTATGCGAACAGCATAAAACCAGATCAGCCTGCGAGTAACTTGCAGGCTGATCAGGTTTTATGCTGTTCGCTGCTCCTCAGTGGTCTGGAAATGAGGATTTTGTAATTAAATTTGGTAAGGTTTAACTGTGGTTTTCTGCAGATCAGGCTTTATGGTACCTATTGAGTGCGTCAAAATGAGTCTATATGAGGGAAAGGGTTAAGCACTAAGTATTGTGGGTGGAATTCGATCCAGGCTAATTACAATATATCATATGGTACAACAGATAGTAAACAGCTGATAAACAAACAGCTCTTGCAACAAATCTGACACCTATAATACCGACCATCTGTAACAGTTGCTCACCTCTCACTCTCAGTGAATTTTTAATATTCAGTAATGAAAGCCAAACACTGACCAGTGGTATCAATTAGCCATGTGAATCTATGGACAAACCCTAGAGTTTAGCATCTGTCACTCTGTATCAGTAACAAGTTTCTGATACATCACTTATCTGGATAGAGGAAGAGATCAGATGAAATCAAGGCCGTGCACAAGATAAGCCCAACAGCCCTCGATTCCAGCCACTGTGTGAAACCCACCCCTCCATCACCATGAGCTGACCAGCTGTTACTATCTCATAGAGTGAGATCATCATCTCTTGAGTCAGAGCTGAGAAACTGGCCTGGTTCTGTCTATTTAATTCCCATCAACACTATTTTAGCCATAAAGAGCTGACAAGTGATATCCATTCATGTTATAAGACATAAACGTCCAATGGCCAGTCAAGAATAAACCCTTGAATTGGGGAGCAACCATTCTTCTCTAAATTGACATTAACTTGCTCATCATATAGACTGGTTTCAATGCCTTGGCAAACAAAGCTGACCCAGATCAAACAGTTCCTTCCAGGCAAGTTTTGGATCTACCCTGAAATTCTGCACTCCTGAGGTAAAGGGTGAGGATACTGAAAGGTGCGCATAATTCTAACACCTTGTTTTGACACCTTGACAAACAGAGCAGACCCAGATCAGATGGGAGCTGTCTGATCAGGGTCTCCTCAGAAATGTTAGCTCTGACAATGTTGTTGCTCAAATTCTGAAGTCTGCACCGCAAAGAAAAATCCATTGTTTCATATCCCATTTTTAAGTCAATTAATATTCATCCAGTCAGAAATCAAAAATGAATATTCATGAGGTAAAAGATTAAAATGACATAAAATAACTCTGGCACTTAATAACTGGGGATCAAATCCCTGACCCCCTGCAGAATGACAAGCAAAACTTGGACCTGGTAAAGGCTGACTCACTTGTTAAAAGTGTATGGCACATTGTCAACACAGAGGGCATTGTTATAAATGGTCAAAAATTGTATACTTGAGTATAATACACCGTTTTATAAAAAAAAAATTCCAAATAAGTCTATATATAAATTAAAATATGAGAATCAATAAATAGACCAAAGTTTGATCATAGAAACAAGTTTAAATTGCATATACTGATTTCAACAACCGGATATACATGGTACATGAGACATAAAACAAACAGTTTGCCCTTTTATACACCCCATAAACTGTTCTGTCTACACCAGAAATCAAGATTTCACACTTGAATTACACCATGTGCCTGTGTGTGTTAAGGAAGGTTTGACACTTCTGTGCCCACGACTGTTTGAACTTCCTCCTCAAAGTTTTATACCTATCCAACAATGTGGTTGAAATGTACACCATGTACAGTTATACAAAAGACTGGTGTCAATGCTTGGTCTGTAGCTAGTTTTACAGTTACATTCTGATCTCAAAGTCACTGATGAGCAAATTTGTGAAATCCTGTCAGCTTATGGGTAACTCTGCCTAATACTGTGCAAGTTATTCTAGCTGTCATACAGTGTGAGTTATTCTGCCTGTGTGAGTAATTCAGTGAGTTACTTTGTTGTACAGTGTGAGTTATTCTGCCTGTGTGAGTAATTCAGTGAGTTACTTTGTTGTACAGTGTGAGTTATTCTGCCTGTGAGTATCATCCTGTGTAGTGAGTTATTCTGCCTGTGTGGTTATTCATGTACTTGTTGAATGTGATTATTCTGCCTGTGAGTAATTCAGTGGAGTTACTTCTGCTGTAAGGTTTATTCTGCTTGTGTGAGTATTTCATGTAGGTTACCTTGTCATACGTGTGAGTTATTCTGCCTGTGTGAGTAATTCAGTGAGTAACTTGTTGTACATGTATTATCTGCTGTGTGAGTAATTCAGTGAGTACTTTGTTGTACGTGTGAGTTATCCTGCCTGTGTGAGTAGTTCAGTGAGTAATTTTTGTCGTTGAGTTATTCTGCTTGTGAGTAGTTGTGTTCTTGGTACGTTGAGTTATTCTGCTGTGTGAGTAGTTCATGATTCTTTGTCACGTGTAGTTATTCTGCCTGTGTGAGTATTCTGAGTACTTTGTTGACGGTGTATCCTGCTGTTATAGTCATGAGTTACTTTGTTGTACAGTGTGAGTTATCCTGCCTGTGTGAGTAATTCTGAGTACTTTGTTTACAGTGTGATTATCCTGCCTGTGTGAGTAGTTCAGTGAGTTACTTGTTTGTACATGAGTTATCCTGCCTGTGTGAGTATTCAGTGAGTAACTTTGTTGTACAGGTGATTATTCTGCCTGTGTGAGTAATTCATGAGTTACTTGTTACAGTGTGAGTTATTCTGCCTGTTAGTACTCTGTATGAGTTACTTCTGCTACGTTGAGTTATCTGCCTGTGTGAGTTATTCTGAGTTACTTTTTGTCTGCCTGTGTGAGTTATTCTGCCTGTTAGGTTACCCTGCCTGTGTGAGTTATTCTGCCTGTTAGGTTTCTTTGTTGTGTATGAGTTATTCTGCCTGTAAGGTTTCTCTGCTTGTGTGAGTTATTCTGCCTGTTAGGTTTCTCTGTTGTACAGTGTGAGTTATTCTGCCTGTTAGGTTATCCTGCCTGTGTGAGTTATTCTGCCTGTTAGTTTACTCTGCTTGTATGAGTTATTCTGCCTGTTAGGTTATCCTGCCTGTGTGATTTATTCAGTGAGTTTCTTTGTTGTACAGTGTGAGTTATTCTGCCTGTTAGGTTACCCTGCTTTACTTTACTTTACCTGTAAGTTACCTCAAATCTTATCATATATAGATTCATTTTGAATATATACAAAATCAGTCTACAACAAAATTAATAAACTGGCTTCCTACTGCAATATTGCATTTAGCTAAATAGAAAATGGGCCTGTATAGTTGACTGTGAAAACTTACAGAACCTTGGGGAAATGTTCTAAAGCAGGCATGCAAGTCATGGAAGTGATAACATTTAATCTATGGTAAAAGATGCAATTTATCATTCATGAATATCTCTTCTTTCACTGAAAAAATGGAGGAAAAAAAAGTCATTCCTATTGTCTTTTTTCTCAAACTTTTTACAGAAAGCATAGAATTAATTAACAGAAACATGTATACAATCTATTTGCAGATGATTGAAACCACAATTGAATCAACATAATGAAACTGTGTGCATCCCGATTGAAGAAATGGCCTTAAGTACACTAGTGAGGCCCTTCCTGAATAAGTACAGGCATTTCCTGGTTGTACATGTAACCACATGACTGAACATCGTATCTGATCAATAGATTAATCAACAAAACTATACATGGGAATTAGACAGCCCCCCCCACCCCCATCTTTTAGCTATATATTACATATATTAATCAGTTTGTTTGTAAGTTTGTTTGTTGGGTTTAACGTCCCACCGACAGTATTTCAGTCATTTGGAGACGATGTCTCCTTGAGACAGATATAGTGCTGCCACACTGCAGTATCACTCAGTAGACATGTGGCATGATACCACACCCAGTCACATTATCCTGACACCGAGCCAACCAGTCCTGAGACTACTCTTATATGCTGAGCACCAAGCGAGGGAGCTATAACAGTACCATTTTTTACGACTTTGATATGTCGCAGCCAGGGATCAAACCCACGATCTCCAGCTCCTGAGGCGGACGCTCTAACCACTCTAACACCGGGGACAGTATATTAATAAGCACACCCATATATAACAACCGTGTCATTAATTTATGGATCCTTTTTATTACTTGTGTACTGCTACTGACATTGCTTTGTGTGTATGTATGTGTTGGTGGGTGGGGCCGTTTTTTTTTTTTTTTTCAAAGAACAAAATGTCAAATGGAAATATCCCCGTGACAAAAAGTTAAAAACTAAGCTTTAATGTTAGAAACTCTCGGAAAAAATATCCCCGTGACAAAAAGTTAAAAACTAAGCTTTAATGTTAGAAACTCTCTGGAAATATAAATACAAACAATATGATAATAAACGTAAGAGAAAACTATGCACTAGTTCTGGACTTGGATCCAATACCATACCTGTCACTGAGCAGGTGATCTACTTAAATAGAACTCAAAAAGCACATATATTTTTACTGAAGCTCCTTAAACTTGTTTTAATAAATGATTTTTTGTTTGATAATTCTAAGGCAGGGCAAAGACAGGATTTCCTACATCAACATAATCCCAACAAAACAGATAAAAAAAACACCTATTGGATCTTTTTATTTTTATTCTTCTACCCAAAAATTTGTTAAATCAAAAACTACGAAGATAGAGGTCAGAGACACTCAAGATCTGTGTACAATATGCATTGCTAATCATGACTCTAACATGTTATTCCCATTAACTCAATCTTCTTCTGGGTAAAACATATATCTTTGGAATTCATGCATGTCAGCATTTCAACTTTTTTTTTCTCTCTCTCTTGTTGCTTATTCACTCAATCAACCCATTACTTTATGAACATTCAAGTACAATTTCACGACAGGATGAAAATCAATTTACTTAATTGATATATGAAACAATGGATTTTTCTTTGCCACGAAGACTGTGTAGAATTTTAATTTCATTAGTGTATGAGCAAACAGAGCAAACCCAGATCAGACGGCTCCGATAAGAGTTTTCTCATCAAAATGAGTCTGTATGAAAGTAAAGAGTTAACCCTTTCCCTCATAGAGGACACCATGAAAAGACCTATGCGAACAGCATAAAACCAGATCAGCCTGCGAGTAACTCGCAGGCTGATCAGGTTTTATGCTGTTCGCTGCTCCTCAGTGGTCTGGTAATGAGGATTTTGTAATTAAATTTGGTAAGGTTTAACTGTGGTTTTCTGCAGATCAGGCTTTATGTGATACCTATTGAGTGCGTCAAAATGAGTATATATGAGGGAAAGAGTTAAGTAAAATGGCATAATTATGCCAATGAATGTCAATGAAAGGTTTATACATCAAATATGAATATTACTGATAAAACTGCACAAATGCTTTACATGTTGTATTTACCTCATGAATATTCAGATAAAATGTATGACTTGATGAATATCAAATTACCGAACTTTAAAATGGAATATATGAAACAATGTGTGTTCCTTTGCCAGTGAGGAATGTGTAGAAACTGAGCTATAACATTGTAAAAGCAAACAGCGGGTCTGCTCTGCTTGCAAATTTTAGGCATCATAAACACAGCTAGGTAAAGACTTAGGGGTATATTGTTTTATATTAGCTGTACTGTCTACCAGGTTGTCTGGATGGTAAACAACAAAATATTTCTTAACCAATGCATCCCCGGCTAGATTCCATTGTAGGGGGCAGAATATCCCTATACCTAATTGAAAATATGTCATGTTTTTTCCCCAATTGGCATTTTATTATTATTATCATTATTTTTTTTGTATTTATTTTTTTTTTGCAAATGAAGTGTACTTTATTCTTTGATCGTAGAAAATGCCACTTTTAACAATATCTTACACATACTAAGTTTCTTTTACTGCTTCTTTAAATTCCCAATCTGGTGAAACATGACAATAATTTTTCCCAATTAAGCGCTAGGGTCCCTTTCCCAAAATAGGCAGAAATAAACCTGGATTCCAATAATGCATTTCAAAGTGCATTTGATCATCTATCTGACATCTGGGATTTTCCAGGTGCTCTCTAGGTCCCTCCACCCCCCACACCAAGAGCCACACAAGTAAAACCATCAGTACTTAACCCTTTACCTAATGAATATTCAGGTACAAATTTATGACTTGATGAATATTAATTAACTGAACTTAAAATGGTGTATGGAATAGTGATTTTTTTTTTTTTTTTTTTTTTTTTTTTTGCCACATGGACTGTGTAGACAATGAGCTACAATATTGTATGAGCAAACAGATGAGACCCTGATCAGGCAGCTCCTATAGGAACTGTCTGATCTGGGTCTGCTCTGTTGCCAATGCAACAAAAGGTGTCTATATGAGGAAAAGGTTAAGTGCCAGCAGTGAGCAGCAGCTAAACTATGCAAGATTGCTTTCTCCCCAACCATATTTTTAAGTTTTAACTTAACTAGAATTTAACTTAACTAGAATTTAACTACCAAAGTGCAACAGCTGAAATTTATGATGAAACAAGGACATCCTTCTAGTTTGGTCTGGATTTCCAAATGTTGAACATGTCATGGTGTATAATGGTGTTTTCATATTTCTCTCTTTTTTTTTAATTAATTTCTTCGGCAAAAAGCTTCATTTATACCAAAAAAAAAAACAAAAAAAAAAGGCATTTTTGGTCCAAGAAATTTTGAAATTTCGACATTCGGTATAAAGAAGCTAACAATACAAAGATAGAATGTGATGCATATGTTTTTTTATCCTTCAAAAATAATGTTTTCATTATTTTTCAACCAGAAATTAATTTAGGAGGGAAATACAAAGTTTCAAATGTCCTATAGTTACCATAGCAACAGGGTCATGGTTACAAGACTCACCTATGGTTGGAGTGGACTGTAGGTATGGGGCTAGCAGCTTGCTCTTCTTCTTTTCATACCCCTTCTGAGTGATGTCACCTGCAAACAGACAGACAAACACTTTAGATGCAGTTCATGTTTTAGTCTTATAGGCAATGACTTTCAGTTATGAAATAAAACAATATTTAACTGACTAATTACTATCAAGTTCTTCAAATAAGAAGTAAGAAGCTCACTAAATCAATACAAAATGGTATAGAAAAACATCAGGGCTAAGCATGAACTATTTTAAGTACATGATATAGGAAAAAAGATTGAACAATTTAGCTGTCAGCCCTCAAACAAGAAGTCATCTAAAACAGATAATGGGAAGACCAGTGGTAAGAAGTGACCAAATGTCCATCTGAGGTTTCTTTGATCATAACAAATGACCAAGGTGTCCTGGGGCCAAATTAACAACTCATACATCCTGGGCTGGCTATCCCAGGACTTGTTACTTGTTAGCTAAATCAATACAAGGCGTACTCCTGTTTACAACATGGTCACAAAATATATACATCTATCCCTTGCACACCCACCGGTAAAGTCTATGTACAAATTGCTAGGCTTGACCTGCATAAGCGGGGGCAAGTTGCTTACACAAGTAGTTTCAATGCGTTTTAATTGTGGTCTGGTTCCCGGTTATCCTCAAGATTACTGGTGTAAGGGATAGGCACCCCAGCTGAGAACCAGACAATGAAACTTACTGGAACATATTGTGTTAGCAACTCTCCCCTATCAATTCATAAATATTATCAAGTCTGTCCACAGTTCCAGCCAAACCTTTTCATGTGCAAAAGAAACAAATCAATTTGCAATAATATCACAGGTCTGAATTTTATACATATATATAATCAATAGGGCCGTCCCTGGAAACAAAATAGTGCTGCCACGCTGCAGTATCACGCTGCAGACATGTGGCATGATACCACACCCAGTCACATTATCCTAACACCGGGCCAATCAGTCCTGGAACTACCCTTATATGCCACACGCCAAGCAAGGGAGCTATACCAGTACCATTTTTTTAGGACTTTGCTATGTCATGGCTGGGGATCAAACCCACAACCGTCCAGTTCCGGGACGGATGCTCTATAACCACAGGCACCAGTGGCAATTCTTTGAAAAAGGACGCTTTAAATGTTTGACCAGAATCCTGCAAGAATCCAGTGATCGGACATGTATATAATTTAGACCAAGGACAGGTTATACAGTCATGTATTAGGTATTTAACAATGCAGAACTAACTGCTTTGTGGTTAGTAAGAAGTACTGGCTGATTAACTGCTGTACAGTGGCATTAGGTGAAGTGGATGTTGGAGGAATGGTCAGGAAGCAATACAGGAAAACTGGCATTGTCTGAGCCAGATCTATATATAGGGAAAATACAAAGAGACATCCTAGAGAGGAAGGGGTGAAGAGGGGGGGGGGGGGGGAAGATAATGACAAGGATAGGAAAATAATAGACATGGCATGAAATGGAGAGAGAGAGAGAGTACAAGGTAGTTGGCCATCAAATGCATTTAGAAAAAAATAGGTCATACTGCAATGTTTTGAACAAACATTAGAAGTACTGATCACACAGTGTAAAAATGAGAAGTTTTCTCACACCACTCCTCTTATATATCTGTAGCATATTAAATTACGATTAGCAATTCATATCTTCAGTTTTGAGAGAATTTTCCCATGTAATATAAGGAACATATACAGATCAGATTCATCAGAAACACAGAGTGGAGTGTACCCAACATTAATACACCCCTGGGAAATCTTACTCTGTTGTCAATGTGACTGTATTTCAATCCATTGTTTATTATAAACAATCATAATTATGTTACTGTTTCCCTTGATCTTATTTTTTTTTTTCTTCATTTTTTTTCTTCTAAACCCTTTAACACACAACAACAGCTGTGCTGTCATTGTTTAGAATGCTATCAGTCTTGTCAATATTTAGCAGATTACAAATAGAGGGGTGAGAGCAAAACTAGGCTAAGTGCTTATATATTAACCCTTTCCCTCATAAATACTCATTTTGACGCCCTCAATAAGTATCACACAAAGCCTGATCTGCAGAAAACCACAGTTAAACCTTACCAAATTTAATTACAAAATACTATATTCCAGACCACTGAGGAGCAGCGAACAGTATAAAACCTGATCAGCCTGCGAGTTACTCGCAGGCTGATCTGGTTTTATGCTGTTTGCATAGGTCTTTTCATGGTGTCCTCTATAAGGGAAAAGGTTAATAGATTTCAAGCAAAAAAAAAAAAAAAAAATCTCTAAAATTCTAACCCTGGATAATCCATGACTTAACATAGATTGTTGTGGGTGAGTACTAAGGACTTCATAGTCATACAAGATCATGAATGAGTCTGAATTAATAGAAGACACAATCGTCTGTTAGGAAAAGGCTTTCACAAATCACATCATTCAAACAGGGTCTCTGGAATTTAAGTGTTTCTCTGAGCAGCCTATTTTTATACGGTAGAGCAAGAAATCTTTGATCTTATGGGGGTCCCACACACACCATGCTGGAACTCTAAACCTCAATCCTAGGGGCACAGACAACGGTCTCGTCTAACCAGAGAATCTGGAGCGATTATCTTCCACATGCCATTTTCCATACAGCCCGGTAACATATATTTCATAGCAGTTATGCTTCCGACCTAGATATCGTCTCTCCGTATCCAATAATCTGACGGAGACCAAACCCTCCAGGAACACTGGTCTGGTTCTGTATGTATCTAGACGTTCTCATAAAAAGCCGAAAGTCTCTTATTTCTCTCCCCCTAATCATATTTGTTAGTGTCTTGATGAAGACCTTCTTTTACTAGTGACTGCCTAGACATATCCAGCCATGTGTGACCTTTGTAAAGCAAGTGTGCCACTTTGGACACAAACGGTGACATCATCAATTTCCACTCCATCTCTATCAAGGCAGGGGTGTAAAATTCCAGAATTGATATTAATGATAAAATTGTGTTTTAAGGTAATCCATCCATCATTAAATTTAGATCATGTTCTGTCAAGTGATCATGGGATTTTTATAGCAAATGCAAGCCTCTATAGACTTTGAGCAAAGGAGACTATAACTCAAAGTCATTAGATGCTTGCATCTGCACTGAAGTCTTTAGAAGCATTTGAAGGGCCATGATTACAATGCAATGATGCTGGTTTACCTTAATTGCAGTTCCAAGGATAATGTCATTCATGAAATCAGTGGAAATTCATCCCCCATGAAAATTAATGATTTTTACAGCGATGAAGACATCACTGGCAGGAAGAAGGAAAACACTAACTGAGACTCACTGAAACTCACAGTAACGTTTCCCTGACTGAAGACCAGTCTCACATAACAATCAATATGCCACTCTTGTTACCACATGGAAACAAGAAATAGAATTTTTAACACACTGAAAATAGACACAAAGCATGATTGAAGTGCAGGTTTCTTTACCATTTTGTCACTCGCAGCCGTTATATTCACAATGGGACTAAGCTCAAACTTTTAACTTCCTTTATGGAATCTCCCTTATTCTTTTATCAATTTTTTTTATAATTCCTGATCACATAGAATGCTGTCAGCTGACCCCTTAATTATAATCTGGCGCTATAATTAATCCTGACCAATAACCAGATTGATCAATTGACCTTTATAGTTTACAGTATTTCAGTCATATTGTGGTGTCCAGCTAATAACAGGTGGAGGAAGACACCGAATGCACTGAGGCATCCAGGTAGAACCACCGACCTACAGCAAGCCAGTTGGAAGGCATCCTCACATGAAAATAAACCTGCCGGACCACGGACCAGAACATTAGAGGTTAGAGGGGTATTTTCCATGACATTCCCAGGCACAAAGGAGCTGTCAAAACATGCTTCCCAAATGACACTAATAAAATGTTTAAAATTCAAATCTGCTTTAAATCCCCTATAAAGACAACCATTCCATATCTTCTAAATGCCTCCCTATCTTTCTGCATATGATCATGATCAGGCAATACATATTACTCATTCCTAATGCTTTTAAGTTGTATGACAGGAGGAACACCTCAAACTACCCTTATTCTGTCTGGTTTATCAAATACTGGGACAGATTTCAACCGAAATCAGTCAATCTAGTCCACAAATACTGGATAGGGACAATGCATTGGTAATTAGTATCCTTACAGAAGAGAGAAAATACCAATCTGGCAATATGTTATCTATATGTTCTCTCCGAAACACTAGACATGGAGCCCTAATTACTGACATTGTATAGCTTTGACCTGAGACAACGATGACTCTAATTGACCACTGCGTTCCAACTGGACAGTATCAGTATCAAGATTGAAGGAAAAAAAAACAAGAGGCCCATGATGGCCCTAAATCGCTCACCTGAGATAAAAAGGTTGACCCAAGGAACATCTGTACCAATTTATTTTAAAATCTGGCCACTAGTTTTGAAGAAGATGATTTTTAAAGTTTTCATTTTTTTTTCTTTTTGTTGCCATGGCAACCAGAGTTCTATATGGATCAAGTTTATTTAAGCAACTTTTGTGAAGGTTGACCCAAGGATCATCCCTGCCAAGTTTAATCAAATTCTGTCCAGTGGTTTCAGAGGAAATGTTGATTAAAGTTTTACCTATATACATATAAGGCAAATAAGCCCCGCCCCTGGCGGCCATGTTTTTTACGGATCGGAAAAATTTTAGCAACTTTGGTAGAGGTTGACCCAAGGAACATCTGTACCAATTTATTTTAAAATCTGGCCAGTAGTTTTGAAGAAGATGATTTTTAAAATTTTCATTTTTTTTCTTCATTTTGTTGCCATGGCAACCAGAGTTCTACATGGATCAAGTTTATTTTAGCAACTTTTGTGAAGGTTGACCCAAGGATCATCCCTGCTAAGTTTAATCAAATTCTGTCCAGTGGTGTCAGAGGAGATGTTGTTTAAAGGTTTCTCTATATACATATAAGGCAAATAAGCCCCGCCCCTGGCGGCCATGTTTTTTTACGGATCGGAATAATTTTAGCAACTTTGGTAGAGGTTGACCCAAGGAACATCTGTACCAATTTATTTTAAAATCTGACCAGTAGTTTTGAAGTAGATGATTTTTTAAGTTTTCATTTTTTTTTTCTTTTTGTTGCCATGGCAACCAGAGTTCTACATGGATCAAGTTTATTTTAGCAACTTTTGTGAAGGTTGACCCAAGGATCATCCCTGCCAAGTTTAATCAAATTCTGTCCAGTGGTTTCAGAGGAGATGTCGTTTAAAGAAAATTGTTGACGACGCACGACGGACGACGCACGACGGACGACGCACGATCAGATCAGGCTTTATGTGGTACCTATTGAGTGCGTCAAAATGAGTCTATATGAGGGAAAGGGTTAAGAATGAAGTCAAACCTGGCGTATTCACTGACCATATATTCAGCACCCCACCCACCCACACAACTACTTAAAACCCTTTATTAAAATTTGGAACAATAGGATGAAAGACAGAATAAAGACAACTATGCCCCATTTTCATTTTCTTACGCATATATGTACTACTACATCTAGATACTAGCACCAGCTTCCCATGCATAAGTGCAGATACACAATTATACACAATAGCCACTTAACATCTAATTAAGGACATGACAATCGTTTAGTTCCCTCAGTATCAGTCTGTACTCCGTCTGACTGCACAGTCACTTGACAGACAGTCATAAGCTTCTCAAGAACCTTCTGTCAAATGTAGACCATCTGGGAGATTGGTTTACGCTACACTGGCCACCGAACTGGTCGGCCACTTTATTTAGACTATATGAATACTAGCTTATAATTAATTATTTTGATTAACATAATTATGTGCATGCGTGAGGTCATATCTCTGCTGAGGAGTGACAGAAAAAAAATTGACAATGTTTGATGGACAGACAGACGACAGAGATGTGATCCCTATGTGTTGCCTCATCCAGCCATTTCTTTTTCCTTCTTTGAACGGGTCCAAGACTCCTGTAAAAGGACCCAATCCCAATGCCCACAGGACCCATTCCCAATTGTAAAAGGACCCTTCCCATTTTCAAAAAAAAAGAGATGAATTTCCCTTTTCTTATGATAAAATCATGAAATATCAATTTCAAAAACTTTACATTGTAGCAAAGTTAAAAAGAATCTTAAAGTTTGTTCTTTTCCTAAATGAATTACCTTAACCCTTTCCCTCCGAGAGGAAACCATGAAACTACCAATGCGAACAACATAAAACCAGATCAGCCTGCGAGTAAGTGGTTTTCTGCAGATCAGGCTTTATGTGGTACCTATTGAGTGCGTCAAAATGAGTCTATATGAGGGAAAAGGTTTAAACCAGTATCTCAGCAAAGACAGCATAGTAAAATAACCTGTTTAAGGTTTTTCAAATGTATAAACAAAATCCCAATCTCATGATTTGCGGTTTATTTTCCAATTTACTTATTTTCGAGATCTAAAAATGCCCAATTCCCAAGGTACAGGACCCGTTCCCAATGAGCTGAAAAAAAATCACTACCTCATCCCACAAAAGCCTAACATAAGTGATTTATTACTAAATTGGTCACTGACTATGACCAGCCATTGCTTTTAAGTTCATGTAATAATTTCAGTGACTGAAAAATTAATTCTTTGTCATGACTTTCAAAAAAAAACATATGCCTCGATGACTACTACAGGTGCTATAATTGAAAGAGTATATATAATTGGCTAAAATTGCTATCTAAACACATGCAGATAATATGACATTACTTACATATATTTTTACTGACCTACTTATCCCATACACAAACATGTGACTGTGGTTTTATAAACACTATCCAACACAAACAGTACATTGTTAACCTATAATCTTATAGGACTCAATTTTGACCCTCATTCACTAAAGCCTGATTTTGCAAACCCAAGTTAAACTTACAAATTAATACAAAATCTCAAATTCCAGAACCCCTGAGGGAGCGAACAGATAAACCTGATCAGCTGCAATTATTAGCAAAATCTCATTTACGCCTGTCGATAGGTCTTTTCATAACGTTCATCATGGAGGTAACGGGTTATCTTTTATCTTTACTTTCATGGATGAACAATTAAAACTCTTTCGAAGGTGACCCTAGATTGGACTAGTACTTTGCTCCTGAGAATGATTTGCCCCGCAAAGGGGTTTGAACCCATGACCTACACATCCGCAGTCCAGTATGTTACCACTGGACCATAGCACTGTATTAGTACATTTCCTAGGTTATTGCCACTTTATGCTGACAGAAAGTTCTAAATTCGAAGTGACTGATGTTATTTCAGCCCCTCGATCCCTCTCAAAGTTCTTGAAATATAGGTTGAATTCAAGTAACTCATAACCCTGTTGATTCTAATGACCATATTTGAGTTTGACTGATCAGGTTCATAGACTTTTTGCTTTGTATAAATCATTTCCATGATTTTGAGTCAGTCGGTTCAATGGTAAGTAAAAATCTAAGGGATCCGAAGGTTGTGGTTTGACCATGTGAGGTGAATTCATTCAAAATGCTTCCCAGGCCAAAAATGATTCAAAACAGATACCATTCGAGAAATTGTATAAGTTGTAAGAACATGTTTCCCAAGTCGTTAAAAAGATTATAGTTTAAGGATTTTGACAAACAGTATTGGGTTAAGGATTTGCATACAATTGCGGGTTTAAGGATTTGGAACTAATCAGTTATATCGGTTAAAGGATTGACTACACATGAATCCGTAAAGGAATTTAGAAACACAACATAGTAAATATTAGTTGGTGTTTAAGTGATTTTTTCTTTGATCATAAAAATATGCGTTTTAAGGATTTTTACGACAATTTGTATTCTTACTGTGTTTAAAGGATTTTGACAAATAGGTATTTTGGGGTTTAAGTTCTTGACAAGGGTATAGGGGTTTAGGAATTTTGACAACATAATTATATTCTGGGTTAATGAACTTTACCAAATTATTTGGTAAGATTTAAAACTCAAGGTATTAAGGGTTAAGTAATTATGACAAGCATGTATTTAAGCGGAGGATGACGTAATGAAGATTTGACAAGGATATGTTTTGGGGTTTTCAAGGATTATTGATGACAATGTTTTTGGGTTTAAGGATTTACATGTATTTCAGGGTTTAAGGATTTTGTCAAATATGTACCGATATTTGTATATTTATTAGTTAAATTAATTGATAGATTTTTTTTCATTTTTTCTAAATTATTAATACAAGTACTGTATATAATATACAGTGAAAATTTAAAGGAGATAAAAGATGGTCTCCTAAAACAACAGTTGATTTATACTCAAAATGTTAAAATGATGAAAAATGATTAAGAAGAGAAGATCCTACAATATCCTAATCAAATCTGCATACCAATTTAAATATAAACAACCTTCAAAGTTGTTACAAAGCACTTATAGATCCACTTAATGACCTCTGAACTGAAATCAAGTATATCCGAGATATCTAATCAATAGATCTAGAGCATGCAACTTCCCAAACGAAGAAATTCAAGAATAACACATTTCAAAATTACAATCCTAAGCCTTTTTAACCCTTTCCCTCATAGAGGAAACCATGAAAAGACCTATGCAAACAGCATAAAACCAAATCAGCCTGCGAGTAACTCGCAGGCTGATCAGGTTTTATGCTGTTCGCTGCTCCTCAGTGGTCTGGAAATGAGGACTTTATAATTAAATTTGGTAAGGTTTAACTGTGGTTTTCTGCAGATCAGGCTTTATGTGGTACCTATTGAGTGCATCAAAATGAGTCTATATGAGGGAAAGGGTTAACAATATGCAGACCAAATAGCTTTATCAGTAATTCCATATAAGTGTAACAGTAAGACAGAGTTTAAGATTGAAATTATGTGTTTCGTTTCAAAGTCCCACTAACAATATTTCAGTCTTTTTGAGACTTCTGTCTACATGAGACAGATATTGTGCTCAGTGCTGCCTTACTGTGTTATCACACCATAGACCAGTGGCATGATACCATACCCAGTCACATTACCCTGACAATGGGCCAACCAGTCTTGGAACTACATGTGCTTTATCCACTAAATGACACGGTTTTGCCTCTTATGCCTAAAATAAGGCAAATGCAGACCAAATAGTTTCATCAGCAAGATTTAACCATATGCTCAATATCCCACCAGCAGTATTTCAGTCACTTGGAGGACTTCTGTTTACATGAGACAGATATAGTGCAGCCTAACTGCGATATAACACTGTAGACATATGGCATGATACCATACCCAGTCACATTATCCTGACACAAGGCCAACCCATCCTGGAATTACTTCATCCAGTGAGAGACAAGAGAGGGAGATATGCATCAGTACTATTTTGAGCAAGCTTTTATCTGAATAGGTTAAACACTTATCTCAAACAAGAGGGCCATGATGGCCCTGGATCGCTCACCTGAGTACCATTGCTACAACTGATTACAAGGTTTTTAAACAGACAAGAATTCTGATATAACTCAATCTTAAACATTTTAGCCCTGACAATACTACACACCAAATATATAAGCACTGGGCCTTATGGTTTCAGAGGAGAAGACTTAGTGCGGGGTCATTTATCTCCAAAGGGCCACCATTTTGAAAATCTTGATAATGAACCATTAGATGATGCTACATACCAAATATCTAAGCTCTAGGCCTAATGGATTCATAGAAGAAGATTTTTAAAGATTTTCCTATATAACTCTATGTTAAACAAGTGACCCCTGGTGCGGGGGCATTTATCACCATAGGGCTATGATTTGTACAATCTTGGTAATGAACCATAAGATGATGCTACATACCAAATATATAAGCTCTAGGCCTAATGGATTCATAGAAGAAGATTTTTAAAGATTTTCCTATATAACTCTATGTAAAACAAGTGACCCCTGGTGCGGGGCATTTATCACCGTAGGGCTATGATTTGTACAATCTTGGTAATGAACCATAAGATGATGCTACATACCAAATATCTAATCTCTAGGCCTTATGGATTCATTAGAAGAAGATTTTTAAAGATTTTCCTATATAACTCTATGTAAAACAAGTGACCCCTATTGCGGGGGCATTTATCACCGTTTGGCTATAATTTGAACAATCTTGGTAATGAACCATAAGATGATGCTACATACAAATCTAAGCTCTAGGCATGGAATTCATAGAAGAAATTAGAATAAGACTTTCGAATATAACAATAAAACTAAGCCTCTTTCAATATGCAACCAATAGCTTTAATCTTGTAATCCATATAAGTGTCATACATAAACCAGATGATTATAGATGAAATTATTTAATTTTCTTTTCAACTCTATAAACAATATTGCGGTCTTTAATCTACGTTACATGAGACAATTTGTTGCTAGTGCTGCCTTACTATTATCTAAGCCTAGACCAATGGCATGAATACCATAAGTCCTATATACTCTGACAAGTGACCCCAGGTGCTGGCTACAGTGTGCTTATTATAAATACACGGTATGGCCCATATGATCCCTAAAATAAACTAAGCAGACCTAGCAGTTTCAAGCAAGATTTATCATAGCTTCAATTCTCACAATCTATTTCTAGTCACTTGGACGACTTCTGTTTACCATGATGACAACTGATAGGGGCACTAACGGATATACACTGTGAATTGGCAAATCCTTCGCAGTCATAGAATGTTGTTAAAGCAATGTGACACACCACGCCTGGAGAACTTCATCCAGTGAGAGACAAAAGGCAGATCACAATCAGTACAATGTAGTGAAAGATCAAAAAAAGAGGGACACTGCGACCCAGGGAGGCACTGGAACCCTGTTCTGTTGCAGGCAAGAATTCTTCATGACCTTCCCAGGCACAAAGTACTTGTCCAAACCTAAGCATATGCACAATACCCCAGAATGGACGCTGCATATTTAAAGGAAGAAGTACTTCCAGGGAAGTGAACATCAAAAAATCTGATCATGCTGTGTGATTCCAGTCAAATCTGATATCAGGTCCCTTTATAATGACAGTGACAGTGATAAGGCTTAACCCTTTACCTCATGAATATTCATGAACAAATTTATGACTTGATGATACCAATTTGCTGAGCTTTGAATGGCATATGAAAGCACCGTTTTTTTTATCTGTGCAGAATCTAAACTAGAACATTGCATGAGCAAGCAGTTGTTTTTATATTTTCCCTGGAAGGTGCTGTCTGATCAGGGTCTGCTCTTTTTGCAAATGTGTCAAAAAGAGTCAGTAAGAGGAAAGGCTTAATAGCTATCCCATAAATGGTTTGGTACCAGTCACTCATGTCACCAATCTTCACCATAGGGAGGATAATCAGTCTGCTTGCTAAACCTGTGTACCAGTCTGTGTCATAGTTTTTCACCCATTCCTTCAATAATACATGGTTCAGCTATCTGTAAAGTTACCAGTTTTCCTACACACTATTTGCCCCATGTTATTAAAGTGTTGCATTTCAAAAAGACGAAAAACTAATCCATTAATTATTGCATTAATGCATAGACTTTATCTCACTCAGAAATGGGCTGTCTTTTTGTGTTCTACACTGCTTTATTACTTCACTATAACACTGACCAGAACAATGAGTTTTTCTGTCACTATATGTTTATCCATTTCCCTTTGTTTTATGTATAATACCTGGGACTAAAATAAAGATATGTTCTGTTCTGTCTTGTTATTGTTTGTTTGTTTATGTTTGTTTATTGGATTTAACATCCCACCTTTAGTATTTCAGTCAGTTGGAGACAATGTCAACTTGAGACAGATATAGTGCTGCCACACTGCAGTATCACGCAATAGACATGTAGCATGATACAACACCCAGTCACATTATTCTGACACTGGGCCAACCAGTCCTAGAACTACCCTTATACATGTATGCTGAGAGACAAACAATGGAACTATACCAATACCATTTTTCACGACTTTGGTATGTCGTGGCCGGGATCGAACCCACCTCCCAATTCTAGGGCAGACACTCTAACCACTCAGCCACCAGGACCGGTGTGATTTGTTGTCTTGTGTGCATGAAAAAAAGTGTTGCGCTTACAAACTAACTTAGCCACTTAAGATGAGTATTAATTATAAAAGTAAAAAACTGGCACACTCAAAGTCTGGGCAGTACAGCACATTTCTCTGATGTTAACATCAGGGGACAAGGCTGAGTTCAGAGGTGAGTTGCTCACACATTTGTGTTTCAATGAGTTCCAAAGGTTTTCATTGTCTGGTTCTTGGCTGAAGTGCCTTCCCCCTACACTGTTATCTGTAATCTTGAGGGCGACCGGGAACCAGTCTACAAAACACTTGAAACCATTTGTGTCAGTAAAACAATAATAAGAAAATGTCATGGTCCATCCAAAGTACTCAACATTTCAATCAACAAAATTAGAGGGTTGACCACAGAAATATTCTATTACTGCCTATCCAAACTGAACAAGATGGTACAGTTTTATGGTCAGCCCTCAAATAAAATCTTGGATCTTCAGAGGCTTGAATTCCCAGCAGTAATACACATACTGACACGGATCAGCACCCATCACCATTTGTCAAGATCAATCACTGAGCCACACTGGTCTCCAAGACATAATGGGTGTCTGTACCAGTCTCACCCTGTCAACTGGCCCACTGGGCTGCCCAGTAAGTACCTGACAAAATACTCCAGTTATTAAAGTTTCCACTCTGGATTACATGGGCTAGACAAAAAAAAAAATTTCCCTCTCAACGATTCCTGTGTTGGATCAGTTTTGTTTCCTCAGGAATAATGTTCACAGCTGAATACAATGGCATTTTTTGCATAAACCGAACCTTGATAATTGGGAAGGAAATATGGGAACTTTGAGAAGGTGACCAAGTAGGCCAATGCCATCCAAGGATTGGACCTAAGTTGCATCAGTGAAAAGCTAGAACATCAACCACTGCACCATTCAGACACTTCTAGTCAATATACTGTTTAGAGGTATGTTCAAGTCACAGTGTCATAAAGCTCAACGGGAGACAATATATTGCAAAGACATACCTATGGTTGGACCCCAAATACAGCATTGTAATATATGTATAATGTACTACCATACACTGTCATAAAACATTACCAGTGGGTCATACACTGTACTCCCACTAAAATTTGAAAGAGAGGGCAAAATGTGTGCTTTTATAAAATTAAGTTCCACCTCTATCAGAGATTTGAAACAGTTCTTAAAACTTTGGATAGTGGAGACCAATTAGTGCTAAAATATCTCCGAGAACACCAATACAACTTCCAATAGCATACTCTAGATGTATATAATAAAGTCAGCTTCAAAGCAACTCAAAAGTACAACAGGTGAAAACTCTCCACTACCCGAGACAAGCACACACCTCTCTTTTTTTGCAAACTGAGCAAAATCATATAGCCATAAAGCTGCTGTACTACTAACCATTAAAGACTGGCAGCTTTCATCATCCAGTTATATATGAAGGATGTAGAACTGTTCTCAGCCAGAGAAAGAACTTAATTATTATATACTGTGTGGAATATTATAAACACATTTTACCACAGAGGTATCAGGTGGGTGGGGGGAAAGACCTATATGTGACTATTTTTCCTTCATATAGACTCATTTACACACGGTGGCAAACAGAGGAGCTGCCTGGTTTATAAGGTCTCCTATATTTGTTCATAAGTATTGAAGCTCTGATTCTACATAGTCTGCACAACAAAGAAAGGCCCATTTTAATGTTCAGTTAATTAATATTCATTAAGTCAAAAAATGAACATGAATATTCATGAGGTAAAGGGATAAACAAGATGAGCCTACAAGCAACATGCAGGCTGATTAGGTTTGATGCTAGTTGCTATTGGTCTCATCAGTACCATACAGATAGAAAGAGCTACATTTCGGACCTCATGGCTTTTCACAGAGATAACCAAGGCTTCCTAATGTTTCATTAGGGTACCTTGGTTATCTTGGTAGAAGGTTAAGTGGTCTAAGACGTACCGAAACCATTACAGGGACTTTACCTTCAGACATCAAGCCATTAAGTGTGCACATTCATTTATAATTTAGTCACTCCATGATTTATAAATTGCTAATCAAAATAAATGATTATATAATTATGCAAAACACTGCATTTCTCTTGTAAGTATATTTTAATCTATTAGCCTAAAATCTCCACTGTCAAAATTCCTGAAGCTAATTACCTATGCGTAAATATACAGGCACAGTGGGAGGTGGTTCTTTATCACATGAAATCTTTTCAGACCACACACATAATTATTGCCAAACTCATTTGTGTCCGAGCAATAAACTGTAAAATACCAGTATCAATAAAATGTAATCTCATTTCCGACTTGTATATTAAATTTTGTACTTCATTGTACCATATTTACATTACATATAAAACATAATATAACAGCAAGCAGGATGTCTTGTTTTACTAAAGACTCTCTCTCTTTCTCTCTCTCCAAGGCCTTGAAAAAAGGCCTTCCCAGGTGCAAAGTACTAGTCCACCCATGAAACCATTGAGACGGATTAGTATAAGTTGTAAGAACTTGTTTTTCCAAGCTGATGTTCAACCTAAATTAAAAGCGGTCAGATTATTATTATTTCTGAGCCAAATGGTACCCATATGTAACACTCAGCAGCTGTGTGACTCTGACACATTGTGATAGACAGACGGTATGATGGATGGACTGGGGGATGGATAGAGAGATTGTCTTATCTTCGGATCTGATTCACGAGGATCACAGACAGTCCATTCTCTACAGTCTCAAT
Organism: Solen grandis; assembly: GCA_021229015.1. Lineage (NCBI taxonomy): Eukaryota > Metazoa > Mollusca > Bivalvia > Adapedonta > Solenidae > Solen > Solen grandis. Next base: position 17,400,914 of record CM037789.1, read on the forward strand.
GTTGAATTACAGAGATTCCATCTGGATCGAATCTTATTCACAGGTCTGCTTTATTTGTTTATAGAACTGTAACATGATTTACTGCCCAAGAAAAAAAACCCCAAAAAATGTAACATTTATCAAGACTTGAATCAGTGTATCTTCAAAAGACTGTTGGTTCTCCGGGGATTAAAGATTTATTTACATGTGAGATAGCTCAGTGGCTGTGTGCTGACGTTTTACCTGACAACAAATCTACAGTTCATGAGGTTGTGACTAATACTATAATTAGGGTGGACTTTGGTGGGGTTTAACCCTGTACCTCATGAATATTCATATGCAAATTTATGATTTGATGAATGATAATTAACCCTTTTCCCTCATATAGACTCATTTTGACGCACTCAATAGGTACCACATAAAGCCTGATCTGCAGAAAACCACAGTTAAACCTTACCAAATTTAATTACAAAATCCTCATTTCCAGACCACTGATGAGCAGCGAACAGCATAAAACCTGATCAGCCTGCGAAGTGACTCGCAGGCTGATCTGGTTTTATGCTGTTCGCATAGGTCTTTTCATGGTTTCCTCTATGAGGGAAAGGGTTAAATGACCTTTAAAGGATATGTGAAACAATAGATCTTTCTTTGCCATACAGGCTGTGTACAATCTTGAAGCTGCAATATAGTAATGTATGGGCAAACAGAGGAGAACCTGGAAGAAGCTGTCTGATCTCAGGGTTTGATACTAACGTTTTAGCCAGATATCCCCAACAGAACACATGCTTTGAAATTCAAGAGTCCCTTCTGAAATTCAGGAGTCCCTGCCATGTCTGTTTGTTTGTTTGTTGGGTGTAACGTTTCAGTCATTTGGAGATGATGTCTACTTGAGACAGAAATAGTGCTGCCACACTGCAGTATCACGCTGTAGACATGTGTCATGATGCCACACTCAGTCACATTATCCTTACACTGGGCCAACCATTCCTGGAACTACCCTTATATGCTGAGCGCCAAGCTACTTCAAGGGAGCTACAACAGTACCATTTTTTACGACTTTGGTATGTCACAGCCGGGGATCATACCCACATTTCCCACTCACTAGGCAAACGCTCTAACCACTCGGCCATCGCGGACAGTTCCTGTCATGTCATTTAGACATATGATGGCTTTATTCACATAACAATTGATAAAAGAGCCAAGATGGCCTAGATGCTCACTGAAAAGTATCATCATTGACTTAAAATAAATTGCTTTAATAAGAATAGAGGTGAATCAATGGTCAGGAATTTTTGACCATCGAAAAGAATTCATCATGGACAAATCATTCTTCCAAGTTTGGGTGATTGGACTAAAAAGTGCTCAAGTGTTTGAATAGATTTTTTCTAAGATTAATCTGACATACATTCTTCAGCCACCATTTTCAACTGGTCGAGATATCATCATGACCAATCTGACCAAGTTTGAGGAAGATGGCATCAAAAACGTGGCATAGTGTGAAACAAGATTTTAAGATTTGACTATTGACTACTTATTCGGTAGGCCGGCCATTTTCCAAACTGTTCGAGATATTCAAGAAAACATTCGACCAAGTTTGAAAGATTGGATATAAATTGTGCCTCTAGTGTGTAACAAGATTTTTCACAGTTTGACCCATGACCCACTTTTTGATCCACCTAGACCCATTTTCGAAAGGTTCATAAGTATCATCAGAAAACATTCTGACAAGTTGAGAATTGATCAAATGTGGCTTAGTGTGTAAACATCAATTGTTGAGGACGACGACTGACTGGACGACGGCGAAATCATCGAGTACCTTTCCAATTATGGTGTACTCAGGATTAGTTATCCCAAAAGTCACCCTGAGCTATGCTCTGGTGAGCTAAAAGGTTATGATTCATTAAAGAGGGTAAGAACTACATATGAAAGTTTTATAAACATAGATTTTCAACAATTGTGACGGTTAAATGTACTTTTAATTGGAAAAGTGAATGTCCCATTGGAAATTCTGGAGTTCCTTTCCAATTTTGGTGTCCTCAGGATTAGTGTCAAGTTCTACTGTTTGCCATTGCATCCAGGGTATTTTCTCACCATTTTGGAACATGACCCGACCCCAGAATTGGGTATTTTTCATATCGTTTTAGACAAAATTGGTCAATTAAAACAAAAAAATCAAATATTTGGTTCATTCAACCCTTGTATTATTCAGACTCAAACCTTCAACCCCAAACAAATTGTTTTTTTTGTTGTTTTTTCTTGAATTTGGAATTTTCTCCATGAAATTTGGGGAAAAAAAACATACATTTTGCAACAAGGAACCTGTCTTGACCCAATATCAGTTGTCAAAATGGGCCAAAAAAAAAATAAAAACAAGCATTGAAATGCATTTATAGGAGGTACAGGGTGAATGGAGGCTGTTAATACTAGATATACTGAGAATCAAGAAATATGAGTACATTCAACACCTTGAGAATACACACTTTCATTACCTCATGAATATTATGCACATGTTAATGACTTCACGAATGTTAACCCTTTCCCTCATATAGACTTATTTTGACGCACTCAATAGGTATCACATAAAGCCTGATCTGCAGAAAACCACAGTTAAACCTTACCAAATGTAATTACAAAATCCTCATTTCCAGACCACTGAGGAGCAGCGAACAGCATAAAACCTGATCAGGCTGCGAGTTACTCGCAGGCTGATCTGGTTTTATGTTGTTCACATAGGTCTTTTCATGGTTTCCTCTAAGAGGGAAAGGGTTAATTAACTGAAGTTTAAAGGGTATATGAAACAATGGATATTTCTGTGTAGACTGTGGTCTACAATACTGTAGAAACAAACAAAGCAAACCCTAATCAGACAGCTCCTGAAAGGAGTTGTCTGATCTTAATCTCCTCTTTTTGCCAAGGTTTCAAAACACTTAATAGTAAGATGCATTTAATTTCAGGATGCCATATACTGGATTAACCCTTTCCCTCATAGAGGAAACCATGAAAAGGCTTATGCGAACAGCATAAAACCAGATCAGCCTGCGAGTAACTCGCAGGCTGATCAGGTTTTATGCTGTTCGCTGCTCCTCAGTGGTCTGGAAATGAGGATTTTGTAAATAAATCTGGTATGGTTTAACTGTGGTTTTCTGCAGATCAGGCTTTATGTGATACCTATTGAGGGCGTCAATATGAGGGAAAGGGTTAAACAAATAAATGGTGTGTTCAGTGAATTCATACAGAGAACACTTAATACAGGAATTAATGGTGTGTTCAGGAATTTTTGTTGAGAACACTGGAAAAACAAATTAATGGTGTATTCTGGGGGAATTCTTATTGAGAACAATAGATAAACAAATTAATGGCATGTTCAGTGATTTCTTATTGAGAACACTGAATAAAGAAAATAATGGTCTACTCGGCAATTTCTTGAAATTACTGGAGAAAAACAAATTAAGCCACCTACATAATTCAGCTACTGTCGTTGCTATAGGGAACGTGGTTCCAATATCTTGTGCCCTATCCCATATATCCAAGACCTTACAACTGCCAAACAATTCAAAACATCTTCCACTGAGAATCAATACTCCTAAAAGCAGACCTAATTTACTGTTGAAAATTCAAATTTATCTCATCAAACAGTATCCTACTGAATCCTCAGACAACATCGCTGTGAGAAAAGAAAACATATACATCCGTACCACACTTGGAACTTATATATCCCAATAGTTCAATCCCCAGTAAGCTCCATACTAACAAATGATCCCTTCACTTCCCATGGTACATAGAAGCACAAGACAAAGAACAAGGGACCGCCAGTGCATTCCAATGATTCCACTCACACACAAGGTTACAATTAAAACTGACTCAAAAGGAGGCTTTTTGTCTACATTTACAGACTGTGGCTGCAATGCTCCATATCTTGGAAAGTCCCTGAAGGGATCTATATCTCCAAACAAACATCTGGGCGGCAAGGACCAAATGTGAAGTGGTCGTTTCAGAAATAGCTCATTAGCATATTTTTATATCGCAAATTATGTAAGACTAAGAGAAACACGACAGAAGCAGATGTGGAGATATAGCTGACGACTTGCTTATTTTTTGCGCGATTGACAAAATGATAGAATTCCAAGAGCACTTGAGACCAAGGTAGATTACTGATCTTGATCACGGTACAATATTTCAAAATTAATTTGGAATTTTACAAACCCTGCATGAATAATAATTAGTTAATTGTTAGGTATTACCATACCATAAACATGTGGCATGATACCAAACCCAGTCACATTATCCTGACACCGGGCGAACCAGTCCTGGAACTACCCTTATATGCTGAGCCCCAAGCAAGGCAGCAAAACCAGACGACAATATTTATAATTTAAACTCTTTTTTTTTCTTTTTATTTTACTGATGCTGAGGAAGTGGCAAGAGAAAGTAACCTATTCTCAAGTTTGGGGAAGGAAAAATCCTAAGGTACATGGCAAATTTGAGGAATACTGAATGGATCTAAAGAAACTGTCAATGGGGAACAGGTCCATAAAAAAGGAAAAACAAACCCTGGCTATTGATCTCTGTTCTTTCCTAAATATGACAAGAGAACATGAGGAAACCTGCTCAGCAGGAAAGTTCTCGTCTGCCTGATATGGCCACGATGGAGTATGGCTAAGCTCAGTGGCGACTGTGTAATCAACAGAGGCACAGACAAGCCGTGCATCCTATCATGATGTTTACATGACAGATGTCTGTTGACAGACAGGTCACGACAATCCAGGGGTACAAACCACCTCTGATACCACCAGCTGAGATCTGATAAACACTCCGCCCCAGAAACAATAACATCCCGTCCACCTAAAAAACTGTGGGCCACTCTTATCAAGTGCAACTCCATATTATGCTGCTGTACTCAATCCTGTACTGGACCATGCTGTATTATACAACAATTAATCAATTAATTAATTAATTAATTTGGATTTGTGGTTTAACCCAGCATTTTGTGCTTTAAATGAGTACTATATTAATGACAGATATTGTCAATCAAGTACTTCCTATATACATGTTCTGTGAAATCATTAATTTTGTGGGACACAAATTTTTATCAGTTTCATAGAGAGTTTTATCCACAAATTTTACCCCCCGTGAAAACCTTTATAATTACTGACCTCACATTTTCCACAAAAGTAAAGAAACGAAAAAAAGTACCCACTAAGTTCCTATAAGTACATAATTAACAAAATTTAATGTCACAAAAAAAAAAAAAATCACAGTATTCAGAAGCTTTCTGCTTTTATCTCAGGCTTATCTCTACAGGCTATACTTGACTTGACTTGAATTGACTATTTGAGTTTACCATCGCTTTGACAGTATTTCAGTCATATAGCGACGTCCAGCTAATTACAGGTGGAGGAAAACCCCGAATGCACGGAGGCATCCGGGTAGAACCACCGACCTACCGCAAGCCAGCTGGGAGGCTTCCTCACATGAAAATCCGAATGACGCTGCCGGGATTCGAACCCCTGTGGTGAGGGGCTGAGTGAGTGTTAAAGTCAGGGACTTTACCCTCTCGGCCACGTAGACCCCGCAGGTTATACTAATGGTGTATGAGACATGGTAATTGCACTAACTGACCACATGTTCTGACAGGTATGGGTTTTCTCACACCAACAAAACCACAAAAGTATTCTTGTGACACCTATCAATGTTTCACACCCCTAGTCATGCTTCTTATGTATTCAAACTAATTACTGTACATCCATTGCAAAATGCATAAATACATATACCATACAATCCTGTTTAAATGCCCCCCCCCCACCCCCACCCCGGTCTTTGCCATATTTCCTCATTAAACTTGGTTTTAAAACAAACCTCTAATATATGCCTTCTTGTCCACTTCCTGAAATCAACAAATTTTAATTACATAATTGTGTCTTTCATATCGTTTCATTCAAAATTCAGGGATTAACCCTTTCCCTCATAGAGGAAACCATGAAAAGACCTATGCGAACAACATAAAACCAGATCAGCCTGCGAGTAACTTGCAGGCTGATCAGGTTTTATGATGTTCGCTGCTCCTCACTGGCTCAGTGGTCTAGAAATGAGGACTTTATAATTAAATTGGTAAGGATTAACTGTGGTTTTCTGCAGATCAGGCTTTATGTGGTACCTATTGAGTGCGTCAAAATGAGTCTATATGAGGGAAAGGGTTAAAACAGAAGTCAATGTCTTGTTGGCACTACAGGACTTGACACCTTAATCATAATGTTACATAGTACCTGGAATGGTTTGCTTTTTTTTTTAATAATAAGCCAGTGGTGGGGGCCTTTATTTGAGGGAGCTTTTAAATAAGCTGAGGCAGTACTGTCGTACTTGACTCACTTAGGCCAAACCCTAAACTAGACGATCAGCAAACATGCTGATTCATGCTTGATAAATACATGTATTTACAATGTATATAAGCAGGCTCTTTTTTTTGCCGATTCTGGGGCCGATATTTTGCCCCATTCCCCTGATAAAAAAAAAAAAGTATACTTTTTTCCCCAATTCAATCTAAAAATTCCCCTGACAAAAACATAATTTTCATTTAAAAACAAATGCACACATGGAAAGCAATAGAGACATATTATGGTAAATTTAATTACAAGAGGGCCATGATGGCCCTGAATCGCTCACCTGAGTACCATTGCTTCAACTGATGTCAAGGTTTTTAAACAGACAAGGATTCTGATATAACTTAATCTAAAACATTTTACCCCTGACAATACTACACACCAAATATCTAAGCAATGGGCTATATGGTTTCAGAGAAGACTTGGGCGCAGGGTCATTTATCACCGTAGGGCCAAGACTTTGAAAATCTTTGTAATGAACCATTAGATGCTACTACATACCAAAAATCTTAGCTCTAGGCCTAATGGATTCATAGAAGAAGATTTTTTAAGATTTTCCTATATAACTCTGTGTAAAACAAGTGACCCCTGTGCGGGGTCATTTATCACCATAGGGCTATGATTTGTACAATCTTGGTAGTGGCCCATAAGATGATGCTCATACCAAATATCTAAGCTCTAGGCCTTATGCATTCATGGAAGAAGATTTTTTAAGATTTTCCTATATAACTCTATGTAAAACAAGTGACCCCTGGTGCGGGGTCATTTATCACCATAGGGCTATGATTTGTACAATCTTGGTAGTGGCCCATAAGATGATGCTACATACCAAATATCTAAGCTCTAGGCCTTATGGATTCATAGAAGAAGATTTTTTAAGATTTTCCTATATAACTCTATGTAAAACAAGTGACCCCTGGTGCGGAGTCATTTATCACCATAGGGCTATGATTTGTACAATCTTGGTAGTGGCCCATAAGATGATGCTTTATACCAAATATCTAAGCTCTAGGCCATATGGATTCATAGAAGAAGATTTTTTAAGATTTTTCTATATAACTCTATGTAAAACAAGTGACCCCTGGTGCGGGGTCATTTATCACCATAGGGCTATGATTTGTACAATCTTGGTAGTGGCCCATAAGATGATGCTACATACCAAATATCAAGCTTAGGCCTTATGGATTCAGAAGAAGATTTTTTAAGATTTTTCTATATAACTCTATGTAAAACAAGTGACCCCTGGTGCGGGGTCATTTATCACCATAGGGCTATGATTTGTACAATCTTGGTAGTGGCCCATAAGATGATGCTACATACCAAAAATCAAAGGTTAGGCCTTGTGATTTCGGAGAAGAAGATTTTTTCAAGTTTTTCCTATATTAGCCTATGTGAAATCAAGTGACCCCTGGGGCGGGGCCAATTTTGACCCCAGGGTCATAATTTGTACAATCCTGGTAGAGAGTCATAAGATCATGCTACATACCAAAAATCAAAAGGCTAGGCCTTGTGGTTTCAGAGAAGAAGATTTTTTTAATTTTCATTTTTAAAATCTATTTTTAGCTCCTGTGACCTAATTATGCGATGGACCAGAACCATTTATACAACTTTAGTAGAGCTTCATCTAAGGAACATTCCTGCAAAATATTTTACAAATTGGCCAAGCCGTTTAGGAGGAGATGTTGTTTGAAGCAATTGTTGACGCCGGACGCACGCACGCACGGACGACGGACGCCGGACAAAAGGCGATCAGAAAAGCTCACCTTGAGCACGTTGTGCTCATGTGAGCTAATAAAATGACATAAAAATAAACAAGTGTGTTTCATTTACAGCATAATTAATGTGTGTGTGTGGTTTTTTTTAATGTTTTCTTCATAAGTAAATTCCCCCTGATCAACATATTTTCGGATCTCCCCTCTTGAAAGGACCTGCCACCTATCCCCAAAACACCAAAAAAAGACCTGATAAGGCACCTAGCAGTTCTTAATAAATGCAATTATTATCCTCATATTCACTCCACACCACATGTTTGTCAGATAATCAGACACATCCAGTCAATAAATTGTTTTCAGAGCCCTGGAATTCTCCTGCCCTGAACTGAACTAAGTCAAGTTCAGACACATAGCAGATGGTAGAGTTTTCTTTAACCCTTTCCCTCATATAGACTCATTTTGACACACTCAATAGGTACCACATAAAGCCTGATCTGCAGAAAGCCAAACTCAAACCTTACCAAATTTAATTGTAAAATCCTCATTTTCAGACCACTGAGGAGCAGCGAACAGCATAAAACCTGATCAGCCTGCGAGTTACTCGCAGGCTGATCTGGTTTTATGCTGTTCGCATAGGTCTTTTCATTGTTTCCTCTATGAGGGAAAGGGTTAAGTGGTTTCTGTTTTTTTGTACTCTCTAAATGTAATCTATATTTTAACAGGATATTAGTCAAAAGTCACTATGCATGATCTCAGCTCGTATGTATATAAATTATAATAATGGCATAATGTTCTTTGACCAATGAAAAAAAAATCATAAAAAAAAAAAATTGTGTAAAACTTTAAAGCCTCGAACCAGATCACACATGCACAAAACAAAATGAACACGCTGTTCCAGAATAAATCCTGCGAGCCCCCTCCCTTTCCATCCACCACCCTCAACCCGCTCCTCAAGTTCTGATCATTCCAACAGACTCCACAATGTGTTCACCACTCATGCCTGTGAGAAAAGGGGGAAAAGGTTGTGATAATCATACGCCAGATGCAACTTACAGTTATGAATGCTTCCACTATCCATTACAGCCATAAACAGGGCAATCTGAGAATGCTAAGATGTCTCCCACTCCACCAAATTTACTGTAACCTCAAAAATGTCTTTCTTTTTTTTTTATTTGTTGAATCATAATAAAGGAAGTGACACATTTTTACTCCATTAATTACGGATTTGTTCTAGCCCCCTCTATAAAAGCATTTTAGTACCCCTTCTCAATGTTCGACCAGGCGTCTGTAACTTCAGCCCGGGATAAAAGTCTTCCAATCTCCAAGTGGAGGAAAGAACGGAATCACCAACCTACCACAGGTGACCTAGAAGACCTCCTCACATGATATCTGAACAACTAGACCGGGACTCAAACCCAAAATGACCAGGGACAAAGTGCTAGTAAGTTTTAACTATAACCAAAAGGCCAAGGGGGCCCCTAAAACTCCATTATTTATTGACCTAGAGAAAAGAAACACTGAATCCACAATATCTCAAGTATGTTCCACTAGCGGATTCAGAGGGGGGCGCACCCGGCGCACGCCCCCTCTAAAATTCCCCGACCATACACAAACGTAGACACACAACCCTCTCACGGCTCAAGCAAAGTAGCAAGCCACTTGCATTGTCACTGCTGAGACATTTTTTTTATACAGCTCCCCCCTCCCCCCGCCCAACTCCTGGATCCAGCTCTGTGTTCTGCCCAGTCCTTCTCTATCCTTGTGATAGAAAACTGAAGATAAATCTACCAGTACGTTGAGATGTTTCAAGAAAAACAGACCTAGTCTACCTATCAAAACGTTCTTTCTTCATAACTACTCTATCAATCATTATTTAACAATAATTTCAAACATATACACAAATGTCAAGTCTCAAGACCATCATGTCTACACAGGACAGTCAGTCAGTCCTTGAAACTAACTGATGAACAATCAAGACAGCAAAGAAAAAATGATATTTTAACCTTATGACTAAATCAAATGAGTAATTTATTGATTTTGATTATGAATCCCCTTTTGCTTTATTTACTGGGCCAGGAAAAAAAATAATCTCAAGAAATAATACATGGCTAAAACAAGAGTGTTCTCTGGAACACATCGTCATATGTCACCAGGTGAAGCGTGACAGAAAAAGTGTGACGGACAGACGACAGAAAAAGTGTGACAGACAGACGACAGAAAAGTGATCCCTATGTATCACCTCTGCTTACAGCGGATGACACAAAAATGCCTGTATATATGTAGACTAAGTCATGCTATTGTAATATTTCATATTTATTAACATGTCACTTTTTCTTACGAAAAAGAACTTTAACCCTTTCCCTCATAGAGGAAACCATGAAAAGACCTATGCGAACAGCATAAAACCAGATCAGCCTGCGAGTAACTCGCAGGCTGATCAGGTTTTATGCTGTTCGCTGCTCCTCAGTGGTCTGGAAATGAGGATTTTGTAATTAAATTTGGTAAGGTTTTACTGTGGTTTTCTGCAGATCAGGTTTTATGTGGTACTTATTGAGTGCGTCAAAATGAGTCTATATGAGGGAAAGGGTTAAAATATAAACACTTACACACACATACAGGGGTCGACACTAACAGTGTCCCGGGGTCCCGAGGACACCAAAATTTTATAAGGGACTCCTGGAATTCAGCATTTTAAATAGTGAGTCCCTGATTTTGCTAAACATGCCCAAGGGATACCTGTCGAAAAAGTTAGTGTCTACCTCTGACATACACACACTAGAATAGCATGCTTGTGGCAATATACAAACAAATTACAGTTTACAGATGGCCTTATCATCCAAACCCTATTTTCCCCACTGTAGCCTTATCCAGTACCGCACATCACAGGAAGTGTGACATCAGCATCACATTTTTCCTCTATATTGATTAGCTTTTAAATACAAGCCCAACACACCTACACAAAGTTTGACCCCACAAAGGAATGTCAAATAAGGTAGGACTGCAAAAGTTGCTTAACTGAAGCACCAGTACTACCTGTACGAAGTTACACTCATCCTTTAACCTTTACCTCATGAATATTCATGATCAAATTTATGACATGATGAATATTAATTAACAGAACTTAAAATGGTATTTGAAATCATGAATTTTTCTTTGCCATACCTACTGTGCAGAATATAAGATACAGTATTGTATGAGCAAACAGAGGAAACCCTGATCTGCTCTCTTTGCCAATGAGTCACAATGAGTCTATATGAAGTGAAGGGTTTACTCGTTTCTTCTAACTAGAACACCTTTCTTTTTTTTTTTTTTTTTCTTTTTTATTACAATTCATCACTTAAAAATGTTCACATTTCTCTCTCAAGGTTTCATTATAATGAACAAATTGGTCCATTTTGACACTCAAATTGTTTAACTGACCACAATTATTTCAAAATTTGCCTCTTTTATCTAAACAGTGGAACCTCCAGCAGCAACATGTGCAGGAGTCCCAGAGGGTTGCTGCTTAGAGGTGTTGCCGTTCAATGTAAAACTAATGTGTGTGTGTGGGAGGGGGGGGGGGGGGGGTGTTAAACTGTTACTTAGAGGTGCCTTTTTAGGAGATATTATCTAAGGATTACATTGACCCCATTTGAAAAATAGGGGGGGGGAGGCATGCTGACTCTCTCAAAAACTGTTCAATTAAATATAATTTGCCAACAGACTGAAAAATATAAACATACATATATACATGCAGACATACAGTCTGACATGAAACCTTAACCTTGATAGTCAACAATCACCCTTGTATATCAATGTATGCACTGCACTGTTGTTACAAATGACTCAGTTCTTGGAGGAAGTTGCTGAACAAACCTCGCTTAGGTCTTTCCTGTCCTTCTAAATAATGAAGTGACCAGAGAGATATTTCTATACATGCTGTAAATGGAGCCAATTAATAATGTCTATCATATGCACGAATAATTCCTCAAAGAATGTTCGGACCAAAACAAACGAAATTGAATATATATCTATGTCAATAGATATTTTTGTTTGGTTCAAAATGCTGCCATGTATGAAAACAAAAAATACAATAGTCATTTGGAATCACTGTATATTAAAAACTTGGTAGTGAGACAGGATTGTTTATATTTTGGGGGCGATTAGATCATTTATATTGGTACCTGACATCATATAATTATAATGAACATATTAAATTATGAAAATATACATCAATTCATATATATACTATTAAAAAAATTAAACCATGACATTCTGGTTTTGAGCCATTTTGAAACTTGTAAGGCAATTTCAGGATCTGATCATTTTAGTTTCATTCATTTCTGCAGGGTTTTCCTTCACTAATTTAACAACAGAATTTTCAAAACAGATATGGCCAGTGGTCAAGGAACATTTCTGATGTTCAAAATCTAAAATATTGCCTACAAACAACCAATTTTCATGTGATTTTACCGATGATTTCAATCGACAATGGGTTATTATTGTAAACCCTGTTTCTGTGACAACTTTCACAGGATCACCTCCAATATAAATAGACAAAATGACATGCTCTGATGCTTCAGTCATCCTTGAGTATTATGCAATGTAAATCAGATAAAACTAAAAGCATATATATGTAAATCAAGTATATTCAACAAAAGAAGTAACATATACAAAAGTACATTCTAAGAGTTATGTGAAATCACCAACATAACACTCATATTTAGGCTGCTTGATGTTACCAAATTTGGTATGATGAAAGACTTAAAGTAACAGATGCCAAGATAAAGTTATTTTAAGATGCAGGGTTTTCATTAATAACCGATTGCCAATCAGTCATCCATGAAATAACATAAAAATCAGTTGTTGCTTTTTGGTAATGTTCAAAATGTACTTATTTAGAACATCCCTAATTACCCTTGACCCCCAGCCAAATCCACCCCCCCCCCCCCAAAAAAAGTTGTTATATTTATTAATGAAAATCCAGAAGAGTAAAGATGTTATCATGGGAACTTGCCTCCGCATCAGTTTGTTTGTTGGGTAAAACATCAAACCAACCGTATTTCAGTCATATGGCGATACTGTCTGCTTGAGACAGATAAAGGACTGCCACACAGCAGTATCACACCATAGACATGTGGCATGATACAACACCCATTCACATCATACTGACATTCAGCTAACCAGTCCTGTAACTACCCTTATATGCTGAGTGCCATTTTTAAAATATTAAGTTGTGGACTGAACCTATGACCTCCTGCTCCTGAGGCAGACTATCAAACTTCTCTGTCACTGGAGATGGTATCTCTTCTGTATCTATTTACATTCGACAAGACAAATTTTCATAGAAGTCTTATGGAGGAATAGCAAACTGACTAATGAAATGTTTACCCATAATCAACTAGTTTCACTTTAATAGTTTCAAGTGAAAGAGAAAAAAATAGTTATTTCTAATCAAAGGAGCCATATATTTTAACCACTATGCATGCATAAACAATTTACTAATCCTCCAAATATCAGATAGGACATTTTCTGACAACTTTCCACACATCAAAGTCTGAAAAACACAAAAAGGGAAAGTACCTGCACAAAAAAAGGATGGGTGTACTTGTCTTGCAATTTTTTCTTAATTATTTGATTTGCTTACATGCTAGGGACATTACAAATGAGGACAAAAAAGGTAACATACAAATCTGTCTATTTCACAGATATCCAGTCCTGAAAATTGACTTTTCAAGGAGCATCAATTTAAAAAATCGGAAAGGAAATTTGGTAACATTCTATTGTAATTTGATAACAACAGAACAAATCTTTATCTTTGGTGTTTAATTTTCATTTCAAGTCCCTTAATCTTTTGTTTGCATTATCTATTGCAGAACACTGGACCAAATAATAATTAATTATATTCTGCAGGTTATTAAGTGGTTTATAATGCTTGCTCAGCAAATATTCACTAAAAGAGGCACACATAGAATAAGAATTATCTCATAGAACATTCAGTGCTAGAGAAAAAGAATGAAAAAGGAGAAATAAACAAAATCAGTGAAGCGTAACCGACTGTCTAAAACGGTACTGAGTCTGACTCATCTGAAAACATCCGAGTTGCTAGCTTCACAAAAAATACTTTATCGTGCATTTACCTTCAGAAAGTTCAAGGTCTAATTCCGCAAGTTTAAGCCTAACATCCTCAGGTATCTGTAAACCTTGGGCTTCAATCTCTTCCATGGTTAAAACTTGTATTAAACAAAGCAAAAATAAAGTCTAATTGATTTCACGAATATCGCCGATTGACGCCATATTGGATTTTGTAAACCCCACCTCTCTCGCGAGAATTCACGCGATTTATATTATTAGGGAGAGTTTGTTTCCTTGTTATGAGATATTCGCCAGAAAATAAGAACAATGTTCGAACAATCTCGATTAAAAGTTGAAAACATTGAAATTGCAAGATATCCGAACAAGAAATAATTTATAATTAATTCAAGGAGTTAAAAAATTGTTTATCGAATTTTTCACGCAACTAAAATAAAAATAACACCTTATATGAACAAAGTAATAAGTCCAGAGACTGCCAGAAAATCATAGCTTTTTACTATTGGATCAAATATGAATAAATCAGTTGCAATTTTCAAACCAGTGTCATGTAATTAACTGAGGAAGTTGCGCTAATGGGTTGTTGTTTTTTCTGCCCATATACTGGAAAATCATAAAATTAATTAGGACACCAACAATCAATTTATCAATTTTAAGTTTCCAGATAAGTATCAATCCCCCGTGAGTCCAGTAAAAAAAATTTGTTGTTATTTTATTGTGACTTGAAAATAAATGTGTATAAACTGATATTAATTATTAATCCAGTTTTAAAATAGAGTAATGTACAAATTATCGGCACTTTAAGCTATGTTTATGTGGTGCCGATAACAGGAATGTTCCTTACAGAAACCAGTCAACATACAAGTTACATGGATATATCTTAAACATTTTCTAATTGCCTCTTTATAGACTGGTCTTAATATATAAGCAGTAAACATTGTGCACCTATTGAGGTATATGTATGTCATTATCGACACTTTCCGCAATTATATCGGCACCTTGAAACTTTTTTGAAATATGCAATACCAATATACCATACCAAGCCAACTCTGAAATTCACCGTGCGTGGGGGAAGGGGGATCTATATGACCCTGAGGCATAGACTAATTATACATTAAACAAATAGCCAAATCGAGGGGGGGGTCTGCACCACCCCTCTGATCCACGAGCTTCAATAACGAGCAATAAGACAATGTGTTTAGATGTTTTATATGTATCTAATTACATTTCATTTTACATTTAAATTAATTCACATTAAATTTAGATCCACCTTTAAAATCATCGATCGTGTGTGAAAATACGTACATGGCAATTAAATGCTCTTTATGTTTGTTATGAATGTCATTGTCTCAATTTCATGCTGATAATTTTACAACAGTCTCAGCGATTTAAAAGCAATCAGAGCAAATGAATTCTACGAACTTAACAACCTCAATTGCTTTTGCCATGTTCTGGGGATCATACCGGACTCTTCGCCTTTTGTCTGCAGACAGTTGAGTAGTCATGGTAAATCTGAAATCATATACAACAAATTATGGTTTGAAAAAGTATATTTCAACTAATGGAGAGTTGAATAATGGAGAGAGAACTCATGGAAACGCGATCAAGTTCTTTTACAAAATCGAATGTAGTTTGACAAGTGCTCAAGTAATTTACATATTTAGCAACAATTTGAGTTTGGAAAGATGACTTATGTACCATCATAACTTCTCTTTTTACGATTACAAGAAGTGCCGATAAATGATGACACGGAGTCAGATGTAATGAATCATCGGCAATCTCTTTCAACACCTGTAATTTTGTAATTAAGTTGTAGTCAAATTTTCCCGCGGCAAAAATATGACATAAATATGCCACCATAACAAAGTGATCGTCTGTTATAATCATTTAACAGAAATGTCACCAATGTGAAGATTATTTCATATACCTGATTAGAGAGGGAAAATCATACACAATTAGTGAAAAACTGTATTAAAAAATTATGGTTTCTGTCACATTAGGGCCCTTGAATATGTTTACCCTGGAAACCCAGCACGCGATCTGGTCATTTTTTGATGTTCTTCCGGGGATTCTATATACACATTACATCTGACATATCTTAAGAAAAAAGTTTTATCTTTCAGTTATCATTCCTATAATTTCCTGTCTTTTTTAAACTTTGTTTGTTATTGTTGTTGTTATTTTTGTTGTTGTCTTTATTTGTTGTTGTTGTTTCCTCAGTAAGATGCAATGAAAGAGCTTCGGTTGTCATTCAAGTTCGGGCTATTTTCTTCCTCTTTGTTTCACAATCCACGTACTTACATGGCCTTTCAATTGTTTCAGACTTACACAATAACATACATATGTACATGTATACAATAAACTTATGAGATGATTTCAGTTGAACGAACGAGTTTTTCCACTATATATCACAGTTAAAATACCAAGTTTCAACATAATGATTTTATCACAGAATGCCAGTTTTCAACAGAATGAATTAATTGCAGTTAAAATGCCACATTTTGATACACCAAGTATGTTGAAATACCAAGAATTTCCAATAGAGTGAGTTTTCCCCCAACTATATCACAATTAAACGGTCTACGTTTTGATAGGATACGCTTATCATAAGATCCATTTAAATTACGACATATGTATTTCACAGTTATATAACTATATGAACTCACAGAACAATATTCCAGTCAACTTGACTCTCTCTCTCTCTCTCTCTCTCTCAGCATTTCTGTACATTTCTGTTGTACACGGTGATGATAATAAATAAAGAATCTCTCTCTCTCTCTCTCTCTCTCAGCATTTCTGTACATTTCTGTTGTACACGGTGATAATAAATAAAGAATTTTAACATCTTCTCTCTCTCTCTCAGCATTTCTGTACATTTCTGTTGTACACGGTGATAATAAATAACGAATTTTAACATCTATGAATTCATTTTTAATTTAGTCTTAACAGCCGCTGTAGAATTGCCCAGTAACTGATATAATCAAAGCGCTGAAGGCACTGAAATTGTGTGTGTGTGTGTGTGTGTGTGTGCGCGCGCGCGCGTGTGTGCGTGTCAAATGAAAGAGGATTTGACGAACTGCAGATCTGCTGGGTAACTTAATTTTTGCCAGATATCAAACTTAAATAAAATAATGAAAGAGTGTTGTTTTAGATTTGCTTCTTTTGATTTACGTAGATATGCAAATTCATATAAACCTTTTACACTGTAGGCAAATAGTGGCAATGTGCTAATTGTTAGCATTCAATTGAAACAAATGGTGTGCTCATCTTTTCTTGTAATGATCTTGTTAACGCAATGTTAAAGCGGGTTTATAACATTGACTTTATTGGCATAGCTTGAAAATTTGATCCCCGTTTCTGAAATTTACTTTGTTAAACAAAAGAAATGCGACAATCCTGTTCTCTCAGCGCTATCTGCGCTATAATTTGTACTAGTGACAGCACAATATCTATTTATAGATTGAAGTAATTATGCAAAATCAGTGGCTCGTTGGTAATTTCGGATAGTAGATATACAGGTTTCGGTCATTTTATAGTGAAAGAAATAACCCCTGGAGGTATCTGAGGTCGATAGCTTGTGATTATCAGTATGTTACACGGATTTTTATCGAACTTCAAGCTTCCCGATTGGGTTATTGTAACACCATGAAATGACCGAAACCTGCATATTTACCATCCAAAATTATTTACGAGTCACCTTTTCATGAAAACAAACTATATTCTCCGCATGGTAAAGTGATAGTTACGCAACATCACAGAGAAATTAGTTCCTGTGTGTTTTATGCCACATACAACTATTGTGTCCCGAAAATATTTATTTTTGACACAAACTTGATTTTTCAGCACTTTCGCTCAATCTCAGCAAACCTGTACTGAATCGTTCGATCATTTTTACAAAACTGAAAGGTTCCTTATTTTTCAAGTAGAGAAAATAGATACATGCACTATAGTTGTGAGTGACTACGTCACACACAACTTAAAACCATAATACCGGAGACTAAACTTTCTGTTTACAGGATCTTGTTCGTAAATTCAAAATATCCGCCGCATGTTCAATTTTGTTTGTTGGAAAATATCTGGAGGTCGAGAGTCTTTGGTTCAATCCTCAAAACTATTGTAGTTATGAAAAAGTAGATGAATAACCACTTTTAAACTTGACTTTCTTACTTTCTACCTAAATATGAATAAATGAATAAATAAATAAATAAATAAATAAATAAAATTGGAAGTTTTTTCATAAAATCGTGTAAACGTTTATAGTTTAAATAATATTCATTCAACACCCTTTTCCTGTGAGGGACAACAACAATTTACTCTGAATTTAAAACAAACAAAAAATAGAAAAATGAAAAAGGGGGATTAGACCCCTAAATCCTCAGATTGCTGGAAAAGCCAGAGATTTCTTTCTTTTTAATCTAGGTTTATATTTATATATATTACGTGTGTTAATTATTGGTTCCTAGAATGACTTTGGTTACAAACTTAGTTATGCCTGTATAGTATTTTTGCCATTTTCATGAAGTTTGATAATTTCACGTGATGCATTGTTGTCAACTATAGTTTTCTGTATATTATTGATATAGGAATATTTTCAACATTAATCGACGGTGCGCCGGTCCGCTGAAATTGTACCGAGACCGTATTTTAGTACGTCCCAGATAAAGCTGTTGCAGTAAAACGGTCGGTAGAAAACAGTCGCTGCAATTTGTGACAACACAACACTCGGGAGTGTTTGACATTTCGAATAATCCGTTCTTTTACACAATCAAGAAAATGATGTTAAAAACAATAATACTAGTTGGTGGCCCTATGAAAGGTAAAAATGCCGTCTTTTGATATTGTTATCACTGGATACAGTGTATAAATTCATTGAATTGGTTACTTGACTTGGGTGACGTGCCCAAACAGAATGACAGTGACATCAAACAGGATATCGACTCCAGGATATATCCACATTAGTGTAGTAAATTCTGAGTTAACGTCTGACTCCGGCCTTGATAAACGCTTTTTGTTTGACACAGGTCTTAATTGAAAAAATATATCGAAACATTTATTTTGCGCCGAAGTGGAAACAAATCACAACAACTTGGTCTAACCTGTCTATTGTCACGTATAACTATGTTGTCTGTTGTGGCCACCCCTCCCCCAGTCCCTAAAGGACCAGACCAGTCCCATATCCACAATAGCAATCATGAGTACTAACCCTCATCAAGATTCAAACATGCAACCTCAATCAGGGTTTTCGATGACGCACAAAATTGTGCGTTTTGACGCAAAATAATCTGAAATGACCCCCATGTTGAATGCTTGTGCGCCGTCAGTGACGCATTTTCAAAACTAGGTTCTAAATATAAGACACATTCGATTGATATCAAATAGCTGTCAGTTTAAACCTACTATATGTGTTTCCTTGATTCTATGTGACCTTCCAGATGCATGTTCATTTTATTTTTTCTGCTTAGCTCTGAATAACAGATCAAGATATGGGACTTTC
Organism: Solen grandis; assembly: GCA_021229015.1. Lineage (NCBI taxonomy): Eukaryota > Metazoa > Mollusca > Bivalvia > Adapedonta > Solenidae > Solen > Solen grandis. The sequence continues at coordinate 17,420,548 of CM037789.1, forward strand.
CGTTTCTTTAAATAGAACCTGGACTGCCGGCAATGCATACAGCGATGACCTCACGTCGTTGTCGTCCCGAATATTAGGCTGTCTGTTTACGTGCATGGAAGCATGTTTTTATTTATGAAAACTAGACTTACTTTGATTTTTTCTCACCATATATGGCCCTTTTATATATTTGGATAAATTTTATCACAGAAAAATTCTCCCTTTATAAATTAGTCTGATGTTCCGATACGTTCTGCATAACTTAATCCCAACCAATGATGGAGAGTTGTTGCATAGCAACGTCATTTGGATCATCGCAAATGCTGTAATAATGGTGCAAGTTTTTCTTTTCAAAAGAGAACTCGGAAACGGACAATGCCGATCTTCCTGAACTAAACAGTTATATTACTTTATTTTATTTTCCAATGTTTCCATGTAAACAGGTTTTATATAATTATTATTACCTAGCTGCAAGCTTGTCCCCCTAAAATTTCAAATGACCCCTAAATCAAATATTCGAGGGGACACATGTCCCCAGAATGAAAATGTTTATATTAAACCCTGCTCAATATTAATCTCTACTGAGATCAGCTCCTCCAGCAGAGGCCAATATGAAAAAAATAACCGGAGCGGATCTCTGCAGAGATTACCTCTATATCCAAAATAAATGGGTACTAGGACTGAAATACTGCCCTACAGTTTGGCAGAACTTTGTGAACTTTTCAGTTCCTATGTATTACAAGTAGGGTCTAACTCCATGATATCAGTGGCTACATGGTACCGGTGTACTTACAAAATCTTGGGATATTTTTGTGAAAGCATCACCTGCCAATTGCTTATTTGTATGTGTTCTAGTAGCATCTGCCACTCAACTTTTACATAAAACTTTTGCAAAAATTGAGAAGTGTCTGGTTAGCTAATTTAAATAAATAATTGAAACTATCATTTCTTGTTATATGCATTCGATTAGTACACCCAGACCTACCATGGTTACCATGGGGGACCTATGTATAATGATCCGGTTGAAGTGTTCATTGACCATGAATCTAAGGGATGAGAATATTTCAAGACCTTCTCCAGCCCATACATGATAGTGCTTGTCAAAACTCTTCAGAGATCCTGATCTGAAGATTTTTATATGCCACCAAAGGCAGCTTTCCATTTCTTGTTAATGCAACTCATCTTAAGTTTCTGAATGGATCTTTATGAAAGTTAGTCAGTGTCATTAATATAATGGGTTGATGTGCATGAAGCAGGAATTTTCTGGTTCATTGATTTTTGCAAGAGTTATGTCCCTTGAACTGACAGAGGAACATTTTGTGGTATTGTTATTTGTTATAATGTTGTTAACTTGTTTTCCAAGATCAACGTGTAAGATACATTTCAGGCACTCGGTTCCGCCCTCTCTCCCTGGAGCTGCCGAAGCCCCTCTTTCCTGTGGCAGGCTTTCCTATCATCCATCATCACATTGAAGCCTGCACCAAGGTAAGTACTAGACCGCTGTATCTAGTATAGTGAGAAAAATGTACAGCCAAAGCCGAAGCCCCTCTTTCCTGTGGCAGGCTTTCCTATCATCCATCATCACATTGAAGCCTGCACCAAGGTAAGTACTGGACCGCTGTATCTAGTATAGTGAGAAAAATGTACAGTGAAACCTCGTTAGTCCGGGCTCCATTATTCCGGAAACCTCGCCATCCGGACACTTTTCTCTTGGAACGGATTTCCACAACGTAAAAATGATTCGATAATACGGAAATTCGCGTTCCGGATCCGGATATCCATTTTGGGAACCAATCTTCCATTTGCTATTTAAAATGACTCGATAATCCGGGTACCAGTTCAGACTGGATTTCCCACCTACTATTTTTAGACATCATTCGGACTACTCTTTGCGCGTGACTGTTATAGAAGTGTCACCTGCAGATTGTTTACACATAGCCGCGAGCGCTTCACACTAATCAGTCCAGAGAACAGGGGGCAATTAAGGGCTGGTATAGCCGTAAGCTACATATATAACTAGCGAGTGAAGAAGGTAAAATTTATTCACAGCTGCAGATGTATGCTGTAAAAAGAGACAGAAAAGCCAACCATCCTTTAGATCGTCTTTTGTTCATATGTTTTGTTTTCAGTGCGTACATTTAATATTCATTTGTTTGTGACTGTTTTGGCTAAAATAATTAAATCCAATGCATTTTGCTCACGAATGCAGAACAAGAAATGGGTCACAATTATGCTGTCACCTACTTAAGGTGTCTTTTTCTTCTCTTAAAGAATGCTGATGTCAAGGATTGATTTAAATAAAATTAAACCATCATTTGTAAACATCAATTTAAATACATAATCATATATAGTTTCTTAGCATATAATTTTAAATATAATTATTATTAATGGAAAACAAACATAAACACACACACACACAGTGTACAATGAGAAAGTATGAAAGAAAGAAAGAAAAAAGAAGAAGAGAAATATGGATTGATTCATTAATACGGAAAATTCATTAATCCGGAAATTTAAACAAGGACCAAAGTGTCCGGACTAATGAGGTTTCACTGTACAGCTAAACCGGGACTCAAACTCGGGAGATCCCTTACTTACAGGTCAAGTGCTCAAGCAACTGAGCTACCAGACTGCATGCACACAAATTTCT
>CM037789.1:17423276-17435692 GCA_021229015.1 Solen grandis
AATATATCATGACGTGTATTTAAAAACCTTCGGGCGTATGATACTGTGAGGAATTGATGACGGTTTGATTTTTCTGCATATCTGAATTTGAAAAAGACCAAACCGGGTGAAAAATATATATATAGACAGATATACAGACAGACAGTCAGACATACAGGTAAAAGATAAATTCAAATACACAATTTTGATTGTACTCTGGAACAATCACGTCATTATGTATTGTTAAAGCAACTATTAGTGAAGAGAGTGGTGAACAACTAAAGGTTACTGTTGATTCGTCAAATTTAAAGGCTAAGATACTGGTATCCGAAGAGATAATAATAATAATAATAATAATAATAATAATATTATTATTATCTTTCAAACGCAAGTTTTGCTGAATCGCTCAATCATATTCAACATTTCAGAAGAGAAAATAAGATTGATCCAAGTTACCAAAATTAAGACTTATCTAAAGCAGTTTTGTTTCTTTTTGTTTGTGTTAAACGTCCCATCAACAGTATTTCAGTCATTTTGGGGACTTTTGGCTACATGAGGCATACATAGTGCTGCCGTAGACATGTGGCATGATACCACACTCAGTCAGATTATCCTGACACCGGACTAAACAGTTCTGGAACAACTTTTTATGACAGAGATGGAATCAATGAATTACTAGCGTAATGAGACATATCCTAAAACGATGAAAATCTCACTATCGTTCGATCGGGCGTGGTCATCCGACTATGAAGTACGCTGTACAATTTTAAGTAAACTTAGATTTATGAAAAGAACATTGTCACGGCATATTTAGTCAAGTAATTGCTCTGTTAAGGATTTACACGACGGCGTAATTGCTATTCTATTTTAGTTCCTACGACTTTCAATCAATCGACACTTGCCTGATACATCCCGCATTTTCTATTGAGTCAATGGCCACAATCAGGTCGCCAAAAAGAACATATTCAGGCTAGTACAAAATTAGACTGACGGTTCTTAGATACATTTTTGGCATGTTAAATGAATTAAGAAGTCCCTTTAAATTTGTGGCGAATCAGAAGCTCTAAAAATTCAAATTTATCAGCAATTTATCTCAATAAGACACCTTCCTATTTCACAAAGTTCATAATAGATCGATCTGCTTGACATAAGTGTTTCACAAATAAAGAGTAGTGACTTTTACGTCGGATGGAAACTATTTAGACATTTATTCAGCAAAGGAAGCCTACGTGCACTTCGATGTCCGTAGAAATGTCATTATAGATTCTTTCTTATACGCATGCCCCGATCGTAATTAGGCTCGACTTGTTCAATACAACAAAATGTCGGAAAACGAAAAATTATAAGGAAAAAAAACCACACACACAAAAAAAAAACAGTTTCATCACTGTATCACACGGGTGGAATATCTATGCCGCTGGTACTGAAAGGTTGACGTGATGAGGTCCACTACATCATGGTACAAAGATATCAAACCCTCTCCTTTCTAGCAGGGGAGACATGTCCTGACATCGTCCCAGATCTCCCACGTAAACATGCCATGAAGCCTTAATGACCATGCTGACTGACTCACATGGCTTGTACACTCCTACACCCGTTCAATAGCGCTCCGGCTAATCGAAGTTTTTCACGCGATGTGTGTCGTACATGCCAAGCGCGAATTAGCAGTAATCGGTTTCGTAATCCTTCAATCTTACACTTACATTTATACACTAGTCGTAGCAATAGAACAAAAGTGAGATCTTAATGATTAAAAATGTGCCGAGCGAGCGGGTTCAGTCTTAACAATTGAGATCGATTTCACTTTATGTTTTAACTTACTTAGAAGAATATGACCTACATTTTTCACTGGTCGACTTGCACGTTATGTAACACTCTAGTTGTGTAATGCATCTGTCAGTAATTTGGAAGTGTGTGTGTTTATTTAAATAGCGTGTTATCGCGCCTTATCGAAAATTTAAGCACAAATCTTATTTAAAAAATCTTATTCAAATATACTTCCTGCATCAACGGGTACATGCTTGGTTCACGATCACTTGACACTTTTCCTGTTTCTTTCTTTGCTTTAGTGATTTTCTTGTATCATATTCCATACGTAATCAAGCTAAAATCCGCGATTCAAGTTGTCTTTTTTATCCAATTACTGCATCAGGGTTAGATATTTTGTAAGGAAATGGTCCCTTTAAAAATACAAGTACAGTCATTCTTGTTTTAGAAGACACAAGAGCAAAACTGAAGAAGAAGAAGAAAACAACAACAGCAAAAACAAACAACAACAACAACAACAACCACCACAATACCCCCCAACCCCCCCCCCCCAAAAAAAAAACCCCAAACGTTTTATAAGTTTAATATTCAACTCGCTTGTATATGTATGACACAAAGTAAATGTGGGTAAGACTACAAAGTCGTTCTATAACCACATACTTTAGGACGAGATGGGAACGAGTACTGTGAAATCATTATTTTCCGTTGGACACTAATTTTCGTCGATTCCATGAAGGGTTATATCCACGAATATTAATCCCCACAAAAACTTGTCTCTTATATAGACCTCACGTTTTACAGAACACAGACCCACGAATAAATGTACTTACGAAATTCCCACAGGTACATAATAAACGAAATTAAATGTCAACGAAAATGAATGATTTCAACGTACATTTGTATATAGATATCGACCAACATTTCACTTCCGCATTGATAATGCACGAGCTGAAATCTCTCATAGTGGCAGTTTTACAGGTATGCAATGTTATGTTTGCAGTCTTTTGTTGGATGTTTGAGATCTACGTGAATCATATCGAAATAATGATAATAATTCGGCTGATACTTAAATCTTTTCGAGTCGTCATTTGTATATGTGCAATCAGCTTTTAGATTTAAAAAAAATCTTGATAAGATAAGATCTGGGCTAAGCTATGTTTTTCTTTGTTTCTCAATCTCTTATTTTCAAGTAAATGTATTCAATGGGCGAGTGAAATTTAATCTAATCGCAATAATTTAAGAGGATGTCCGGATAGCATAAAAGGTCCATTATTCTTCAAAGAGAAGTGAATATCTTTCGGACAGAAAAGCAAAGTGTGTACTACAGGTTTGATAAAATATATACAATTGTTCGATTATGTTTACACTATTGAGAGGTTATTCGGTTTTAAAGTACTATGGCTGGTGTGACTGACGTTAAAAGATAATGGCTTAACCGCGTTGGCAATGAATACTAAGGGCGGAGCTTTGAAATTTTTTTTTCGCCCAACTCTACCCCCCAACACCGTGCCGTGGTCCAGTGGCATATACCCAACTGTGTTGAATCCTCGTTAGACCCCCCAAAAAGTTTATGACCTCCTGGCGAAAAGTACTGGTTTTACCCAGGAACCATCGAAAGGGTAAATGACCTTATCTGGTTTGTGACTGACGTAATATAAATAAGTTTAAGCTACTCAATCAGCGCCTTTAATCACGAACCATGCGAAAAGTAAAACTTTATAGCTAGTTGGTAGATTCCATATGCCACATGACGTGACGTTATATCTCGTCGACCTTTTAAGCATTATTTGAAATCACACAAACTGAACAACCAAAATGTATGTAACGTTGTCAAAACATCTTTATTTGAGCACTCTTCAACATGGAAAAACAACAAAATTATCACATATGTATCATGATTTCAAATCCTCTGAAAAACAATTAATTTATTCATTTTTGAGGATACGGCAGTTACAACGGGTATTCTAAAATTACAGGGTGTGTGTGGAAAAATGCCCCACTATCACGTGAACGGTATTGACCAACCACATAGCGGCATAATAGAGAGAGAGAGAGAGAGAGAGAGAGAGAGAGAGATATCACGAAGACAAATTGATGTGATTGAATTTTAAAATAAGTAGTGTCACAGGGTGAGAAAAATATGCAGCCTGACCGGGACTCGAACCCGGGGCCTTTCGCTTACAGGGCGAATGCTCTACCGACTGAGCCACCAGGCCGCCCACACACGACCCTCCCCCATCGCGAGCCATCGGCACTGCGACACTATTCCCCTCCATTCTAGAATTCGTCCCTGAATTCTAGGAGTTACAGGGTAAATATAACCACGCGCAGGTGTCTTAGACATACCTAGCACCGATGCCACAGTCCCACGTTTTTTATGATTTCATTTTTTTTTTATTATATTAAACCAGCTGTCTCATACATGGTTTGACTGGAATTCTCCTCCTATATAATGCCAAAACGAAATCAAAATAAATTGAATGCTACTCCGGTTCGATATATAGACGATTCTATTCAATGTATTAATGATGAATCTGAATTACATATTGCTTTTGGTCAAATATATTGTTAAATTGGGGTGTATCAGGAAAGGTAGTGTCATACATGATTCGACCGGTATCATATAAAGGAAACTTCGTTTAAAATAACGTAAAAAAGAAATCACATAATTTATATATTTCGGATTGATACATGGACGACTGCATGCATTCAATACGTTTTTATTGGAATATTCGATTTATATAATGACGAATCCATATCATATAATATAAATGCTTTATGGTCAAATAAATTGAAACACTGGTGTGATATAAAAGACAGCACGCAGGTTCCATACATGGTTCAACTGGTATCATATAAATGAATCTCCGTTTAGTGTAAAGTCCAAATGAAGCTTCTTCAGATTGATTCAATGTAACAGAACAGTATAAAATAGACACGGCTTTCCATTCAGCTACTGCAAACAAAATCATAGATGAGGGATCTAGTTGTACAGGAGATCAAATATTTTAGCCATGACATTTATAATATACAGGGGTAATTTATTGAATCGTGCTGAGCTGTCGATTTTTATTTTGTCGCGTGTAAATATAAACTATGAAAATCAAATATGGCTGCTAGTAATTTGCTAACACAGGTGTGGTGAAACTCGATCTAACAATGAAGTGAACAAACATTATGTTTCCTTTATGCCACAATTAAATTCAGGTACCAAATTTCATTGATGTTTATTGAGAAAATGTGATATAAATGTTTTAATTTGCTGACATCTTGGCGTCAGTGAGACGAACATACGGGATTTGATTTAATCTTAAAACTCAAACGGAATTCGATAACAAAAGCAGTGGAAGTGACAATGAACATAAAAATTCGATATCTTAATATATATGTAGTATTTTATAACATACACATAAATATATCAATTTTAAAAATACACTGTGTCAAGATATGATTACTTTTACCTTTCGAAAAATTAATATTTTAAAATTGAGAATGAATGAAATCATAGACAGTTTGTTTTAAAATAATAGAAAAAAAAACAACAACAAAAAAACAAATGAGAGTCAAACTTAACAGCGATGTTAAGGTAGAGTCCCTGTAATGGCTCCGCTCATTCTTGGGCCACTTAACCTCTGCTAAGATAAGAAAGGTACCCTAATGAAACAATAGGAAACCTTTGTTATCTCCGTGAAAGGCCATGAGGTCCGAAATGTAGCGGAACCATTACCGGGACTTTATCTTAAACGGAGAGATTCAGGACACTCGTGTTTTTACTGGAAATAAGTCAGTATTTACCCATTGTTTTCATTGTTCAGAAAAAGCCTTTGTTCAAACACAAAACATACAAACGACTTGTTTAAACAAAAGCATAATCGATTGACTTTGCAAGAATTAAACGAGAATATAACATATATGCAACTGTTTAAATATTTATACATTTACTGTCCAATGCAATCTATTCAAGGCAGTAACTGTTGTTGCAAACCGACTGTTCAGTCAACATGGTCTGCCGCGTCGCTATAGTGATATGAAATATAAAATGCATGACGAAAATGAATAAATATCATGTCCACGAATGGTTAGGTTAAACATTTTATTCAGTTTTATGTACATAATATAAAATGCATTTTATTCATTACATAACCGTATGGATCGGGTAAGTTTATGTTCGGGTAAGTTTATGTAAATTCTTCTCCAGGCTGGAATTGATTATAGCATGTTTGTTTTACAATAACCAGTAGGTACACATGGGTGGATATTAATTTTAGATTAAACTTATTTATTTTACGTCGATTTGGAAACAAGTTCTTACAACTTATACTAATCCCTCTCGACAGTTCCTGTGTTGGACCAGTACTTTGCGCCCGAGAAAGTCAGGAAGAATCCAACGGGGTTCGAACCTTCAACCTTCGGATCCATAATAGGATACGTTACCACTGGACCACGGCGCCCTTATAAATTTAGAAATACATGTACATATCAAAAACTACCTAAATTAGCTATGTTAATTGTAATATTAAAGAATACGTATAGTCATTTTCTGTAATTCATGAACGGAAGTAAATACTAGATGTCATACTGTACATTTTAGTCTGTTCCCGTATCTTAGCAACGCATTCTCTACCGGTACTGAGCATATGTCACAATAGGTGGTTTGACGATCGGTCATGGTATTGCGCAAACGTCCATGACGATGCAGGAAGTACCAGCATTTCAACCTCAATTTAAGGCATATTGGTTAAGTAATAACACTAATGTTTATGATTTTAAAAACATTGTACATTAGATCTTGACAGATTTCATCAGATCATTCAAATACCAATGATAAGCAACTAGTCTAAATCTCACAAAAGCACGCAGTTTATTGTCCAAATTTTTTTTTTCAGCTGCGGTTTACTGAAGTCTCCTATTTCTGTTTTATAGGTCTTTGCTAATACCAAGCTACAATTTTAGATTGATTTCTTCCCCGCATTCCCAGTTCTACTTTCCTGCAACACTTCAATATCTTAAAGAACAATTTGCTATTGGATCATTATTTATAATAACACGTACTACAGAAGTGAGCGAATGCGTTATTGGAAGGTCGTATAATTGAAATGATATCAGAATACATGTTTTGGATAAGTCAGAATTGACATTGAGTGTACTGCATTTTTTGCTCAGCACACCTGTATTTTGTTGATTTGAATTCGATATCTATTTCTATTGCAGACGACACTGGTCACGTGACAGGAGTTGAAACCCAATAAAAAGAGCGCAGCACCTTATAATGATTGAATGGTATAATTCCGGATTGTATGATGAGTGTGATCGATGGATTAACTTGTCATTAATCCACATCTTCTACGGTACAAACAACAGGTAACTTGAGAAAAAAAAATCATTATCAAGTCGACTAGCCTACTGCTCATTCTTTGGAATTCGACGCTTCGCAGGAATCGTGGTTTTAATTAAGCCATGTATTACATCTGTGTGTGATCGTGTCGTGGTTTCTATTTAGCGACGATCCTTCGATGTACGACAACAGGATATTTCAATGCATGGCGGAGGTTGCCGCTTCCAAGATCGATCTGAGTAAATACACAGGATTGTTCGTTAAATGGGATTAACGTTATACTAATATTCTAGTTCATTGTTTCGCAAATTGATTAACGATCGCCACAAATCAGTGTCTCTGGCAAAAGCCAGCTCGCAGGACGTATAGATTTTGAGGCGACTTTTAAATCGTTAGAACAGGATGAGAGCGTTCTGTCTTTGAATCTAGTTACTTAGGACTTGTGGAAGGACAATAACAGTCAAAAAGAGTTTTGTAAACAACAGCGGATTTTAAAAAGGAAGAAAACTTTATTCCCTAGTCACATATACATTTAAAATATATGCATATATCTACCAGGATAGCATATCAGTTTTACTCGACTGCACCTATCTGTTGACTCAATGGATTATAGTATCGTTTGCATAACTTGAACTTGAAGGTTTGTGAACTGGACCCTTATCGCATTGAAGTTACAACTACACGAGTGAGGTTTCAAGTGGGAAAGTCAGTGTAAACACTCGGATCAAGTTATATAGACGTTTTATACAAATATTTTTGCAACGTATTTTCCCTGATACATTATCTAAAGATACAGGAAGTACATTTTCAACTGTAGTCGATCTTAATTAATTGTATGAGGAATTATAACTTCCTGGTCTTTCCGTTTTAACCAATCATCCGATGATGACGATGGAAACAGAGGTGGCAGTGAAGGCAAAATTTCGGTGGGCGGCAGAGTTCTTGGCGGGTCCAGGAGGGTATATGGAGAAGGCGGAGGTCGTCAGTGACTGGTTCCCGAATATACAGGACGCTAAGGATGACGCATTTACAAACGCGCAGAAGGAAGTAGACGCGTACCCGTATTCAAGGAGAAACATTTTAAAACTAATTGTGGAAGATGACAAGGGTACCGTGACAGAGCTTTCGAATGCAAAAGTTATCTATAAACGCTGAGGCTTATGTGTGCTGTCACAAAGGCATTTCTTCAGATTTTTTATTTTTTATATTTTGATACAACGTAGCTTAGGTGTACAGTGACGAATGAATGAAAGTGAATAGCTTTGCAAGTCTCATCCAATATATGTGCTTATCAATTGTACCTTAAGATTTTAAAGAATGTTTTATATATATATATATATATATATATATATATAAGTACTTATTTTCAATCGCACTTAGCACATTGTATGTTATCTCTTCAATTTAAAAAAAAGGTCTTTATCTAACCGGTGATTAGAGTCCACCTGCAATTGACGTCCTGTCTGTTGAAGCTGTTTTTTTTTTCAATTTCAGATAAGATAATTGATTATAGATTTAACCTCGATTAATTAGTCACCTGCAGCACCGGGATAGCAAATTGATTATAGATTTAACCTAGATTAATCAACCACCTGAACTAAGCAGCTACTTCCTGCTGTGTCAGTGATCGGCCGCTTAAGGCAGGGTTTACTGTAATTACTCCTGATGGTCGGTAAACAGGTTTAATTGTTAGTTTAGGATATGATATCCCCACCTTAGTGGGTCTGGATTGCAAATTTACATTAAGACACAGCTTGAAGCTGAATTATTTTAATATTCAACCTTTTAACATCATGAATATTCCTGTACAAATATATGACTTGATGAATATTAATTTACTGAACTTTAAATGGTATACGAAACAATGCAAACTGTGCAAAACCTCTTTATTCCCTTGATCAAGACTGAAGAAATACACTAAGTCAGTTAGACACCACCTTTGCTTACCAGCCAACCTGTTGTAAACAGTCATTTATCATATTTCTCAAGCGGAATTATCAGAAAGATCTTGACCTCCATACAGCAGCAGTATTGGTTAAGCGACCACCTTCTCTTGCTTTCTTGACTGGTCACATTTCCCTTCCCGGTTGTAGCAGTAAAAGTTCAGGCCCCGCTCCTTCCTATTTTTATGGCGAGGCCAAATGCTCACATACCGTATCACAAACGAAACCACGTGTTCTATTTTTGTGTAAATGATGTAATCCATTGACTACCAATTATCTAAATGTAGGATAGCCTAGATGCAAGTCAGTTTGAATACATCTATAGACACATACTTTCAGAGATGTAAAAGTGAAAAATAAGATTTGATGAAAATTTCTTGGGAGGAAAAATGATCGTTTTATGGCAAAAACAGGCTACACTTTGATATCTATACATAATTCATATCTGATATATTAATATTGTACTATACCGGTACATGTTTTCAATGGCATCCAGATATGGCATTGTTAACTTTATCAAACGACGCAACATACCGAAACTTCACGGGCCTAGCTCTCTTTTGTCACATAAGGCCCGGGCCTGAACTGGTGTTTTAAAAAAGTAAACAAAATGCATCAAAGTTTGTAAATAAAAATTACCCCCCCCCCCCCCCCACAACCTTACCCGGGCCTGCACATCAATGCATGCCCAGCTTCGCAAATGGACATAACACACAATGATGTACGCCCGTAGAATAGTATGTCCCAGTTTTCTGGAAGTCCAGGGTGCGTTGCATAGACGGGAAGTTTCAAAATGTTTAAAGGAACACTTCTCTTTATTTCTATGCAAAGAGAGAAAGTTTCGAGGGAGATGGAAAGTACTCTTTGAAGCTGTCACGCGCAGTAACTTGGTTAACAAACATGGCGACATGGTGATTGGTCTTCAATCGTAAAATGAATATTTCTTATATGTTTATTTAATACGAGAAAAACAAAGTCGTTTTTGATTGGACGAATATGAGTTTATGTGCACGTGCCTGATACATGCACGAAACTTCTGTAAGATCTTACAGAATGATAGTTGTTGTATTGAAGATAGATGTAGAGTGCGCCATCATGAAAACGTTTTCCCCCAACTAAAATGCGCATATACCACACAGAGAACGTAAGCATTCTTTTTTGAAACGTTTATGCTTAGCAACGCACTCCTGTTTTCTTAAGGAGTAGGGGTCATTATCTTTCGTTTATAGTCATGGCGTTGAACAGTATTATTAATTTCGTGAGAAAACATATTTAGGACCAGCTTTCGTCAAATGAAATCATCCATGGGATTAACGAAAATTAGCCCCACCCGCTTTCCATGAAAATTAATGATGAAGCAGTCGCTTACCTTAATTTTGTCACTAGAACATCTTTTAAAACCAAAATATTATAATCTGACAATCTGATTTGTTCTGGCTAGTACTGTAAAATCATTTAACTTCGCTGACATTAGATTTCGTTGATTGGGTACTAAAGGAAATTTCGTGGACACTATTTTATGTGATATATGTTCTAGGAAACGCGAGGTCTGTAAAAAGAACATGTGTTCGTGGGGATAAATATTCATAGATAATATCACGAAATCGACGAAAATTTGTGTCCCATGAAAATAATTGATTTCCCAGTACCGTTTAACTTAATAATACATTTTTTAAAAATTATATTATTGTTATTATTTAAAATAAGTATGTAAAGATAAGGCTTAACTGAGATTGTGATGTGTGTATGCCTTGCATTTCTTCATCTTCTATTAAAATTCATAAAAATCAGAATTTGTGTTTATGGATTTTTTCATTGTCCCTTTTCTCTCGTATGTATTCCAGTTATTTCCAGTAACTCTATAAATTGTAGCTTTTTGAAAAACATTTCTGTTGTCGTATATGGGCGAAAACGAGGCTCTGTCGAATATTCCAGCCTACAAAGCGGTGTTCTCAATATAGATGCTCATTTGCATACCGCAATCAAACGTATGGTGCATTTTCTTGCATGTTAAATTAACTTACTTAAATTTAAACATTTGCTGAATTAACGAATGTCATCTTTGAATTGAACGTTTTGGAAGAGTTGAAGGTGTCAAGTTCGATTCCGACATTAACGGGTCACTCAATGATTGGGACCTCTTAATTGTTGATCAAATCAATTGATTTAATATTTTTTAGTTTTCTTTTGTGGAAAGAAAAGAAAGAAAGAAAGAAAGAAAGAAAAGAAAAGGACCTTACGAGAACCGAAATGTACGAATTAATCACTTAAATTAAAATCATGAAAGGTATGTAAGGAAAAACAAATGTAAGCCATTGAAATACGGTGGAAAGAGTTTTATATGCACCCATACTCAGAACAGTAAGGGGAGATTAGTGTGAAAAGAAAACACTTGAGGCGAGATCACAATTACCTCCCGTTGGTTAACGTAAATAGTGCTGCATAATCGTTAGATAGGCAAAGTTTTTTTTGTTTTTTTTTTTAATTTTAGTAATGTCACTAAACATTAGCTTCTTTGCTAGATTTGACAAATATTCCATAGCTTTACAAATCGTGTCTTGTATTTAAAACTTCACCTACGCAATTAAAGTCATCAGGTACTTCCGATGTGGAGTTCGTAAAATAAGAAAAAAGTATAACACGGGGAAAAACAAATGTCTCCTGATTGCCTACAAAAAATATTTTTACCACAAAAATCTTAGACATCTACAGCACGAGCTAGATGTTGAATGTTTCAAATCAGTAACACAAATGTACTGATCAAGAAAGTACACAGAGAGAGGGAGAGAGAGAGAGAGAGGGAGAGAGAGGGAGAGAGAGAAAAAAAGATGTGACGTAAAGGGTCCTTAACTCGTCATTTTTTTTTTTTGCTTATGTGAGGTCCCAGTGGGTTAATGCATAAATTGTTAGTTATTTTCTGTGTCCCAAAATATATACCTGGACCCTTTCGGCGCCCTTTAAACAATCCCCTATGAATATGGCACATATAAATCAGTTGCAACAGACCTCCGAATATGGTAAGGGTGAGGATACCGACTTACGGACTCTTGGAACCTTAACTCGTCACTAATGGTAACATAAACTCGTCACCTAAAAATTAAAAAAAAATCGCAATGTGAAAACTTTAAAACAAAGTCTTATTTTAAAACAGTTTGAACTCTATTTTAACTGTAACAATATCAATGTAAGTTTATTGAAAAGTCCTATAAGTCAATATTAACACAATACAAAGACATATTACCTTTAGTTTAACTAAAGTCATTTCATAATTTTCAACATTTGTCTGGTATGTCATAAAAAAACTAATTACCCAGCAGTTTCGCACGAGGTTGATTTTAAATTTAAGCAAAAGTAAGAAATATTGAGAAAAAAAAATCAACAAAACACAAAAT
>CM037789.1:17435792-17485792 GCA_021229015.1 Solen grandis
TAGTGAGTTATACTATCAAGACGTGAAGAAAAGTAGATAAAAATACCATCGACAAAAAAAAAATGGGTGAATAGCAAAACATATAGATAGTAAATAAAGATATTAAGAAAAATAGTGTTCACCATTTGATATATCAGCTACAGAAGAAAGAGAGAGAGGCTATCCATTGACCCAATCATTTATTCACTCATTCATTCACTCATTCTTTTATTCATGCATGCATTTTATTTAATTATCCAATGTCTTTGTATTAATTCAATCACTCAGTTATATAAGCATCCACTTATTCGTGAATTTTTAACTTCATACCAATATTAAATTTTTTTTTAATTTCTTGTGATTCATGGATCAGAAATCCACGAATATATATACCAACGAAAATGATTTAGTACAGATTCAACGAAATTAAATGTCAACGAAGAAATAATTATTTGACAGTAAATCTAGGACAATGACCCTTCATCTTGTTACCTAACTCAGTCGTTTAAACATCTATTAACCGTCCGTATGCCACACTTGTTCATAATAAGACAGTGCAAGGACACTAGACTGAAGTTTATGAGACAGGAAACTAAGGTGAAATTACACCCGGAGTCATTGAAAGACCATCCGGTATGTGGTACAAACAAACGTGATCCACTCGTGCGAGTTTACCACAGAGGTACACCATATTAAAAACCACGCTATTTAAAAAAATAAATCCGCCTTAATCTTTTTGAAAGTGATTCCTTAGCCTTTACTCGTATCCATGTTTTGAACCCATTTTGACGTCACAAGTGATGTACTATTATACCATTTAACTTCATGCTAAGTGATGATAAGTGAAATAAATCTTTATCTTACACTGTGAGCGAAATCGATCTGCCGGAACTACTTTTTTACTTATAAAGCGTGTAGTAATACAGTAGAAGTACATTTATTGATAATTATACACCCTCTGGCCCATAATACAAAATATAAACTATATAAATACTTTATATGTGTAGCAGCAGTTAGCATAATATGTTTATTTTAAGTGAATGTTGAATGTATATCATCTCGAAGTGATACAACTCCCGTTACGCGCTCGTGAAAATATTAAAATTGTATCATTTCACGATGAGATATGATAAATTATATTCCATATCCATCCAAAACAAACAAAAATACTCTATATATTGCAGAAATTGTCGATGTTTTTTAAGAGTCTTTGAATTTTTAGTGGTCCTAATTTAGATATTGTTATTATATATACATGTATATATAAACATATAAAGCTTTAAAAAAAACACACACACACACACACACACACACACAAGAATAGATCTAATTTATTCAACATTGTTTTATACTATAGCCATAAGTTAGTTAGCCATTTGTTAGAAATGCCATTCTCTTTCATGTATGTTAATGTTTATGTAAATGCGAATACATTTATACGTGTTTGTTGTTTATTACTATCAGCTGTTTTTGTGCTCGCGCTAAAAAAAAAATGAATATCTTAGAAAAACACACGCAGTCTTCCAGAGATTGGCGGAAACACACGTTTGCTTAAAACACCAACACAAATCAGCTTGCGTGTTGTTTTCTTCAATTCTGTATAATCAAAATGATCTCATAATATTTGTAAAAAAGTAATTCCAGATTTCGAACTTTGTCCCGATTAAAGATAGAAAAAAAATCTTTAACATACTAGCCACAGGGGCTCGAAGTTGCATGGGGTGAGCTCAGAATATTCGAGTAATTCAAGAATTAGTTAGCCCAATGTCAGGATAACGTGACTGATATGTGTTGCAGAAGGCCAACACTGCATCAAAACGTCCCAAAATGATATAACTAGTGTCACTGGACCTTAAGCCCAGTGAAACAAACAAACATTAAACACTTGAAGGCCAGGAGCAGACATTGTCTCGATATAATAGGTACTTACTGTCATACAATAATTATGACCTTCTTGGTTGCTTCCGGGACATCTCAACTATATTGAAATGGAGTTTTGTGCTTTGTTTTATTTAACTGCAAAAATATCGTGCATTAGTTTCATTTCCTGTAATGGTTTCGCTACATTTCGGACCTTATGGCCTTTCACGGAGATAACCAGGGTTTCCTAATGTTTCATATTGGTAGATTTTAAGTGATCCAAGACATAGCGGAACCATCACAGGGACTTTACCTTAATGTGACGTCAGAGGGACCTTTCCCGTTGACTGAGATGTTACAGAGTCCGCCTTTAGAAAGGTATAATCGCGGCTCCGATTTATGGTCGCGAAAAATTAAAATCGTTAAAGATTGTTACAGGCAGATCCAAGCTCCCATGTATTTAGTTCCAGGACTGTTTGGGACGGTGTCAGGACAACGTCCGTGGGTGTGATATCATGTCACGTCACATGTCTACGTCGTAATACTGCACTGTGGCAGCACCTCATCCGACATAGCCTCCAAATGACTAAAATAATGTTCATGGGGCGTAAAACATGACGGCCAATAGGTCATTTACACCTAAAAGAACCCTGCGACTTTTCTTATGTCTCATATTGTTATCAATTTACGATAATTACACGACGTTTTCAAGCCGATTTTCACGAACATCGACAATTAAAAAAAAAAAAAGAAAAAAAGATTCACTTGAATACATATTTGCACTGATTCGTAAATTTAGAAAGTGTGTTTATATGGTATAGACATTAGTTCCTAGCTTTCTCTACAAGATTCATGATAAATACATGAATGACAAACATCCGACAGTCATCAGCCACGTCCACCTATTAACCAAACAGGTGACATTCATGACAGTTGAATTGGCATGATATGACCTCAGTGAAAAATTATGGCATCATTACCATAATTAACAATTTCATGAGCTGGACATCTCGCCACTTGTCTCATTACCCATTAGGTGTCCGTTGGTTGGTTACCTCTTACCTACGTGTTATTCATTTTTCGAACTTTGTCAGCATTTCTGCCTTAATGTGGTATCACGCCGTAAAAATGTGTCGTAGCACCATACCAGACATTACTCTTCTTATAATTATATGTGGTCATCGTTACTAATTTGCTTTTGTTTGTTTGTACAACGTCTCACCGATAGTACATGTACCTGTATTTCATTTGGAGACGATGTCTACTTGAGACAGACATAGTGCTGCCACACTGCAGTAACACGCCATAGACAGGCAGCATGATACCACACTCAATCATATTATCCTATCCTGACACCGGGCAAACCAGTCCTGAAACTACCCTTATGTAAATATACTAAGCGGCATGCAACAAGGGAATTATACCAGTACCATTTCTAACGACATTGATATGTCGCGGCAGGGGATCGTACCCACGATCTGCCGATTACGGGGCGACTAGGGCAAAGAATGACGAAAACACAAAACCAGTTTGTATATTGCGCTATATGGTGATAATCCATCACACACAGTCGTGGTTTAATTGCAATCTCTTAACTCATTGACAGAAATGAAACGAAACAAGACAGAGTTCATTAATGACTTATCATGTTAAAATCCCTACACAGTAAAATCATTAGTTTTCGTGGGTCACTATTTTCGTTGAATTCTTAGAGGGTTTTATCCACGAATATTAATCCCCTACGAAACGAATTAATTTGATAAACCTCGTGTTTTTCAATAACATCAATCCACGAATAAACATATCCATGGAATTCCCTTAAGTACATAATTAACAAAAATCAATGTCAGCGAAAATGAATAATTTTACAATATATCTCAATTGAACATTACAATAAATTGCCAATTTTCTCTTTTTGTGGAGGCAAGAAAAAGGTTAAAGATATCACTTTTATTATGCATCTTTATCAGGGAAGAGTATACCATTACGCTAAACATACATCATATATTATAATATGACTATATATCACGGACATGGGAGGGGGATTTTTTCCCTTTAAAGGTTCAGTGACCCATGTTCCACGTGTTATTAATTTGAACTCGCGGTTTTCTCAACCTTCTGTTTATAACTTACACTATCTTCTTCAAAAAACAGCATTCTCGTACTCATGTACTCATTTCCTGTTACACCTTTGCCAATCGAGAGTCATATAATCGCAGTTCACAAACCATGAGAAATTAGCCTACTGTAAAATTGTTAATTTTTAATTGTTAATTGTTGTTGGCATTAAATTTCGTTGATTATGGGAATTATGGTACCCCTTTTCCTGGTTTTATGTTCTACGAAGGGTGGGGTATAGACAAAAAACAGAAAACCCTCCACGGAATCGACGAATATTCGAGTATCATGAAAGTGAATGCAATAACAGTATTTCGGCCATATATCAACGTTAAGCCAATCACAATTGGCAGACGAATCTGAGTGCATATCCGGGTATAACCACCTACCTACAGCAAGGAGCTGTTAAACTTTCTCAAATGAAAATTTGAAATTAAAAATAGTCAATACGAACAATTTAAAATCGGACACGCAGTCCGACTTCCTGTCCAATACAATTCATCGCCCATCGGTGTTTGTGTTGAATGAACGGTGTAGCATTGTTGAGAACATTAAAGATTTATATTTATTTGATACTTTTCGGTGGATTATAGGGAAACAACAGTGAATTAAAAATGGTAATTTCACTGTTTAAAACAGTGAATATTACCATTTTCATAATTTTCACTCTGGAACTTGAACCCGACCCTACGTTATAAAATGATCGGAGCATCATTTGTGCTGGGTCTTACGCAAGAAATTACGTCATAAAGAAACGTCACGCATGCGAGGTAATCCCGCCAGTTTTGACGTCTTTTGTGAATAACACACCTAATTTCTGGCCTTTAAAGTATTAAATGAAAAGAAAAATTGTTTGTTTTGGTGAAAGATCGATGTTTAATTTTATTCGTGAATGTAAAAAGATGCATTTTCACTCTTGGCTTCGCCAATCGTAAAAATATCACTTTTTATGTTCACTCAGTGGAATTAATAATCGATCTTACACTTAAACAAACAATTATTCTCTATATAGTTTAACATATCCCATGATAATTATTCAAATTAACAAAGTTCTTGCAATTCATGTAGAATTTTTTTAACGATGTTGATTTTGTCACATGGATTGTGATTCTTTAATTCATATTGTTTATGTTTGAACACATGTCACAATAATAAACAAGTAACTTAATTCAAGAATTTCATTTGTCTGCTAATCGATTTGTCTTTGTGTAACCAAGTAAGAAAATTTTGCAGTCAGACCATAACTCAAACCCGGGACCCCTCGCCTACAGGGCGAGTGCTATATTGACTGAGCTATCGGATCGCTTATACAAACCTCTCACAGATAAGGCTGTTATATACTCCCTTGACGATTCCGAATTTACACTATAGTGAACAAATTGCTATGTTTCCGACGAATCAAAGGCAATATATACTGGAGAATTTTATTGTAATGGTCCAACGATGGGCGCCATACTAGTACCATTACTTACGACTTTGGTATGTCGCGGCCGGGGATCGAACCACGATCCTCCGCTCCAAAGGTGGACGCTCTAACCACTGGACCACTGTGGGCGCCAAGTTTAACCAAGTGAGAAAAATATGCAACCAGGCCGGGACTCGAAACCGGGACCCTTTGCTTACAGGGAGAATCCTCTACCGACTGAGCTACCAGACTACTTACACAAATCTATCACAGATAAGGGTTACTTACAGGCCGTTACATTTATAAAAAAAAAATCATACGAGTTTTTTTTTAAACCATTTAGTGGCAATTTGTGTCAAACCGTTGTTACGTTACCAGAGAGATATGTTGGTTTGTAGCCATTAGTGGCGACTGCTTGGACTTTAGTACCTGTACACCTACCCATCACAGTCAAAACAAAAGTTTGATTGACATATTAAATTACACTTAGATGACGCTGTCGTAGCAGAATTGTATGTCCAGTGAGTAGAAAGACGCCCGTTTATCAAAGATTGTCAAGAGTCAATGAAGCGTAGCTGGTCAAGCTCACCTCGTTACATTTTCGCGTGGCACGTCAACAGTCTGACATTTTTGAAAAATGGAAATGAAGCTGGCCCGATTTGACCAGACACTCTAATTTGACCATTGTCAAAATAATGGACGTGGTGTGCCCTTGTCTCTTGAAACTTTGTGTCCAATATGTAACTTCTCATGCGTGGGTTTCATTAAACTGAGAGGAAAACGCAATACGGCGTGTGCTTTATCGCATTATCCACCGAAGTTAATTTAAATGCAATTTTGCTCACTTTTATCGCTACTTACTATCACTCGCACGAAATGCAAGGGTATGATTTGTTTATTCAATAACTTTAATTCATGATCTTGTTATATGTTTTAAATTTCATTCAATAAAAACATGTTATTTATATAAACTGAGACTGAAAAGTTGTTGTTGTATTGGGGTTTACCGTCGCTGCGATAGTATTTCAATCATATGTACAGCTAATTACAGGTGGAGGAAGACCTCGAGTACACAGAGGTACCCGGGTAGAACCACCGACCTACCGCAAGCCAGCTGGAAGGCTTCCTCACATGAAAAATCCGAAGTCCCTACCGGGATTCGAACCCACAGCGGTGAGAGGTTGAGAGATTTGTAGTCTACGACTGTAACCGCTCGGCCACAGCGGCCCCGAGACTGAAAAGTAAATGAAAACACCGATAACCAGTCACATTATCCTGACACCGGGTCAGCCAGTACTGAAACTACCATTATATTCTGAGCGAAAGCAAGGAAGCTAAACGAGAATGACTTTGGTATATTGCGGCCGGGGATCGAACCCACGACCTCCCGATTCCGGGGCGAACGCTTTAATCGCTAGGCAACCAAGATCGATAAATTTTCTAAGGAGCGACATTGTTATATTGTTAGCTATTTGACATGACTGCTTTTCACTACATCAAATAATCAAGACTTACAACTGATAATATATGTCAAAGGTATAATATAAATCCTTAATGATTTTGAATCACCAAAGAGGATATCTTAAAGAAGATTCAAATGTAATATGGTAGAGAGATATAATCCATTGGGACCATATGTCATTGACCCCGCTAGTTTGTCACTGTTGCTCCTGGCGGTGACGCAAAAATGGTTGTTCCAAGTTTCTGACCTTGTTCAACACCTGCGGAAATAGCGGATAAATTTCATTTGTCAAATTGGTTTATGGTCAAGCGAGGCCTTGGCCACATTTATTGCTCTGTTTGTCTGTTCGTATTTAATACTGATATGTTTAAATGCGAGTTTTTTGACCCCTGGTCATATCTCAGGAGATTCGTCATCTGACCAGTCTCCATACCAATACAACTGATTTATCTCCACGTTTTAAGTTGCTGTTTATTGTTTATGATGATGAGTCGTTGGTCAGGATGAATTATAACTATAAAATAGCCAGTGGTCACTTAATTTCGCCGGACACTACCATTGACATGTGGCCACATTCTGCAGAAGAGAAATAAACCTACGAACAGACAGAGAAAGACACACCAAAAAAAAAGGGGGGGGGAGAAATAATTTGATAGATAATGAAAACAGACGTTTATACTTTTTAAAAATGCATATGAATAATTCACAAATAAAGAGTTGAAGAAACCCATTGTGTAACGTACATACATATATATGACACAACATTAACTATACCTGTCAGCACGTGCCTGTGTCGTTGGACAAGTAGTTGTCTCATAGTAGCCATGACAACTGATAGTAAATCAGTTACGCTGTGTGTTACTTTCACTCGCCATGGACCAAGTCGCGAAATGTAGTGTTTTGATTGAATTATGTTCTGTTTAACCCATTTCAGAAGTAAACTAGTAGTACTCTCTCCTTTAAAATACGCCAGATAACTGTATGTAGCTGGCATAAGTCCATTATACATATAACAACAGTATTATCAAAAGCAACGAACTTTGACGCGTTTTGCAAAAGTGTTTTATTAATAATTTGTTTTTATTTCATTTTATAAATTCCTGTTAATAATAAAGTAATTGTATGTGTAGGATTTCATTTTTTCATGAAATGTTAAAATGTGCAAGTACAATCAACTCTCGATATAACAGCATTCGATACAACGGCAAATCTGGTTTGTAAGATTAAAAAAAAAACGACTTATTTTCCACCCGAAGAAAGAACAATCGTGAGAAGTCGATGGAAATATTTTGTTCAATGTTTCCCGATTTGTCTCTTAGCATATCAAGGTGCATCCGGGATTTTTTTATAGTCTAAATAGCTTCTGCTATAGAAATCTATTAACATTTCATGTTTTCTTATGGTGGCAGATTCCTGCCTGCCATCCACTTATCCACTCAGCCGTGTTGAAACTTTTCGGGAGAAAAATGTCACATATTCAGTTATTATCTGGCAAGTAGAACATTTTTAAGTTATTCTCTCGGGTATCTTAACATAACAAAACTGTCTGTTAGTGCCAACCAAGCACATATTCACTTAGGTTAACAGGGTATTATGTTGTTGTATTTTGGGGGGGTTTTCAGATACTTATATGGAAAAAAATGCTTGTTATCTACAAAATGTGCAACCGATTTACTTGAAAAAGAAAGAACGAAAGCAAATTAACTTCGGTGGATATTTTGTTGGTAGTAGTGGGCACTAACAGGCAGTTTTGTCCTGTTAAGATACCTAAGAGGATCTTTATGCCAGATAATAACTGAATATATTTTTTCAGAACAGTTTCGATATAGTTAATTAGGTAAGTGGCAGCAATATGCCACCATAGCATAACTTATTTTTTTTTTAAATGCGCAAACTGTGTAGAATCTGGGCTTCGATATTTTATGAGCAAACAGAGGAAACCATGATCAGACAGCTCCTTGGTCTACTCTGTTTAGCAATGTGTCAAAACGAGTCTATATGAAGTAAAAGTTTATATTTAGGAAGCTGGTCCCGAAGAATTGGACCAGGGAAACGAGATGTTAGAACGTCCACTCTGTAACCGTGAGGTCATGGGTTTAATCCCCGTTCGCGCCGTGAAAAAGTCGTCAAAATGGTACTGGAATATAGCCATTGTGTTCGAAGTTCAGCACATAGTGTAAGTTCCAGACTGACTGGCATTATGAAAGGATAATGTGGCATAATATTGTAACATGCCACTTATCTACGGCGTGCTATCGCCGTTAGGCAATATTAGATCGGCCTCATGTAGACCAAAAAAGTCAAAAGGTGACTAAAATACTGTTAAACCCAAAAAAACATAAACGTCCAAATCAGAAATGAAATAGAAAATAGAAAAAAAATCGAGTCCTTTGACACTCAGATGCCATGCGTATGAGGTACGGTTCTTACCAAATACATCTAGCACGATCAGGGTGAGGTTGGGCTGAACAGAGCAGTTTCCCTCGCAACGGAGGGACATTTTCACTAGATACAATTAAGAGTACTACTTCAACTTAAAGAACAGATAACACGTGATCTTTTTCTTTATAAATTCAGGTCTGGTCGGGAAAACATTCAGTTAGTTTCAATAGATTTTAATATCAAAATATTTACAAAATAAACAAAATGATATCAACATACTGCACAAAAAGGTCTGACCACAATTTTTACAACTTAGATGAAAGCCATTCCAAAGGAAAATGTGACTTAGTGAAACATAATTTTTGTGCGGCTCGATACCGCAGGAAGGCATTTAACTATATCTTTCACTTCCCTAAATAACTGAAATTCTGTTAGTGGGTTGTTAAGTCGAACAAACACACAGTTTTAACATATGTGAACTGAATCAAATCTATTCATAGATGTAAAATGTTAAAATCCCATTAACATCTATTCTTTACAAATACAAGACATTTTTCATTCTGTATTGTCTTTCCTGCTACACTCATTAATTAAAAGTGTGTGTTATATTCCAGTGTTTCCCCTGCCCTGGCTGAAACACACACACATACTTGTGACTGTTTCTTTGTTTGTTTGTTGGATTTAACGTCCCACCGACAGTATTTCAGTCATTTGGAGACGATGTCTCCTTGAGACAGATAAAGTGCTGCCAAACTACAGTATCAAGCCATAGACATGTGGCATGATACCACACCCAGTCACATTATCATGACACCGGGCCAACCAGTCCTGCAACTACCCTAATATGCTGAGCGGCAAGCAAGGGAGCTATAAAAGTACCATTTTTTACGACTTTGGTATGTCGCGACCGGTGATCGAACCCACGACCTAATGCTCCCGAGGCGGACGCCCTAACCACTCGGCCACCGGGGACTGTACTGTTTCTTTGACAGACTGTCATTACAATGATCAAATCAAAGATGTACTTCTAAAAAAGCATTAAGACTGCGACGACGACGAAGGGGACGAAGAAGAACGTGATGATGATGATGATGATGACGATGATGATGATGATGAACCAGTTTCACTTCTGTTGATGAGAGATAAGGTATTCCATTTCTTATTTAGAATTTAGTGGCCTGAACGGATACGTTTTAACATTAACTACAATAAGGCAGGAAGTTGATGTCACAAAACATATAACTGATGAATAAGTTAGCAACGCTGTGTCTGATAATGTATACGAACTTGATAGCCTCTCACAACGGCGTATCGTCTTACCTGGTTCTACGTGGGTCTGAGGGGAACCCGGCTTATCTGTAAGTTTAAGGAGAAGGAAGCCTGGCTTAAAATCTATCCTGCTCGAATTCAATCAACAATGCTTCGATCTAAGTAACACTTAAATTCTTAAAATAGGTAGAAACGCAGGCTACCTTTCCTGTTTTCTAATATATTCAGTTACATGACTAAGTTGACATAAATTATTACCTTGATAACTTACGATATTTGTTAAGAAATGATAATTAGAGATAAATTAGGACGATGAAAATAGTTCAAGTATCTATGTATTCCTTCGCGCTAAGTATGGGTTGTTGAATTTTATGCCTGTTATACTAAAAAATTGCTCATTATCAAACTGCACTTGTTATATCCGAATATATGCTTATCCGAATATGTGAATGATTTGTCGTTGTCTATTTATTGTGTCGAAAAATGGAGACAAAGTA
This sequence comes from Solen grandis, assembly GCA_021229015.1. Classification (NCBI taxonomy): domain Eukaryota; kingdom Metazoa; phylum Mollusca; class Bivalvia; order Adapedonta; family Solenidae; genus Solen; species Solen grandis. The sequence goes on from CM037789.1 coordinate 17,446,765, forward strand.
CCACGGAAATTTCCACTCGCAAGCAGACAGATTTTAAAGAAACAAATCTTGCAACTAAGAATGAACTGAAACCGATGTCGTGACATAAACAAACCGACATTGTATGTGTAAGCCAAAATGGCCGTCGGCAATTTAATATAGGTGAAGATTTAAAATGCTTCGGTGCAGTGCTCGACGCCTGTATTCAAAATTGAAATTCACTTGACAGGTTGTCTCAAGCTGCTATATAAAGCTTACAGCTGGCCCTTACCTCCCTCTTGTTGTGTTGACTCTACAGTCTGGTTGTTACCCTAGCGAGCGCGTGCTCTGGGCGGAAGTAGATTTTGTCGTCTGGACGGAATTGACTCCATCATTTGGATATTAAAAAGAAACTGCATGAGACTGAAGTAATATGTAAGTAAAATGTGAAATAATGTAACAATATCATATATTAAACAAGCAAAAACATACAAGTTTACAGACAAACAATCTTAGATCATCACTTTTTTGGTAACTTTCTTCATTTTTAACAAAAAGGAGGAAAACATGTCAATGGATTTCATACATCTTGTACACCTTAATCGAATGAAAAATAATTCTTTAACAAAGTATATTAATTTACTAGAAAAAAAACGCAATTTCCTTGTTCGAGATTGTGACTCCCACTGGTCCATTTCGTTACCAATGTACACTTGCAATGGTAAATTCGCATTTACCTGTATGGGAGACGCCACTTTGAATCAAGCAAATTTCAGTTGTTTTGGTTAAGCTTATACATCAAGTCAAATTCATAGAAAAAAAAATCAATATGACAATATATACTTTGGGGTTGAAAGCCCGTTCTATATTCAAACCTTCTCGGTTAAAATATGTTAATTAAATTCCTTAAAAAAAAATAAACATATATTCCCCTGTTTGTCTTCCAACAGACGGGCAAAAGTTAGTCATTCTGATAATTTTTACCAATATTGTCAAGTTCTTGATGCGGGAAGATTTAAAGCTTTTATTATTTGTTTCGTTTCGTCATCTGTTGCTCTAAACGTATTATTGTTATTTTTGTAATACCATATTACATTTATGTAAACGGGAAATGTTATTCTGTGTAATTAGTAATAGATGCGGGAGGGGGGTAGTGATATATTATGATTAAATTACATATGAAATGAAATAAGCTTGTATATACCTTCAACATATGTACAAATAGCCTATTTACAACATAGGCTAAATAAAAGTTGTAGCCTATTTACTACATAGGCTAAATAAAAGTTGTAGCCTATTTACTACATAGGCTAAATAAAAGTTGCAGCCTATTTACTACATAGGCTAATTTGGCTAAATAGGCTAAATGGGCTAACTCACACACATGTACAAACGGATTTTTTTTTCTTTTTGCTGCTGCTGTCATTTTCGCAATGAGGCTGAGATAGGATTTGATTTGATTCATTTATCATGTGATTTTTGAAATCTTCGTATGGCATAGGTTTCTCTCTCTCTCTTTCTCTCTCTCTCTCTCTCTCTCTCTTCACTTTGTTTTTTTCTCTGTTATTCTTAAGAGTAAATGCCTATATAACAAATCATGATATGTTAAGGTAATCCATCCATCATTAAATTGTGATCATCAAATTTTTGCATTTGACCTCCATTGAAATACAGTACCGATATTTTTTTCATATTTCTACCTCGTCTTCGAGCGATTAGAGCATCCGTCTCGGGAGCGGGAGGTTAAGGGCTTGAGTCCCGACCGCGACATACCAAAGTCATTTAAAATCTTTACGCTCAGCATATATACAAGGTAGTAGCAGAACTGGTTGGCCAGGTGTCAGGATAATGTGACTTGGTATTGTATCATGCCACATGTCTACGGCGTGATACTGCGATGTGGCAACACTTTATCTGTCTCCAAATTACTAAAATATTGTCGGTGGGACGTTAAACCCAACAAATAAACGTATTTCTTTACTAAACATCGTGAACTTTAGTGGGATTCGTGCTATCTCAATATCTCAATGTTTAAGAGAATCTTTAGATTTATATATTTTAAGGTAATCCATCCATCATCAAAATATGATCATGATCCTTCAAATCCTTAAAAACTCTTCAGTTCAGACTCAAGCTTCCAATGACTTGGAGTTATAGGCTCTTTTGCTCTAAATCTATAAATGCTTGTATTTATTATAAAATTCCGCCAATCACTTTCTGAACTATGATCACAATTTAATGATGGGTGGATTACCTTAATATTTCCATTACCTGAATGAATACAGGAGCGTAGCTGCATAGTTTAGGATGCTGCTCACTTTCTGGCTGGGAATCCAGGTGTCGTTATGGATTCTGTTGGGTACAGGGTGTTAATTAAGGCATTTTATTTCATCCTATTTTTGCCACGTATATAAAATGATGCAATTATAGATCATATCTCATTTAATTGCTAAATGTTATTTAAATCGGTTTTTTGCTAATTATAATCCACAGATCTTAAACCGATATAGACAACATACTGCCGGCAAAGTCCCTATTTGTGCACGTGACTTACGCATCTTGTCAGCTTTGCTGTGCTTTTTAAACATTACTTGTTACGCAATCATTCTTTATAATTAAGTGTCATCTTTAAATAGAAACCAGGAATGTATGATTTCGCAGAAACCTTACGAAAATATAAATCGTAAGCTTGGAAAAAATACCGCTTCATGCGATCTATTTCGGGCAATTCGCATAATTATGACTATACCAAATTATAAATAAAGAAGTACTTTATCTCAATAAATAATAATCATGTTGATGGTATAAAACACAAAACATTTTGTAGCTTACATCATATTTATATAGTTGTATATAATATAACGTTATGATACAATTTAGCTTACAATTTGTACATGTATGACTTGTTTGCCTGGATTACAAAAAATATCTATTAAGAGACCATTTCATTAAGCGACCACTTTTTGGCAGTCCCTTGAGGGTCTCTTAATATTTTTTTTTTCCTTTAAAACAGTAGACCTTGCGGTCTCTTGACAGATGTTCAGTGTAGATATACCCGTTTCTGAGAACAAAATTAACCTACGTAAACACCACTTAAAGACACACCTGCTAAGCTGCCAGTCTGGTTTCAGTACATGTATATACAGTCAACACTTTACAACGGCGGTATTTGCTTCAGTAAATTTTGCTGTTATAAAGAATTGCCGTTGTAAAGAATAGAGACAGTGAAGGATTATGCACTTTAGTTTTCAAACCTACTGCTGTTATAAAGAGGTTGTTGCTATAATGAATGCCGTTGTAAAGAGGTTTCACTGTATTTTTATGTTTTTTGTTAAAAAATATACATTTATTTCGTATATATTTGACCTCCATTTATTGAAGTCTCTTAAGCAAGCAGGGTCAAAGTTAGTTTGTATCGAATGTTACGCACTTCCATTGAGACCTTGGTGGGTACAAAATGCTTAAATTAGGCATATTATCACACTGCATGACTTGTAAAATCAAAGAACTCTAGACACTTAGAGACTGACGGCATGAAATAGCTATAATTCTAAACCCAGCGTTTCAACGGGTTTAAAACGATAGAGGTAAATGTCATATGATGCCAAAAACTCAAAACAATTTTTACCTTACTGCAATTCTAGTTATTAGTAAGTCACTCGCTCTTTGTTTCGTGATAGGCCGACCTTACTTTACTAGTACATTATATCTGTTTTGCACGTGATACAGTGATACAGTAAAGTTGAACCATACTTGGTCTTTTGAACGGGGTGTTAGCTTTCTTAAATACAAGTACCTGTTAAGATTAAACTTAAGCATGCTGATCTCTTTCTCTATGGATAATGAGAATGACCGTCTGTCAAAGCAAAAGTACTCGTCACAGGCGTGTTAATATAACGGGCTGTCAACAGCGCCACCTCCCGAATGGCGGCTAACAAGTGTCTGTCATTACCCCCATCATAAAACTGCCGCCCCTAACGGTATACTTAATTATCTTATATCCCCAGCTGATCACTGACCAACGGTCATTTATTATTTACGGCCTCCATTCGACGAGTAGTTAGAGAATCCGCTCCGAAAGCGGGAGGTCACGGTTCGTCACCATGGGAGCTAATTACAGGCGACAATATTTTCTGGTACTAGCTGACCTGGTGCGAGAGTGATATAACGAGGTGGGGTAGTATGTAACATGTCTTCGGCCTGAAAGCACTGTATCTGTCCCTAGAAGACAAAATTTCTAAATGAATGAAAACCCGTACATGGGACGTAAATCCCAAAACCAAAATTTGTCTGCCTACCACCTTCTTTTTACATTCGTTCATGATTTGTCTCTGTCAAATCGTTGTTCACGTTTTCAACTTATTTCTCTTTACTATATCTTTTCTTTGTCATTCACAAGTACCTGTCAATCATCGAGGGTAATAAAGATAGTGTTCTTCTTTTACAGAAAAGGAGTTTTAAACAAATAATCATATATTTATATTGAATTTAATTCTTCTTTTTTCGATTTTTAAATGCATAAAGATAGTCGAGAAATCAAAACGTATATTTAACTCCCTAATTTTCTTGTGATTGTCGATCAGCTCCGGAATATCCCGGGAAATGGATCGGCTGGAATCGGTGTTTAACGAAGATAACCGAATCATGTCCGAATCATGTCCGCATCGGTTCCATAATTATATTTTACTGATTATTGGGTGAGCAATTAATTTATTTCCTACATGAATCAAAATGAAAGCCCTAGATTTGACGTGTACTCTCATTAGAAAATGTCGTTTATTTGATTGATGAGGTAAAGCAGGACACAAGGTCATCAAGGTGTAGTATTCCCTCTCCCCCAACCCCGCTCTTTCTTTACTTAACAAAGTTAATGAGTGATATGCTGAAAAAAAGAAAAATCATCATCATCATTATCATCATCATCACTAGTATCATCATCAACATCACCTTCATTTTCACCATTCATTATCATTAAGTACAACAGCCATGCGGTAATCATGTCACCTCGTACTTGAAATAAGCTGGGTGGTTTGAGGTAAGGTAGAGTTGAGGTTGGGAAGAAGGGGGGGGGGATAAAAATGCTCTTTCAATTACTGATGAAAAGAAAATAAAAACAAATGTTTGAGCTAAACATCACGTATTTAGAAATGACAGTAGGAGATAAACGTGTTGCCCGCACCACGGTTAAACCGTGTGGTTTTTATTTACCTGAGAAAGAAGCGCTGCGATTCGTTAAAGACAACTATGATCTCGTTGTTGTCGGTAAATGTCTATATAAGGTAGGAGAAACCCTCGGAGATCGTAGAGGTGGAGAGGACTAGGGAAAGGCAGTGACGTATAAAGGTACAGGTAAGATGAAATACTTACCTTATTATGAGTTGATATGTTAATATGAGTTACTATTCAAATGGGTTTATTCTTAATATGTTATTTAAGCAATATAAGCAGTATTTGCGATAAGGTTTATTTTTTTATTATTTTATTAGGAAAATAAAAATGGTAACATTTATATATATATATTTAAGAATATAGATATTTTTGTCTTATATGAATAGATAAAATGATATAAAATATAGCTATATATATTCCTTATACTGTATATCAATGTTACCATCACGTGCATTTCTTCCAGATGAAATAATATATTTAGGGATGAGAGCTTAACTAAGCTAAGTGCTAATATGAATATTTGCACTTAGCCTAGTTTCGCTCTCAAACCTCGATATATAATTTTTTGTATTTCTAAGGTGATACAAAGAGTTGCAATGTATAAACGCAAAATGCGTTTAAGAAAACTTAACTAAGTATAAAAACTTGAAAAATATAAATGCAAAGGAATAAAGGAAAACAGTATTAGTTTTGAAATGAAATTGATGAAATTACTTTATTTATACTTTGAAGAATCTGGAATCTGACAGAGTTTTTGAAAGAAAATATTTAACTGTTTTTCTGTGTTTTTATGGGGGGGTTTTCTGTTGATTTTTATTGCTGTTGTTTTTGCTGCTGCTACGAAATTGGCTATGATTGTAATAAGTTAACCAACATCATGAAACGACTGTAATTAAGTTTCAGCACTTATCTTACGGTTAATGTGAATTTATTGGTTTTGTTTATCAACACTGTCAGCATTCAAACTTTTCTGACCTTGGATTTGGGGGGGGGGGTACATTTTGATTGTTTCCCCTAATTATTGTACCCAAGGATATATAGCACTCATGTTTTTTGACAAATAGCTTACAATATTAACTAGTGCTCTATTCAACTAAATGTTACTTGAAAATGTGGTTCCCTCAAGATAGTTTCTCGTTCTCTCAAGATAGTTTCTCGTTCCCTCAAGATAGTTTCTCGTTCTCTCAAGATACATTGTAGTTTCTCGTTCTCTCAAGATAGTTTCTCGTTCTCTCAAGATAATTTCTCGTTCCCTCAAGATAGTCCCTCAAGACAGTTTCTCGTTCTCTCAAGATAGTTTCTTGTTCCCTCAAGATAGTCCCTCAAGATAGTTTCTCGTTCTCTCAAGATAGTTTCTCGTTCTCTCAAGATAGTTTCTCGTTCCCTCAAGATAGTCCCTCAAGATAGTTTCTCGTTCTCTCAAGATAGTTTCTCGTTCTCTCAAGATAATTTCTCGTTCCCTCAAGATAGTCCCTCAAAATAGTTTCTCGTTCTCTCAAGATAGTTTCTCGTTCTCTCAAGATAGTTTCTCGTTCCCTCAAGATAGTCCCTCGTAGTTTCTCGTTCTCTCAAGATAGTTTCTCTTTCTCTCAAGATAGTTTCTCGTTCCCTCAAGATAGTTTCTCGTTCTCTCAAAATAGTTTCTCGTTCCCTCAATATATTTTCTCGTTCCCTCAAGACAGTTTCTCGTTCCTTCAAGACAGTTTCTCGTTCCCTCAAGACAGTTTCTCGTTCTCTCAAGATAGTTTCTCGTTCTCTCAAGATAGTTTCTCGTTCCCCCAAGATAGTCCCTCAAGATAGTTTCTCGTTCTCTCAAGATAGTTTCTCGTTCCCTCAAGACAGTTTCTCGTTCTCTCAAGATAGTTTCTCGTTCCCTCAAGACAGTTTCTCGTTCTCTCAAGATAGTTTCTCGTTCCCTCAAGATAGTTTCTCGTTCCCTCAAGATAGTTTCTCGTTACCTCAAGATAACTGTTACGTTCCAACAAGATAGTCTATTTAAAAAAAAAACAGAATGACCGTGTCACCCCTATGCCACAGTAGGAACAAGTTTTGGTCGTTACTATACCTTTTACTTCGTTCAGCTTCTGATGCAATTTTCCGAGTGGCCGTTTTTCGAGCATTCCACATATTTCGATGAACAGTTAAACCTGTATAAGCGGCCACATGTATTAAGCGGTCAACCTGTATTTAGCGGTCAGTTTCAATATTACTAAACTTTTAAAATTCCTTTGGAACGCCTTTGTTAAGCGGCCACTTTTTCTGTACTGAACGCTTTAAACAGGCTTGATAGTATATCGTAAATTCTTTGGTAGGATACACATACAGGGTAAGAGAGCGATACCCCCAGGGCAATCTGATTAAAATCAGCTCCTTAATGACGCTTCTTCGCTATACTACGCCTACTGCAGCATAGCATAGCGGAGCGACGTAAGTCTCTGATTTCAATCAGATTACTCCCCAAGGCTTCCGTAACTCCAAGACAATCATTTTCCTGGGTATATTCGAATTGCCGCCATGCTATCGTGTTTGACCAATTATTTTTCATTTTCTTCCTTATTTTTACATGTTCACCTTTTTAGATAAAATCTCCCCGTTAGAAAAAAAAATCCACTGAATATAAATTAAGCCTACCTACCAACCTATTTCTGTTTATCTGCTTAGGTATAGCGTCCGATCAACAGTATTTCAATCATTTTAGACTTTGTCTACAAGAGATATATATAGTAAAGTAGTATAGTAGTATAATAAAGTCCCATAAATGGTGTTTTTGCGATACTGACGGAAAACAGCAACAACAATCCTTTTTCAGCCTGATCGTGCATTCAATCGCTTACAGCTCTTTATAATGGCATAGACTCTCGTCTAACACGAGTCCATCTTTGTTTCGCAGTGTCGTAAAACTTAACGACCATCTTTAAACAGTGTGAATCATTCTGATTAAAATAGACATACAGAAGAGGTAGTCGACTAGACACACCGGGGAGGGAACAAAATGTCAATTTATTAGGCAATGTATTCAATTTTTGTGTTAATTAAGGCTCGACAATTAAGCGTGTCAACTCAAACACGATACCGCTAGCTAATGGGGAAGATATGTTGTAATGGCTGTGAGACCTTAGACACCTGACAAAGAAATCTCTCTCTCTCTCTCTCTCTCTCTCTCTCTCTCTCTCTTGATGATTTGACATAAGATTAACGTACCCACCCGAATAACTTATTTAAATCATCATCATCATCATCATCATCATCATCATCATCAATTATTCAAAATCAACAATTATAACAGCATCATTAGTTTATTTGGTAGTAAACCTTCAATTCCTTCATCCAAGTAATGTTATATTTTAAATTACTGTTTCTATGGTGACAGTGATACAATAATAACATCGTCACCTTAGAATACTTTAGTAAATACATCGTTCTTATAACATATAGATAAGCCATTTTAAATCGTTGCTATGCAGATCAAAACGGCCTATTCAAACTGCGCTGTCTCACCTTCCCATCTGAGATATAAAGTTGGTTGTTTTTTTTGTTGTTGTCGTTTTTGCTAGCTGCCTTACCTGATTTCTGACCTACTTAAGGATGATGACGTAAGAGGCAATGCCCAATGAATATTTGAATGATTTTCATTGGTAGATATTCCTATACTTAAGGGAAATAAACACGCATCGCCGTTTGGTCTGTTTGGAGAGATGACAAGCAGCAGAATCATTTAACTTCGATTTCACAAATTTTAATAAAGTATCCTTACAGTTTCTTTGATGAAGATGTAATTGTTTGATCAAAATACTTCTTTGAAACCGGTTAAAACATCTGCAATGTAGTTTGTTATAGTCCGTTTTACTTAAAAGGCGGTTATAATTTACTCCATTACAGATGAAAGACACCTTTATCAGTGCTTATTTTGACTTCCCAGAGTTCAATTCGTCATATAACCGTTTTACAGCATCCTTTATTTAAACCCCAATCAGCGCCGCACATCTTTCTTTTAAGATAGTTCTGTTTCAAATTAATTGTAAGGCCTTTTTTTTCTTGCTTTTTTTTAAGGTTAAAAGAAATATAGCATGACATCCACCATTCTACGACTAGGTAAAAAAAGGGGAGACAAATTGTCCTTTCCATTTTTATCCATATACAACCCATTTGTTCACTTCATGTTTAGGGCGCCGTGTTTTACACTTTTGCACTTGCCATGGGTGTTGACAGCGTGACGCTGACGTAATGTCTTGTATGTTTATGTTAATATAAATGACCAGCCACGATAATTTATAGGAATCCCTAGTGTATAGGGCATCAACATAGTTTTTCCTCTTTCCTCCTGTTGGTCACCTATCTATCTGTCTTCATGCTCTAGCTATCATCAAGCTTTCTATATTCTTTCTGCCTATCTGCCCCCTCTTTCTTTTTTAAGATATCTTTCTTCCTTTCTGTTGTACTAATGTTGTTGCTGTTTTTCTTCTTGATATATTAAATATATTTTAATTCATCCAAATTTCTGTTTCGGTCTCTCTGTCTTTCTTCCGTCTTTAACCTATTCTTTCATACTACAGAACACCTGGAAATCTATCTACCTATCTTTTCTCTCAATCAAGTATTCAGTGGACATCCGTTCTCTTTCTCCCCAGTGATCCAACAAAGATTAACATCGCTACCCCGTCATCACGTAAAAGGTCAGAAACACAGGAGACTGAAAGGTGGTCGTTTCATATCGCTTGGGGGACAACTCAATTTCAAACTTTATCTTCCATCGCTTACATATATAACCTTGTACAATAATTTAGATTAATACAGAGACTCGATTAACAAGATCTGTATATTGAGAGTCGAAACGACCTATATACGTTGCATAATCAAATCTTCATTGTGTTTGGCTACAGAAGACGAGCACAGTAAGATTGAGCTTTACTTTGTGTGTAATTGTATACTTATCAGAAAGTTTGAACCCCTCCCCCTAAACGCATATACAATTGAACCTGTGGGGGAGAGCCGTAACTAAGTTTTTGACTGTGCTTGACATGCATCTTTTTGTTGTTCTTTGTATGTATGTAAGTATGTATGGCATAAAATCTTTAACTATTGAACCGTATAGCGGCCACTGTGCTAGCGTCAGCCTGTATTTAGCGTCGTTTAATTACGATGTAGATATTTAAATTTCATTTAGCGTCACCTCTGTTAAGCGGTCACTTTCTCTTGTTCCCATGACAGACCTCTTAAGACAGGTTTGACTGTACAGCCAACTACGTACGCACGGCCGGTCGTCGCATATTCATATCTTTTGCAAAATTATAAATGTTCATATATATGATTTGAATTGGAGCTAGATATAAGGGATGATTCAAAGGTTTGGAAAACGACCTTATCTTTCTCGAAACATTTTGGACGTTTGGCAGACAACCGAGATTGTCCGTTTGTGCATACTCCCGAAATTCAAGAAATAAAACAACCAATCCGAAATTGACTGCTTGTTCCGGTCGTGAACGTTAATTTCAAACATTTAATCCATTACAAGGTATTTGGTTATTATATTGAGGCCGAGACTTGAACAAAATCATTCGTCGGTTACGCAATAGATGTTTTGGCTTATAAATAACTGGGCAAGTCTTTCTTTTGAAATGGAAGTTTATTTGGTATCAATGGGTAAACGTCTTAAAGTTATGTGTTTCCAACATGGGATGGAATCATTAAACAATGTCAAGTATTTATTTCATTCTACAAAGTGAAAGTAGACCAAGGAACGTATGAATCACGTTACCGCTCCGTAAAATAACCGTCACCTATCAAATAACTGCGTATATGTGCATCCTTAATATACATACATGTACATGTCCGATAAGTTGCAAAAAAAATGACGTTACGAATAGTTACAAAAATAAATATTACATAAGAATTCTATCTCAATTAATGTGAACTTTTAAATATTTTGTTAACAATTTGAACAATTGTCTGCAGGGCGTTACTTACTTGGCGGGTTTCAATGGTATTTCCATCAGAACACTATATATATATATATATATATATATATATATATATATATATATATACACGTAAAAATGGACTTGCACATCTTTAACTTTGTCAGCCATTTTTTTTTTCTTTTGAAATCTAAAATCACAAGTTTACTGTTATTCTAGCGTTGAGTTAAGCTCACTAACGACAATGCAGATATATAGAGACTCGAATTCAGTACCTGTATAGAATTCTTTCTTTACTTTAGATTTAATGGCCTCGAATTCAAAGCATTTTAAGGTAAAGTTCCGCTACATTTCGGACTTCATGGCCTTTCACAGAGATAGCCAAGGTTTCCTAATGTTTCAGTAGGGTATCTTGGTTATCTTGGTAGAGGTTAAGTGGTCCAAGACGTAACCATTATTCTACATGATTACATATTACGTCATTTTTTTCCACAAAGGGGAGGTGAATTTGTAAAAACAGGTATGAGTTATCTGACCTTGCAGAGTGACTTAGACCAGTGACTCAAACCCATGTGTGCAGTTTTGATTGACTGCGAAGGTATCCAATTCAGGCGGAAAATTTAACCTAAATTATAAAGTATAAAAGGGACATAACTCTAAAATTGCTGCTGACAGAGTTATGCCACTTGTCAGAATTATTCACCTTGTTATAGTAAGCGATCATCTGAAGTTTGAAGTAAATATCTTATCAGTAAAGAAGATACAAACCTTTCAAAAATTAACTAACGCCGACGCCGTGTTAAGTGCTATAGCTTCTTGCTCCTCTTCGAAAAGTCGCGCTAAAAACGAGTTTCCAAATCAAAGGAAATCTTTAAACGAACTTAATTTTAATGGCCCCAGGTAGTCTAAATGGTTGTAAATTCAACCCATTTGTGACCACCCAAAGACTTGGCTGAAGCATTTAATAGTAAAAGAAAAAAGGAAAAAGTGTGTCTGGAAAAAAAAAAGTAACACAATCTACGGTAGCGTTACAAAACGTTACGTCAACTTCTTGGCAATGTTCCCAACACAAAACGGAAATGTGAATGTTAGTTTACCATAAAAGGGGACTTGTCTTTCATATGAATGGCGAAAATGAGATACAGATGCGGTCTGCTTATGAATTATTCGCGCCATGATTAATGTGGTCTTCCCGGCTGCTTACGAACTACTGTGCCAATTTTACCAGAAAGCATTAACCATGAGCGTAACCACCTTTCTTGCGTCGTCTCTCACTGGCAGATGATAAACCGTCATAAATACGTCAACGTCACAAGTGTGTTTATTTCAGAGGACGGTGTCTGGCTTTTCATTCGTTTTTGTCAAAAATTCGGAAGGCTCCAACGTTTGTCCGTAGTACACTGTAAATAATTTAAGGTCAAAGGTTGTAATCCCTCTTTACCCATAATTCATCAAAATTGTTTATGGTTAAAACCGGGATTCTACTACTTCAGTCTCCGGTCATACTTTTATGTCTTGTATGAGGAAGGAAGCCTGTAACAGTTCCTGATGGCCATCACAACAAGATAAGCTGCAGCAACGATGCCACCAACAATACCGGAACTTAGCAGCGTTATTTCATACTTAAATTCTGAATTTTGTAGAAACGCAGTCCACCTTTACTGTTTTTCAGACTAAGTTGACATAAATTATTTTTCTTAATAACTGACAATGTTTGTAAAAATGAAATATGTGAGAACCAAGAAGTGGTGGTATTCGTATAGTATTACTTAGCTCTTAGCATTATCTGTGGAAATCCAGCCAGGTTTTTATCCTCATTGAAAAAAAAAAACATAATCAGTTAAAGGAAAAAACACCAAAGAGAGAGAGAGTAACAACACATTGATATTTTGACCTTACTGCTATAAATTCACTATTGACACATCTTGCTTACCATACACTAAATCCTCTTGTCAAATGTCAAACTCGGAGCTGTCGTAAATTAAGTTGTTATGCATGTATTTAAGTGCTTCTATATTAAGACGTACTATCTAGACAAATGGGACATGATGATCCTTATGGTTTATGTGTCTTTTTTTTTTTTTTTTGGTAGTTTGTTTTTTGCAGTTTCTCTATTCATTAACTTATTTATTTGACAACACAATCACAAATTTTACTTTCACACGTGTGAATATGGTGGTCATATTTACACACTTTTGGAAATTGTGAAATACAGCTTAGATTTGTATTTTACTGGCAAGAAAAATACATGTAATTATATAAAGTTTATTTCAAAATTCAAAGTGATTACACCTCTGTTCATACTCTTTAAAGTTTTTAATATTTTTTTTTACGTTGACAATTTATTAGGAATTGTTTGGTTTTTTTTTTTTTTTTTTTTTTTTTTTCATCATTAAACAGTTCTTACTTGAATTATTTTGCGGAGAATGAGATACGGTTTATGAGTATACATGTACATTTGAAGACATCTGCATTATGTTCAAGGCCAAGGTCTCTGGACATTTTGGCTGTGGTTTGTCCGTCACGTGCAACGTTTATTCAAATTATCACAATTACGTAGTACACTCTGTCCCCATCTCTTTATAAACTCATAATCACAATTGTCATCAACACCATCACATTATCGCCAAATTCTTCTTCGTCGTCTTCTTCTTCTTCAACCTCCTTCTTCTTCGGCTTTTTCTTCTTTTACTTCTTTTTTTTCATCTTCTATAACTTCACAATCTTCTTTACCTTGAAAGAATTAATTAAAAACCGGTCAATATCTACCATTATCATTGCAAAAAGGAAAACAAACATAATATGTATACATATTGTATTGTATATCTGATTTCCTACTGTCGTTCGTGAATTTCACGGTTCAAATAAATACAAACAAACATCATTAAAAGGGCCTACACATTCAATAAATACTTAAATTTCCACACACCCCAGATTTTTCAAACAACTTTACTACCTTTTGTAATTTGCGTATTGAACGCAGCAGCTTGCTGCCTGCCGAGTTCAAACGAATGGCAGGCCAAAAAAATCGGATGCCTAATGGAAACAAAAAATACTGCCCTATTGAGTGATCCCTGATTACATATCAGTATTTGTTGGTATAGCTATTTTACCCCTGAATTAAACAGAGGGTCTCACGTAGCATGAGGTCTGTGTTAACTAATATATTGACGCCGATCGTATCCCGTACTTGAGAACTCACCCTGAAACGTCAAATAAAGTCCGTTAATACGTCAAATGTATTGCTATCTATTTTTCTTCTTCCTAAAATTGTAATGATTCTTCTTCCGCCTCATCATCATCTTTTTCTTCTCCATCAGCATCATCATCATCACCATCCTCTCCATCTTTATCATCATCTTTTCTCCTTTTTCTTTCATTATCACCATCACCATGCACAATTTCTCCCTCTTATTTTAATTTGATTGTTTTCCCCCTAGTATGACATGTTCAGTAACCCACACCCCCATCTTCAACCTCCTCATCTGTAACTATAGGCTTTCTATCTACTCTGGCACAAATGAATCCACCCCATTGTTATATTTTTGACATATATTAAATAATCCATCAATTTTATTGCGATAAATATGATTCATTGAGTTCGATACAATTTGTTAACATCATTCAGGGGCGCCGACACATGAAATAAAAATACAGTTGAACCTGTTTTAGTGGTCACCTGTATTAAGCGGTCAACCAAACTAGCATTTTGTTATATTTCAAACCTTCATTTAGCGACCACCTCTATTAAGTGGTCACTTTTCCTTGTTCCTTTGAGTGAACGCTAAAGAGAGGTTTGGCTGTATATTTTAGAATTGCTCTGACAGGTATAAGCAATATAAAATTTATACACGGTACACTCAGTCGATAAGAAATCGGGAGCCACTGCAGTACCATTTCACAAAATTATGGGGTTTTTTTTGTATAGGAGTGTACCGTCGCTTCGATAATATTTCAGTCATATAGCGACATCAAGCTAATTACTCGTGGAAGAAGGCCCCGAATGTTCAAAGGTACCCGGGAAGAACCACTGACTTACCGCAAGCCAGCTGGAAGGTTTACTCACATGAAAATAAGAGCGACCCTGCCGGGACTCGAACCCACACCACTGACTAAGGGGGTCACGTGATAGTAAACCAACGACAAAGCAAGCATTCGATCACGGAAGTCCCTACTAAAAATATAAATGGCTTAAGTGAGCGTCACAATGACAGTATCTCATACTATTCAAGGGACATCGCTGTTGCACTTAAATATCACATAAGGTGCCAAACTTGGTCCTATTTTTCTAAGTCGTGGCGACCTAACCTGGAATTGCCCATTATTTACGGCCGAGTGTGGGACAACATACAACAGACGGGGTCGCGAAATATCACCCTTCCGCAGTTACGCCGCGACCCTGTCCTTTTGTGATTGAAAGAATAACAAACAAAACACTTCGATTACAATGTCACGTGCTCATACTCGCTCACTCATTAATTGACTTAATTTAAGCTTCTTTGGTATGCCGCAATTGAATGAAGGAAACAAAAACTGCATAGACTTATCGGTGATTTATTTAGTCTGACTAACTGTGTTCTGAATTTATGCCGGCAGGAAATTTCTCTCTTTTAAAGTTAAATGGATTCGTTGGACGTTATATACTCAATAATAAAAACAGAGAAGGTACGCACCTTTCCTTTATCGGACCGTAACTCTATCTGACTAGATAGCTATCTATCTACATATTTGTCTGTCTGTCTGTTTGTCTGTCTTCCGTTTTTTTGCTTACCGTCCGTCCGTATCCATGTATGGCTGCCAGTGGATATGTTCTACTCGTATCGAGCACAAAGAGGGATCCGTGCTTGGTGGTCTGGGGTCGTGTAAAATGACGTAAATTGACCCGTGTTCAAGTGTGCATTGTGCTAGAATAGAGTCTTTACTTTTGAAATACTGAAAATATCAACCAATGTTTTGTTTATTAGATGCATTGAATATAAGAAATAAAGTACGATGAGTTCATCTGCACTCAACTGCTCACGTCATCAACCTCATCAGGTGTACCATACATCTAGGTCAAGTTTTGAACACTGGGTAAGCCCAAGAGACTCTGGTACGGTGGGATCACAGCATCAGCCATGTGCTGCAGGTTGATGACCAGGGATCCTTACGGACCCAGAGCCAGCTCCATGCCCCCTCTGGGGCCAGATTCACTGCCTGGATTGCACTTTTCCTTATTAACGTGGAAGCAAGGTTATATTACACAATACATTTACAGAATGGTCTTTACCATTTGTCAAACCCAGAATTACAATTGTATAGGTAACAGAATCCCTATTTTAAGCTTTAAATGTGCTCATTTGAAATCAGTACACATGTGTAGTGATAAATATATGAGTCTTTTTCAATAAATAAACTCATATGCTTCATAATACATGACGTATGACCCGAAAGTCTTGCAGTACCCATTGTCTTTCGTGATACGATCTTTGAAAGCGAAACAATTAAGAAATGCTTGAAAACGGGTGCGTCCACACAATTACAGTTCATTTTGCCCCCAACCCCGTTCATAAAATAATGAAAGTAATGGTAAACAAAGGCGCCGTGGTACAGTGGTTGGGTACATGACAAAGGATCCGAAGGTTGTAGGACTTGAATCTCACTGA
Organism: Solen grandis; assembly: GCA_021229015.1. NCBI lineage: Eukaryota > Metazoa > Mollusca > Bivalvia > Adapedonta > Solenidae > Solen > Solen grandis. The sequence continues at coordinate 17,463,452 of CM037789.1, forward strand.
GGCGAGAAGAATTAACAGGTTCAAATTCCACTAACCTTACTTTAAAGCTTAATACCCGTCTTCAAGATATCAGAAAATAGAAAAAAAAATATTGTGTAATTTGTATTACGGTATTTGAGGCTGTTAAAAATATTAACTTAACTTTATTATTTTTGTCAGTGTTTCTCATAATTATACGATATCTGATTGCTGTTTTACGCATTTCTAAGTCTGGCAGGTAAACAACTTGAAGATATTGTTTTGTGACTGTATTGCGTAAGGTCAACTACAATTGTTTCGCAATGGAGCGTAGTGTACCGCCATCTAGTTTTATAAATATGTTTGTTACCAGCTGGGCGATCACGCAATAGATCGATGTTGTTTACATATATTTTTTATGTAATTAATCTTCCTTATTTAGATTTAATGCCCCATTGACAGTATATCAGACGGTATAGCAGTTATTTTTGGACTTCTTAAGGCAGATATAGTGCTGCCACACGGCAATATCACAGCAGATTCACGCCATAACATGTGAAATGACATCACGCCCACTAACATTATCCTGACACCGGTCAACCAGTCCTGAAACTACCCTTTTTATGCTGGGCGCCAAGCAAAAAGAAAAAATAGTCTGTCGTGGCCAGGGATCGAAACCCATGACATCAAGATTACAACCACTCTGTAACCGGGATCTGTATTAAAATAAGAAAACATAATTGTTTAGATTAAGTATATATTGCACTTTATCTATAAACATGTTCTTAAAGCAAACGAACGCGCATAAAGGTATCCTTACATAAAAGTAATAGAATAAGTAGACAAACAAGTTGAATGTCGTCAGAAGGGGATACATTTCGAAAAATTAATATATGCTAATCCGACCGTGAACGGATGTCGTATGCTATGTCTGGCGTATCGGATTTCAGCCATAACTTTCAATGTGACTTTGAAAAGAAAAGGTTATACGGATCAGAGAAGTGTCAGATACATCCTGTATATTCTGTATCTACCCGGATTGCCCTACATGGCCTAATTATAGGAGAAATTGTGACGATCAGTAATTTACGATGATGATGAAAACAGCATATTGAAGCAAAGAAAGTACTACATACATTGACTACTAACTACGAACGAAGTTAACGTTGCTGTTGTCCAGTGGTAACGTATCCGACTGCGGATTCGAAAAGTTGTAGGTTCGAACACCGTTGGGGCAAGGATTGTTTATGTTCTTTCCAGGCACAAAAGACTGGTCCAACCCTTGGGTCGTTGAAATTAGTATAACAACAGTGTATTTATTTATTTATTTATTTATTTATTTATTTACAATTAGTCTAACATTTATTTATTAATTTATTCATTTATCAAATAGAAATAAACAGAAACAACAAACACTCTACGCGTTACCAGTCTGCCGTATCTTAACTTAAACAAAGTCTTCATATAAGTTCTTGTACTTGAGGATAGCAATGACATTCTCGGCCGTTTATCGAGGACATGTTTACAATTGCTGTGACTGAACCTGCAAACGAGAGTAACAACGATAAAAGTGCCAACGGTTAAAGAGCTCTTGCAAGCCCTGGTATCAAGTCAGTTTTCTCCTGACTTTGATTTACTCATGTTATTTAGTTCAAGCCCAAATTCTCGCGTGAAGTACCGTTAAATGACAAGTGTTTCTATTTTTAGAAGTTGTATTCTATAAGGAGCGTAATATAAGAAGTTTTGGCAATTCAAGCACCTCTTAAAATGAAATATTTATTATTCAATATAAATGTTGTTGTATATCTTACTTAGACTGTAACAGCGAAATACACCAAACACACACTTGTACACATACTTCGAAATAGTCTTATATTTTATTGCAGGGACATAAAAAGACGAGTTTCTATTTCATTTCATGTTTTGGGTTTTTTTTATTTTTGATAGTGATATTTTTAAATAGATGTTGTTGTTTTTTTCATGCTTGTGGCATGCGTTATTTTCCGATTTATGCACGGTTAAAAGATGATGCGGATCATATGACGTCATATGACTCCTTAAATAAAGCGCAATGAAGTAAACCTACATATTTGCATTACTTTTAAAACTTCTAGTAAATGTGTTAGAATATAAATGGAGATTCTTTTTTCGAGATGTTTCTCTGATTGATGCACTATATTGCGGTCAGATGCTTTGTAATTAATCACTCAGATCTGTGGTCATTGTGATCAGATTACTGCGCATCTGAACTTAACACCGTGCATTATTCTGTGATATAGCACTCCAACTGAAACTCTATTTTCTATTTACTCATAAAAAAATTATTGTCAGAGAATTTACGGTAAAATTACATTTCACTATAAAAATTATGATTGAAATTAAGCATTCCTCCATTGATTCTTAAACCAGTCTGTCTGTTTTACTAAAAATTCTCGAATTTTCCTATATGGTTGTAAGCCGGTCTTATCATATGCGTTAGGTTGAAGTAGTGCACCCTCTTAAAACTTCATTCATTCTCAAAGCGTTTGAAGACCCAATGAACACTTCACATAGAAATACCAACCATGCAACTCTTCAGTATAATTAACTGTTACAGAAAACTCAAAGGGGTATTCAGAATCTCGGATTTTACAAAAGAATGAGTCTCGACAAATTTTGGACAGCTAGGTGTGGATAATTTACAACTGATACTTCATATGTATTGGGACATATAAATAGTGTATCCGGGTCAGCGAGCTCAAAATCGAGTACACTGGGATTGGTTTAATATTTATGGCACTGAAGTCCTCGCACTGGGTAGCGGTTATCTCTGAAACCCGCCAGTACCTGCCGGCCGATCTGCGACATAGTTCTTTTATAGACACATGATGATTTATATGTTTATAAATCCTGTTTGTTCGATGCACTTTCGTAACAGATATAGCTCAAGTTTGAATTCAATTATGTTGTTGTTGTTGTTGTTGTTGTTGCTTTTATGTAATGTTGTTGTTGTAAACGGAGAACCTTTTGTAAGATTGTTATGACTGACACTAGTTTCAAAGCTGACCAATCGCAAGCAAGCTTTGGATCTTCCTAACACGAAATATCTGAACGACGTACCGGGTATCGAACCCACAGCCGTGAGAGGGGATATAATCACTCGGCCATAGAAAAACTGCAGTATAAACTTTAAATTTCAGTTTATTAACACTGTGATAACCAAAGTTACTTGCTTCGATATGACAGAAGTGTGCTTTACATTGAATTCTCTTTGGCATGAAATGCGATGACACGCTTAATCCTTTCCCTCATAGAGGAAACCATGAAAAGACCTATGCGAACAGCATAAAACCAGATCAGCCTGCGAGTAAGTCGCAGGCTGATCAGGTTTTATGCTGTTCGCTGCTCCTCAATGGTCTGGAAATGAGGACTTTATAATTAAATTTGGTAAGGTTTAACTGTGGTTTTCTGCAGATCAGGCTTTATGTGGTACCTATTGAGTGCGTCAAAATGAGTCTATATGAGGGAAAGGGTTAAGTCACCCGATCATGGCTATCAACAATGGAGGGCTAATATGTGATTTAGTGATGAGTACACGATGGCCAAACTAGACTATTTAACGGTAGTAAGCCTTTACCTCATAAAGACTCATTTTAACGCGTTGGCAAACAGAACAGATCCTGATCAGACAGCTCCTTGACTTGCGGTCTCCTCTGTTGGCTCAGATTGTAACTGAGATTCTAAACAGCTTACATGGCAAAGAAAAAAACAAATTTCAAATACCATTTAAATATCAGTTAATTAATATTCATCATGTCATAAATTTATACATGAGTATTCATGAGGTAAAGTGTCAAAATAGTTGTACTTGTCAACTTAAAAGTACACCTTCAGCCTATGGTATAATCACGGCGCTTCATATGTGTCGTGAAATCGTCGGTGTAATACCGACATCGCTTGCTTGGCTCATAAATGATGCAAAACATGTTTTAAAATTAGGTCAGTAGATCAGACATACTCGCCTTTTTTATTCGTCTGACAAACCCCGTTCTTGTCGCGGCGACGTTACTTGTTGCTGGCTTTTTTCACCTAACGTCGGGACGTTTTCCGCTTGATTTGAATACGCTCAGTCGACAAATAACAAGATTCTAAAAGAAATATGAAGAAAAGACCTTAATAATTCATGAAACTTTCAAGTCTTAAAACACATTTTATTATGATAAGTGATGACTCTCGTCCCCTCACAAAGCTATCTTCATCACCGCTTCCCGGAAACGGTGTAGAGTTAAAATCTCACGTTCCGTACTTTTTTTGTTGACAACCGCTCGACTAGCATTTCATCTTTTCATAATTGCTTTGACGGCGTAAGTCGGAGACAAGATAGGTGTTTGTGTATTTATAATGATATCTTTAGTTCACACGTTTCCTTATCAGCTATTATATTCCTTAACACCGGAAATACATTACATTAAAACGTATCTATTTAAGACTGGGGTCTCCTCCATTTTGATGTATCGTAATGTTACATAGATTTCTTGTACGTAATCGGCCTCACAGAAAAAGAGAATAGCAACACAATAAAATCAGAATATCAAATTTTCTTATCTAGGGAGTTGTATTTACACGTAATACATACACATTAAGGAAATCCTTCCAGCTCTAAATTATAATCATGGTCCTTCAAATGCTTAAAAAGTTCAGTGCAGATGCAAGCTTCCTCTGACTTGGAGTCATAGGCTCTTTTGCTCAAATCTGTAAAGGCTTGCATTTACTATAAAATTCCCAGATCACTTGGTGGAACATGATTATAATTTAATGATGGATGGATTACCTCAAATTATTATAAAGACCATTTATGGGAAAATATGTAATTTATAAGTAACGTTATTAACCTTATAGCCATCATCATCATCATCATCATCATCATCACTATCATTATCATCATCATCATCATCAACATCGTCATCATCATCATCATCATCATCATAGTAGTGTTTAGATCTACAAACTGCCATACTGTTAAATCATTCATTTTCGTTTGACACTAATTTTCGTCGTTTTCCACGAATATAAATCCCAACGAAAACTTGTCTCTTATATAGACCTCGCGTTTTCTAGATCATAGATCCACGAATAAATGTAACCACGAACTTCCATTAGGTACATAATCAACGAAATTTAATGTCGACGAAAAGAAATGATTTTACAGTATACGCCCCACATAATGCTTTCTACACGTAACACTGCGTAGTCCTGCGACATATTCTGATATTTAATGCGTTTGCATTCATTTAAATATCAGTTGTTGTTTTTAAGGCAAGTATAAATATGGAGACTGAAGCATGATTTGACCCATGACTTTATACAAACCTTTATCATAACCATAAACCATTTGGTTTCAGTTCAGATGTGGAGAGAAATCTGACGTCTTATTGAATTCATCCAACGTTTGTGACGGCACAATTTTGACGTCATGGCTGACGATCAAGCCAAGCTAGAGGAAGGATTGCGAGACAGGGGAGTAACCCGTGACCTTAGCAGCAATGACCTTGAGGGCTCTGGTAAGATATTTTAATACCACATTTTAGGGGGGGGGGTGAGGAGGGAGGCAAAACATCAAAGAACAACAGTGGGTGGTAGCGGGTTCGAACCCTGGCCGTGACATGCCAAAGTCGATAAAATATCAAATTCTATATTTTTTGACGCTTAACATAAACATCTGCAAGCAACTGACAAACGTTCGTACTTAAATCAAATGGGAGAAATTTTCTTTCATTTGCAACCTAGTGTATATGTTTTAAATAAAGACATGATTCATGATTGAGGTCGTATCAGCCCGTGTTGTTCTCGAACGCGTATATGAAACAGATCTGTCAGTAAGCCCCATGACAAATCTGACTCGTTCTTCTGGATCCTTCATGACGAACGGCTATATATACCACACTGGCTGACACACGTGATTTTACATATAGTCAATCAATGTGTCAAATTCCGGTAAAACTGAACATCAATCAGGATCTATCTAAGGGTGCCTTGGTTTAATGGTTAACATACACGACTGCGAACCCGAAGGCTGTGGGTTCGAAATCCTTTGGGGTCAAGTATGTTTTATGGCCATCACAGGCGGGTCCATCCCAAGAACCGTCGAGAGGGATAAGTTTAAGTTTTAGAACTTTCCAAATCGACGTAAGAAGTTTTACTATGAATAAAATATATTTTTCCCCATTCCTAGTCATTTAATAATGGACACACTACCAAATGTATTCCCTGAACATATGTTTAATGTTTCACAGCGAGCAGCCATCGTATGACAATCGGTCTACGGTTACCTAACCGACCAAAACGCCCCAGGAAATCCCGACGTCGAAAGGGAGCGTCCGACACGGTAGCTTTGACGTCAAACGACTTCTCTTCACCCACTGGTGAGTATTTGCGAAGACGCTATGTCACACGTTTCGTAAATCTATATTGAAAAAAAATATATATAAATTATGCCATATGCAATCATTAGGGTTGTAAAGGAAATTAATCAAGGATGGAAATTATAGCATCTTTAAATGTTGTTTTAATATCATATGAAGATTTAAGGTAAAGTCCCTGTAATGGTTCCGCTATGTCTTGGACCGCTCAGCTCTACCAAGATAACCAAGGACCATAATGAAACATTAGGAAACCTTGGTTATCTCCGTAAAGGCCATGGGGTCCGAAATGTAGCAGAACCATTAAAGGGACTTTACCTTAAGTACTGATGAATAAAGGCCCATTTTCTTATTGCTTTTAAATATTCACGCTTTTAAGGCAGCTCGTTCATAGATGGTCACTGACCGAGGATTTAATATATTACGTCTATCAGTACCAATCTACAGACGCACGGTCACCAAATGCAACATATCGTGATTGTTAAAAAATGGTGCTTCTCTATTATAGGCAATAGTGTTACGAACGGTATTGAAACTATATTTAGAATTAAAAAGCCTACATTTAGAATTTCTTTTCCCTTTTGTCGTCACATGTCTGATCACGTTCACTCTTCGAGCATGCGCTCATATGTTAATAACACTTACGAAGTCACTACCCGGATCTGTTGAAATTGTCATGTTGCGAAACGTGTCTCGTGATACCGGAAGCACCTGCTTCGGATTCCGTATTCTATATTTAACCGATCTCCCCGAAACTGGCTTTTACGAAAATAACGTTTTACCGTGCTTTGTGACATACACTTGCCGAGTTTATTTGTCAGGAAACAAAGACGTCACCAACATTAACGAAGGAAAGAAGAAACACTTTTTTTTATTTATACTGATCATCTGTGAACGAGCTGCTTTAAAAATTGTTTAATGTCTAATTACATCATTACATCCTGACTGATTTCTCGTCATCTCTGATTATGATGAGCTCGTCGTATTGTCCTATTTCTAAATTCTAATACAGTAATAATTAATGTACAAAGACGTTTAACAAAGTATTTTTACATATTTAGCTTACATTATTATTCGTTGCAATAATCTGATCAAATTGCTTTCATATAGCTATGCAATACTTAGCACATATCTTTAACAGTGCTGCTCGCAACTCATTGTGGTATTCACCGTAATTAAAACACATTCAATATCGGTGGACAATCACCTTTCTTCTTTAGCATACACATTAAGAAAAAAACATTATAGGATTGATCTCACATGATGTGCATTAAAATGATTTGCAGTTATGTTGTCAACAATACTATGTATGCACCTTTGCAGTCACTAAAAGAAGTACGCGGAGTAATTCATCTTCAAGTAAAATGGGCTGCAGTTGCCACCAAGTCACTCGCAGATAGCCATCACAAGGGCACATGCACTTGTATTAATCACTAACCTTATCAGTATTCATATGATTTGCTGATTAATAATGACTTAAAGAAAACATACCAGGCGTTAATGTTAAAACATCAGGTAGAACAAATTTACAAATTTTCAAATTTATTAGCAAAAACCATGTCATTTATATCAAAATGATTAAATATTAAATAATACAAATAAATAATTGAACGAGAGAGTGGGAATACGTCTATAAACATTGCATATTACACATTTTTAGAAACAATGTATAGATTCATTACTTTTTAAGCATATATTCATTAATATATCAGATTAAGGATTTCTTTATACATTTTAAACAATGTATTGCATTTGGACAAAAAAAGTATCACATTTGATTTACGTACTTAACTAAATGTGTTATAAACTTTATTTTCCACACACAGTTTACTGTGACCTAGAACACACAAACTATCAAATACCTGCCTATATATTACTTAAGCGTATGATTTCATACTGCATACTGTAACATATGCTTTTCTTTTCACGTTTGTATCCAAGTTCTAATAACAAACCACTTTCCTTTGCTTCTTTCAGATACGTTAGCAGGTAATTTATTGTGCATATTGCATATTTTGCGCTTGACATTTTGGTCTGTGGATTTTTATCAACTATGACATACATTTGCCAATTAAAGAAATAACAACATCAAAAGTGATGTTTTTTGTTGTTGTTTTTTTCTTCTTGAAGAATTTGTAAAACTGTAGCTTCTATTGAGATATGGGAAGCATAACTCGAAATTCAATCGTTATGTTATAATTCTAATTTTTTTTATTATTTTTTTTTTCATCTTTGCTTGATTGTACGCATGCGACTGTAATCTATAGTGTAAAAATCCACACCATCAAATGATCTGCGATTTTTCTTGACTTTTTGGGAATGCTTGGATTTTTTGGGGACACTATGGTGACATATATACTTCAGTGTTTACGTGTTTGCATGACAGAATGGACATTTAACTATGTTCAGTATTTTCTTTCAGTCGCCAGTAGCTTAATTTGTTGATACGTTCACTGAAAGTGTTTTTATTATGTCACATTTTATGATAATACAATTTTATACTGACTATAAAAAAAATTTAAAACCATAATCATAACATAGAAAACCTTTTAAGGCAAAAATTAGTTAGCTTTAATGTTCAAAACAAAACCAGAGCTCATTAGTTTGCTTGTGACAAAACAACTGGTTACTTGCATGTACATGTATTATATTCTATTTTTATGTACTTTATGTATTTCCCATTATATCATTTTGTATATTAATTATGCTAGTATACATTACCAGAAATGATATCTTTTTAAAGTGACGCAATATTCATACTTTGGTGTCGATTTGCGTATCATATTGCTGTATCAGTTTGTATTTTAAGTAACATTTCTACCATTTAACCATATCTTCGCAAAGATTATCGAAGACTCCAAAATATTCAATCTAGTATTTAGGAAACAGGAAGTCTTTTTATCGTGCTATAGCGCAGAATAATGCACGATGTTAAGTACAGATGCGCAATAATCTGATCACGAGTGATTTATTACAAAACATCTGAACGAAACCTCGTGCAGTGTTCTGCGATATAGCACGAATAACGAAATTTAAAAGTAATATAACTGTATCGGTTATTACGCTTTTCTTTAAAATTCATATGGTATCATATAATATACGTTATTTTTGAACCGTAACTATATCGGGAAATAACGCACGTCACAAGCCTACCGTGTTTATATAGAATATGTTTGGGGTTTTTTTTTTTGTGTTAGAATTGTCATATTCGCATGGAATTTCAGCGTCTTGATAATTATACTGTCCTTTTTCTACATTTTATCATAATTCATTTTTATATATGCATGTAATCCCATGTTTATCAGTCAATACACACCTGTTTATTTCAAAAGATATATCTTATTATAAAGTTTTTGATACCCCCATCATGTTGCTTAAATATATAGATAGCAATTGTTGAATATAAGATGAAATAAGAACAGGGAAAGGAAACAGTACATCTGCACGCATGTGTAATTTGCTTTCATGCCGCGAATCATGTCCGCTCTTTTACTACGGAACTACTAGTCGGTTTTTGATGAAATGGTGCGCAGTTGTCCTCCACGGTGATAAGAAATTAGACACGTGACTTCATGGTCAAGGTCAAGGTCACATCGAGAAAACAAAGTTGATATTGTGCTATTTCGTAATGTGCTATTTATAATAATGATATGGATGTAGATCACTAAATGTAGGTACATGTTGAAATAACTAGGCTGAACTTTTATAAATTATGATCTGTAGGTTCTTGGTTTGGAGTCCCGATATGCGCTAAGTACTGGTCCAAAACAGGAATTGTCGAGAAGAATTTGGGCACTTTGTAATAAATTCTATATAGTTTCCCTGGTTATTTTGGATACTTCGCCTTACAAAGGTTAAAAAACGATATGTGCACACTTAACATTGTGTTTCAAATGATAAAATCAAGACAAAGCAATAAATGACAAAAAGAAGAAATACATTATTCAATCCTAATCACGAACAAATACATACAAAAAACAACGTAACAGAACATACATATAGTTTTGACTTGTACAGAGTCTAAAAAAAAATATCGTGTGTAACATATTACATACACTTGAAAATCTGAACATTTTTTATGATGAATTCATGAAATAATTTTTAAAAAAACTGAATTTTCATACAGATAATGTTTTAAGCTTTACTCTGCGAGCAAAGACATTGAATTTTGAATTTAACTCTTTACCTGATATGGACTTGTTTTTAAGCTTTGGCAAACAAAGCGGACCGAAATCAGGCAGCTCCAGTCTAATCCGGGTCTCCTATGTTTGCAAGATTGTAGCTTCTGCACGAGAAAGAAAGATTACTAAAGAAGTTACATTATCATAAGAAATAAAGGGTTAATTTTACTTCTCGTGATACTTTTTTATTATTAATTCATATTATACATTTTTGAAACGATATTCGTCTTCGATGCCATTAGTGTTAAAATATAAACACTGTTTTTCTTTATTAGTCAATCTTTTTTCTTGCCTTCCACCGTATATGCATCCTCAACCCATTCTGATTTTTACAGTGTATTTAATAAAGGCATCTTCGCATCTTAAAGAATGATGGTGATGACGATGATGATAAGGTGGAGGAATGATGATGATGATGATGATGATGGCGGTGGTGATACTGGGTTAATTTTTACTTCTTGCGAGTCGTTTATTATATCAATAATTATTCATACAACTCCGACAGGTGTAATTTATTGTCGGCTATAAATAGATTTATGACCGCGGGTGTCAATTGCTGACTTATGACCGGCTATGTCGCCAAGTTACGCGACACGTGTCGCAGTGCCTCCGTCCATGACGTATCTCAGGTCTGGACGACATGACTAGTTCCATATGCAAAATATGCGTGCGTTTGTATTAAATTTGGGTATGGAGGAAGCCACTGTCACATATGTCTTCATCTTAGTTATTTATAATTCAAAAAATCTGGTCAAGGAAAAAAATACAATTGGTTGTAATGTGGAGCAGAAACACTGTTTTTTTGTTGTTGTTGTTGTTGTTGTTGTTGTTGTTGTTGTTGTTGTTTTAAGTGTTTAACTATTTTAACATTTGGTGTATACATGTATATATCCAGGAGTTTGTAAAATCATTCACTTTTATGTATGCATTTTCATTGCGTTTTGTACTTCTTTATTTACGCATCGAAATATGTAAATTCTTGTATGGCAACAAAGAAACAAGTTTCATACGTATGCGCTTGGGAGGATATTGAAGGAACATTTCGTCCATCTTAATGGCTGAGCTGATTTAATGTACCAGTGCTCCAAACAAGATGGGCTTCCTGCCCATCTATATTAGTTTACTTGGCTAGGTTTCTGTCTGGCTGGCCACACGTAAGGTAACACCGTAGAACAGCTCCTCCTCGTCCTAGATACATTAGGCTATGAAGACGACAATCGAGCGAAGTGATCGTAAGCTTCTAGTCTTAATAGATTCTCTATCGGACTTAGAGGTCACCTTAAATTTGTGAAACACTTGATTTTGTCAGATAGATTTTGTACATGGTATAATGGAGAAATAAATCGCCGATGAATTAGAATTTTTAGAGCTTCTGATTGGCTACAAATTTAGAGTAACATCTAATTCTGTTTATGTCCATTGCGATTTCTTTTATATAAGTATAAAGACATTCGAGGCACAAGTCAATACCGATTCTCCCTAGCGGCTTTTAACAAATAGTCTCACACTGAGTTTTGTCCCCTTTTGAACAACAAACAGGTACCATAGAGACGCTGGTCCGTCACTTCTTACAATCCCTACATGACAAAACTGACACTTGACACTAGTTCTACCGTACACAAATTGTTCACTTCAGACATCTGTTTCGTAAGTAGGAAATTTTCCATGTTGTAATGAAAGGGATAGTATGTTATGGAGAAAAACCACAAGATGTTTTACACCACTGCCGGGAGAAGAAACGGTGTTTGAATCTGGTACACTGCCGTCGGCAGTGGGTCATGGCGGATACAGCCCTTTCCTTGTTCACATTTTTCTTCATGCTTGTACGGCAAGGCAATAAATGGGTTTTTGTTTCCTTTCTTACCACATACGAGGAAGAGAAGATGTGTTCTAGAAACCAGTGACATGGGCAACGTTTTCAAATAAGCTCGCTGATTTATGCTTGGCGGTTTTATGGGGGAATTATAACGGGCGTGTGTATTTAACGCTCTATAGTGAGAACGTTATTCGCAATATCATGAACTCAGTTTTAGAATGTAATGTTAGAATCTATGCAGTCAAAAACAAAACAAAAAAAAGCAACAAAAAACAGACACACAAAAAAACACTATGATTGTGATTCAGATAAGTTTGTTTCATATATTATCTTAATACATTTCCGTGCTACTAAATGTATTTTACAACGCAAGCTCATTATTTTCGTTTTAGATAAGTAGGTTTATATTGAATAACCGCTGAAGGATCTTTCAATGTCAAAGTGAAATCTAGCTTCTGATATTCGATCTAACTTTGCTTGTCTGCCAAATGAACGTGCTCCCAGCCTCTGAAAGTCAGAATATTTCGAAATGTCTTTTGGAGGTCAAGGTCATACATATTGACTGATGATCAACCATACGCTCGGATTTCTTTTACATATCTCTCCCCAAACTCCACGCAGTAGTTACCTCCCCTTACAGTTGTAGATAACCACTGCCACCACAAGTAAAAATTAACAAAATTTAGCTTATTTTCCTTCTTTTTTTTTCCAAAAAAAATTATTTTACTGCGAGTGTCATTTCCCTAAGTATGTTTTCTTTAATAAACATCAAATATCGCCTCGTGGTAAAAAAATAAATCACTTAAAAAAAAAATATTTTTGTTGTTGTGACAGCAGACGGAGACGTCATTTTGTTAGTTTACCATCATCACGTGACATTTGTGACGGCAGTAATTTTTTCTTTGCTTGCAAGTGAGATCACTGTGTGGAGTTTGATCTCTCCCTTTGCCGTTGAACTCAGCTGCACTTATTTGCATGTATTTAACATTAATATAATTTATTTCACGTGCATATGAACTTTTTTTTAAATTATTGCCAGTAGTTTTGCCGTGACCAGCATATCATCACATTAGGCAATCATACGATAAAGTTTGAAGTATGTTAATTAAGAACTCAAAGTCATTGATGAACTTTAGGCGGTCGTAACTGGAAAGTTAATTGCTGATTCGGTTTAGTAATGATTATTTTTTCTGTCATCATTTCTTTTTTTGTCGGAAGTCGAAGAGGGTGTCCATTTCAAAATTAAGAACTGCAGTTGTCATTTACGTCATAGTCGTGACCTTGTTAACTCCCAAAGACACGTCATTTTTGATGATGATGATGATGATGATGATTAATATTATTATAATTATTATTATTATTATTATTAGAACAAATATATATGTAACTTTTTTATCATGGTTGCGGTTTTGCCAAAATGGACATTTCGTTTAATGTCTGAATGTACTGGTGAAGGTGTGTGAAAAAGATGATTATGTTTTAAAATATTTCTATACAATAATTTGGTGAATGGGAAATAATTCGAGATTATTGAGCTCCCTCGGCTGAATGAGACACATTTTGAAGTTTTGAATCGGGGAGAGGTAAAAACGGACACTCATGTGCGTCTTGGTTTATATGCATATGCATGTCGCTTATAAGACATTTTAACATGCTCGAAGGAATTTGAAATATTGAAAACGTAGGCAAAAGTTAAACATTTCATCTGTATATTACACCGTTTTTATATGGATGTCGAACATCGTATAAAGTTCAGATGGCAAGTGTTTTATATACTGCAGCCGTCCAATCCCCGACGGAGACCGTCCAGAATCTGTTCGTTGAGGTTGACGACGACCAACACCAGCCGCGGGCCGTGTTCTGCCAGCTGGACCTTCTCTTCAACTACACTCCTACCGAAAGACAATGGCGGGAGTACGCCAGGTTCGTGGAATATCCAGGCATTTATGTCACGAAACCAGAGCAAATATGGAATTTTATTTAGGATTAAAGACCCCCCAATATTAGCACCCATAATAAGCTAGGTGTCATAGTAATTATGTAGTATTTCTATTACAATATAAAAAAAGTTATCAAAAACGTTAAGGAAACTTAACTAACAACTCCAGCGCTTTGGTAATTAAGGAAACATATGTCATTAGACCTATAATTAAGGGAACGAAATGGTAATCAAGCATGATAACCATAGTTAAGGTAATCCGTCCATCATTAAATTATAGCCATGATCCTTCAAACGCTTAAAAAGACCTCAGTGCAATTGCAAGCATCTATTGATGTTGAGTCCAATGCTCTTTTGCTCAATGCCTATAAAAGCTTGCATTCCACAATCGATTGATTGACCGTGATCACAACTATATGGTGGATGGATTACCTTAAGTCAGAATTTGAGTATGAATACAGTTTAACTTAGGACCGAGTACTGAGAGCTGCACATAGAGTATGACCACTTAGAAACTACACCTGGTGATTTATAAGAATTTTTTAATTTTATATTATCACCAAATATCAATTAACATATTATATAATCACAATTAATTGTCAAGAAATAACATATATAGTATTCACAGCTAGAACGCTTATGCGCATGTGCGTACGCATGCTCTTGAGGATGATTTATAGCGATATTCTCTGAAAGCTGCAATAAATCATATACCTCCTTTATTTTTATTATTGTTATTATTGTATAGTTGGTCATAAAATATAAGCTATGCAAGAAATATCACAGATTTATTGCCCAAACTTTATTATCGTTTGTCAGTTGACACATTGCTTTGCACATACGGAGTATAACAGCCTAGATGTTTAGCACACTAGTAGTGTAGTTATAAGCATGATTAAAGAGACGGGGTTTGCTGTCATGGAGATATTCATTCTATAATTATCTCCCCCTTTCTAGTTTAACTGAAATCATACAGTATCCTTGTATATTGCATTTGTAATATCCATCAGTATATTTTCTCTGCCACATTTTTTTTTCTTCAAAATAGTCTCTAATTCAATCGTTTCCTTTTTTAATAATGCGATTTTTTTATTATATTGAATTATAAGGAATATGTAAATGAATATAACATGTATTTATTCTGCTTGAAAGTATGTTTGTATTAATATGTATTCGTGGCAATTGTTGACTCAAATTTGCATGTATATAGACAATGTACCAGTGTGCATGTCTTATGAAAAAACTGTTCTGTTCTATAAAAAACATACTTCCTTTACTTATACCTTTTACGTATTTTTTCTGACAATATTCTATGACATAGTGATATAATGATGCATATTATTAGCAAAGGAAATCGGTGATCGAGTAGTTAGAGCAATAGGTCATGGGTTCGACCCCCGACCACGACATTACGAAATATTTAAACATTGTACTAGCAGCTCCTTGCTACAGGGTGAATACATGATGATTCAAGGACTGGTTGGCCCGGTGACAGGATAATGTGACTGGGAGTAGTATCCTGCCACATGTCTACGGCGTGATACTACAGTGTGACAGCACTATATCTGTCTCAAACAGACAAAGACTCCATATGACTGAAATACTGCCGATGAGACTTTTAAACCAACAAAATAAACAGCCAAAATATACAATAAAATCCCTCCTTTGTGTATAACAGATGGGTGAAATACGAAGAAGATGTAGAGGAGGGCGGGGAGAGATGGTCCAAGCCCCACGTCGCTTCACTCTCTCTCCATTCTCTGTTCGAACTCCGGTCCACCATCCTTAACGGCGCCGTCATCCTGGACCTTGACGCCTATCATATTGCACAAATCGCAGGTATACACCCACTTTGGGTGCTTCCATACGCTTATAAACAATGTATCAAAATCTCTGACGTTTGATTGAAATACTGATTGCATGTTTCTTCTCCTTATTTGGCTCCTCTCCCCCTTCTTCTTCTTCTTCTTCTCTTTTTTCTTTTCATCGTCTTTCCTTCTTCTTCATTTTCTTCTCCTCTTCTCATTTCTCTTTCTTCACCTTCTCCTAGTATCAGTAGTAATTAAATTTGTTGTAGAGTTCAATCATACGAATCATTATATTTTTAGTATTTTGTCTTTACTTCATTCGACTTTTTAAAATTAGGTCCTATTTGTTCTCTATGCACTTCGTCCTTTTGAAGTATGCACAGATGAATATAGTAACCAGATAAAATCACTGTTACCAGATCTTTTGCTGGACCAGCTTATTAACAACAAAATGCTGGAAGAAGAGCTGAGGGCTGAGGTCAAGAAAGTTATAACGTCCGTTCATATATTTGCTCACCAGAAGCGAAAGAAAAGCCTAATGCCTGGAAGCGAAAGTGATAAAAAGCTTAAGAAATCCTTTTCCAAAGGTAAGTTTGTTTTATAATTAAACTTCTTTACAACGGCGTTCATTATAATAGCAACCTCTTTATAACAGCAGTAGTCTTGAAATCCTTCTAGTCTATACTCTTTTACAACGGCAATTTCTTTATAACACCAAAAATCACTGAAACAAACAGCGCCGTTGTAAAGAGAGTTGACTGTACTAATATTATATATTGCGTTTCATTTGTAGTTTTTGTGAGAAATTCAGAGTTTGTGGATTTAAGATGAACGTTTGAAAGCCATTAGATGATAGATACATGTAGTTCCGGACCTTCGGAATTTCTCACGACATGATTTATCTCTGTATTCTATTTAAAAATTCATGGTTTTAATTAGTTTTCCATATGCTATTTTAAGATCATAATGCTACTTTGCATTTATATATGTCATATAAAACCGACGCACCAAGATTTACAAGAAAGAGTGGCGTATGAGTACATCTTGTCTGTCGATGTCAGCCACGTGACATGTTTACTTGGGCGGATTATTTTGACCCTTGGCCTTTCCGCCATTACAGATGGAATTAATGTAGGAGTCTTGAGTAACCTGTCTGGCAGTGATTGAAATATGATAAATATGTAAGAACAATATCATCCCATGGACCAGAAAGCCGCAGTGTTGGTATTGTCTCCCAATATGTCAATCACGCCATACGGATATATTAAGTTATTAGATGATCTTAGTTTTGTAATTACCATCTCACTGAATTCCTACAAGGTTGTTTGTTATTGTGGTCAACTTTGAATCAGATTATCGTATTTTGCCACCCGCGGACGAAGCCATGTTGTTGTTGTAAAACGTATTGGTTTGTGGAAGCTTTTGGTTTCGAATCCCAAATATCTCATAACCCTCTCAGGTATAAAGTACTGGTCCAATCCAGGAACCATCGTGGACAGATTGGATAAATTGCAAGAAAGTAAATCGCAATCAATATAAAAAGATCAATCAAACAGTAGTTATACTATGGGGGAACATTATAAAAGATCATCAACAGTTGTATATATGGAGGAACATTATAAAAAGATCAATCAAACAGTTGTTATACTATGGGGGAACATTATAAAAAGATCAACCAAACAGTTGTTATACTATGGGGGAACATTATAAAAAGATCAATCAAACAGTTGTTATACTATGGGGGAACATTATAAAAAGATCAATCAAACAGTAGTTATACTATGGGGGAACATTATAAAAAGATCAATCAAACAGTTGTTATACTATGGGGGAACATTATAAAAAGATCAATCAAACAGTAGTTATACTATGGGGGAACATTATAAAAAGATCAATCAAACAGTTGTTATACTATGGGGGAACATTATAAAATTGATCAATAACCTACAATTTAGACGTTATTCACATGTCTTTTTAAACCATCCAGTCAATATTATTAACATATTGTTGGCGTAGCTTGTTATTGCGGTTCGTGTACACAGTGACAACCTGATAGAACCACCGACCAGCCGGAAAGATTTCTCACAAGAAAAAGTCTTAGTGTATCTACCGGGATTCGAACCCATGGCGGTGAAGGAAGAATCGAGCTTTAACCAGAGATTTTACCCACTCGAACATGGAGGCTGCTTTAGGGGAATTTTGTTACGTACATTATAGAAACATTTCGGGTTCGGTCTTGATTGTTATCAATGTTGATCAATTTTGGATTCTGAATTAAAAGGGTCTTTCTTCAGAAGTGGTAAGGAAATTACAAGAATATCGATATACACTTACTACTAACGGAGAAACTAATTTCAAGCAACCCACCGCTATCCCAACTAACCTATCATTACAAATTTACTTTTTGTCAGACAATCTACCTTTGTAATAGTGTATAGATTTAGTGGCTATAATTCTATAGAACGTTCTACTGATCTCCGCATGATAAAGCCACTGATACGATTAACATACTTACCTATAAAATGTTAACACAATTATAAATGGTAAAAAAGAAAGCATCATACTAGTATATTTGCTAGTATATCACAGAAAGGGTCCATCATTTAATTTTCGCCGGCAATGTGTTTAGTTTCTCATCATTATACCTTCCCCTCCGCTTATACACTTTGAAGAGTGTGGGGGATATATGCGACCATTCGAGCTGTGTCTGTCCGTCCGTTTGTCCGTAAGTCTTCCGTGCTTACAATAATGTTAGTTTTAGTTTTCATTGATGTCCATAATTCAAGTGTTGTTATGGGGCTACCGTTTTCTTTTGGAAGGCTATGCGAACAATGAACAGAACATTACGATAGCCACATGAGTACCATTTTGTAAGCACACTTGTCCGATTGTTCATCAAAAATCGTGTCCGTCAAAAATCGTGTCCGTCTAGAATCTCCTGAACCCTTAGATGACCTCAGAGAAAATATAGTGAGGGGTCAAAGTCACACCCAGAGGTCAAAATTTACATAAGAGCTACTTTATGTCCACTATAGTCTTTTAGATCCAAATTGTTGACCAGAAGACATTTTGACTTCGTGGAAAACGACCATATATTGTATAGTTTTTTTTGAATGCCATCCAGTGCTGTTTTTACGAGTGTAACACCGTATACATTAATTTCCCCTTTTCTGCAACCTGCATGGCATGTACCTTTTAAGCAATATTTCTGTTTCAAGTATTGAACAGAAAGGTATATTAACTTGAATCCAGTATAAGCCTAACATGAGTCCCATGATATTCACTTTTCAATCAATTCATTACATTTATCCATAGCTTCTGGATAAATTAACAAGAAATATTTGCATCTGCCAAAGGAAATGAATGTTACAATGTCACTGTTTTGTAGTCAATTTATAACATTGTCCATTGAAAGCCAGAAGGGCCCATCAGCCTTTACACATATATATAATGGCTTTTAATAGACTATCAAGAGAGAGAGAGAGAGAGAGAGAGAGAATGTCAAATTATTTGTGTCTGAGAAATGAATTAAATTATTTTATTTTTCTTATATACGAAATGCAAAATGTACTGTGTGATACAAGACGGAAAATTGTTTCTTTTTAAATAAAACAGTTTAAATAATGATCTTAGAGAACTACAACATAACCTGTTTGGAAAATGTTATTATATTCTATCTATTATACAATCCTTAATAATTGAAATTATTCTATGGATGTCTTCACCTATTTCGAATTTGATGGATATAATATATACTAATTATCAAAAAGTTGAAGGTGTCAAACCCAGACTAACATTTTACCTATACAACCTTTGTAGCAATTGTAACTCAAATGGAAAAAATATAAAAGTGTACTGCATGAAGCATAAACGTCTGTGTCCGATGTTGCATACAGACCAGACTGGGGATATCCGTTTATAATAGTTGTATTGTTTAACTGATTTTTTTAATTTAAAAATACTTGTAAGGGTCGTGATGCAAAGCGATTTGCATAAAATCCCTGTAAATCAACTTTATATACAGACAATGTTATGCATGATTATTTTGTCTGATGAAAATAACAAGAAAGGTTAACCTCGAGATGACGGTTTTTTGCAAAACTATATACCAAAGAAATAGCTGAAAAACAAAAGGGATGCTTTCTATATATATTGTATTTAAAATATTTCTTAGGACGCGTGTTGACGCTGTTCAGACTCTACACATTCTGTACGTCATAGGCAAATCCATTTTTTTCATGTAACATTTCATGTTACGAAGGCCTAAATAGATATTCATCGAGTCATAAACGTGTGTATGAATATTCATGAGATAAAATGTTAAGTTATGCATTATACGTTACAGGATCAAGTGCTAAACTCACGGAAAACAAAAGTTTCCCAAATATGGAGCACGCAAATGGTCACATCAAGGAAAGTCCGTCCTCTGCAAAGGTAATTATTTATTACAGAGTAAAAGAGAGAGAGAGAGAGGAAGGAAGGAAGAAGGGGAATTTTGTCTAAACTTTCTTTTTATTTGCTTAATGTTGCTTTCTTTTCCTCAGAATAAAATGTGTTTACTTAAGCAGTATCTATTATAACATGTATATTCCTAAATTGCTGTTATCTTTTTATTGAAATATTTACAGATTTTTTTCTTGTACTGGTAAAACTCCCTTGCGTGGATCTCAGCATATTGGGTAGTCCCAAGACTGACTGGCCCGGTGTCAGGATAATGTGACAGGTAGTGGTATCATGCCACATTACTACGGCGTGATACTGCAGTGTGGTAGCACTATATCTGTCTTAAGTAAACATAGTCTCCAAATGACTGAAATACTGTCGGTGGAACATTAGACCAATCAAACAAAAAATAAAATAAATCTCAAACTTGTTATCCAGCTGAATGTAGACTTCATGAGGAAGGTACCAGACGACGCCCAGGCATGTAACGTCTTGGTGGGGGAGCTCCCCGGCCTCAAATACCAGATATCCGCGTTCATCCGTCTGTCCGAGGCGAGAAACATCGGAGATATCACGGAGATCCCGCTCCCCACGAGATTTGTGTTCCTCCTGCTTGGCCCGCCCGGGAGTGAGGCTAAATGTATAGAGATTGCCCGTTCTCTCGCTACAGTCATGGTTGACGAAGTACGTATCTGTTTTCTTTCTCCATCGAACCGCCATTCTGTTTGTTGTTTGGGTTTTTTTTTCTTTCCGTCCGTCAATGAGAGATAGTTTAACAAATTTCTTTCTCCTTTCCTTGATTTGCGTCGAACCACCTCATTTATTTCAGTCCATTCGTCACTGTAAAAAACTTTTACTGTTTATGATATGATTCTTTGCTCTCAACAATCACAATTATAAAGTCTCACTATCATTGACCCTAGTGATGACATGTACTTTAGAATAATAATTACTGAATGAAAGATTCATAGTAAATATAACTCTGTCACTTAAAATATTAATCATTACAGATTTACCGAGAAGTTGCGTATAAGGCGAGAAACCGCCAGGAACTTCTGACGGGACTTGACGAATTCCTGGACCAGGTTACCGTCCTTCCCCCGGGAGAATGGGACCCGAAAATCCGTATCGAACCTCCAGCAAAAGTCCCCTCCCAGGTAAATTTTTATCTGTAATAAGGGAGGTTATCGATGTTCACCTTATACTTTGTGTTTGTAAGATTTTTGTCCCTTATACTAAACTTTCTGTTCTTAATAGTAAACTGATTACTGATTATCAATTGTGTTTGTTTGTTTTTTTGCGTGTTGTTGTTGTTGTTGTTGTTGTTGTTGTTGTTGTTGTTGTTGTTGTTGTTGTTTTCGGCGAAGCTGTATAAAATTGATTTTGACCTATTTCTTTAACCAATCAAATGTTGATGTGCAAATGAAGCCAGAAGTTTGTAAATTAAATCCGTTTTATTATACACAGAGATGTGAATATATACTAATAGTCTTCACAATACCTCCCATAATCTTGGTATTTATAAACAATTTTGCAAACGTTTCCAACTTTATAATAGTTTTATCTGTTTTACATGTTACTATTGACAATTATTTAGCTACGCCGAATATCTTTTTTAAAAAAAAAATCATGAAATTTATATAGTTGTGTTTTTTTTATTTGTATG
Source organism: Solen grandis (assembly GCA_021229015.1). Lineage (NCBI taxonomy): Eukaryota > Metazoa > Mollusca > Bivalvia > Adapedonta > Solenidae > Solen > Solen grandis. The sequence goes on from CM037789.1 coordinate 17,485,661, forward strand.
CATTAGATTCTGTTCCGGATAACTTTTTTTTATCGCAAGTATTTAATTTGGCAGATTCTTTTGCATGCAAAATACGAAAAGTTTTTGCCTCGCAAAAATGTCTTATTTTATTATCTTATCCATACAGGAATC
>CM037789.1:17485892-17508342 GCA_021229015.1 Solen grandis
GGTTGTCACTTGGTTAAAACCCCAGGTAACACTGTATAAGGCTGTTACTAGGTTAGAACACCTGGTAACACTGTTATACTGGTTCAATTTAGGGTTGTCACTTGGTTAAAACCCCAGGTAACACTGTATAAGACTGTCACTAGGTTAGAACCCCTGGTAACACTGTTATACTGGTTCAATTTAGGGTTGTCACTTGGTTAAAACCCCAGGTAACACTGTATAAGGCTGTTACTAGGTTAGAACACCTGGTAACACTGTTATACTGGTTCAATTTAGGGTTGTCACTTGGTTAAAACCCCAGGTAACACTGTATAAGGCTGTTACTAGGTTAGAACACCAGGTTTCACTGTTATTGTGGTCTAATATAAGGCTGTCACTAGAACCCCTTGTAAAACTGTTATAATGGATCAACACTGTGTTGTGGGGGGGGGGTATTTTGAACAACAGGGAGTCTTAATATTATATAACAATACTTGACAGACTTGTTAAGCAAATACGAATCTTTGATAATCTATTTATAGACATCTTGAGCTAAAAACAGAGATGAGAAGGGGAGACAGTCCAAGATAATGGCCATCACTGAAAGTTATCCTCTGATAGGATCACCAATTGTTGATGCTTAATCAACTTTCAGCTATTCAGTTGCCTGAGATCTTGTTTCATTAGAGGCTAACTGACCATTACTGACCAATGCCATATCATGGTCAATAAAGGGATAGATCAGCATCCCAACTGACATTGATCTGTCATAAACACTCAGGGAGTAATCAGTTATAGGAGAAAGTCTGCTGCTGTTTACTGGGTTGATTAAAATGATATTCTCTCTCTCCATCTGTTCATGTATGTGCCTATATCTTTGTTTTTAATATATTCCTCTCTGATCTCTCCCTCCATTTTCTAGCCATCTCTCTTATTTTCTGTTCATCAGTTTGTCTCTGTTCCTCTATATTGCATTTCAAAAGAGTAAGTAATACAAATAATGATGATTTACATACACTAATATAGTTCAAACTTTAAATAATTTTTCAAGCAATGGGTTAGAAATCGATATGCTATCTGGACACTGATATACACTAACAATAATTTCAAAATAACACCTACTGTATTGAAACTGACCACTTTTTATCATTAAGACCAAGTTAAGAACTAATTAAAGCCAGTGGCGCTACCCACCTATTGTGTAGTTCATTCCGTCCAGAGTGAAGCTGGCACTTTTGCACTTCTTAAACTGTCGCAGAGGCTGGCGGCGGGGAAAGCCTTCAACCGGTTCTGTATCCTTCTCTGCCATCTTCTTTTAATTCCAAATAATATTTTATTGAAATTTTATCCACACCAGAAAGTCACTTCACTTTTCACTTTTGTTTAAATCCAGAATAAGTTTATTATTCCAATTCAAGAAACAAATGTGTGAATCTATTTTACATTTAATCTCAGAACATTAAAACCGTATTGCAACTATCCTTTATAAAAACACAAACATTGTAAGTATACAATAGCAAACTATGCAAAATTTGTTTGATTTATTTACAAACCTGCAATTTACCTTTACTTCTATGAATAGATATATATCTAATTTAAAAAAGTTGTACTGTACATTTACTAAAAGTCCTGATCAACAAGTATGAAAATAAGGACAGTTTCCTTTAAATTTTCTTTGATACTCTTGAATCCAAATGATTTTGTTGTAAATTAGTAATAATAACAGAATCATCCACACAAAATACCTCACACACACTTTATAATAACTCCATTAATTGTAATAAATCCACAGAATCAGGAATCCTTGATCTCCAACTGTTACGAAAAAAACACCTGGGCTTATGTAATAATGCCAACCATAGAGTGTATGATCTTAGACCTTGATAAAACTTAATTTGATCCTTCCCCTAATCCCAGAAACATTTTAGTCCGTAATATGCCTCAGTGAAAAATCATCTGAGGGCTAATTTATCCATTAGAGAGACTCATCTCAAGCCTCAGTTCTCTCCAATAGACTGAAAAAATGCTCATGCACAACAGTCGAAAACTGTCACTTGACTAGAATGGTTCTGATGCTGTCGTAGTTCATCTGACAGCGTAGTGGTGTCACATCTGAGAAAACTGACAGCACTGTTGGAGAGTGCTGGAGAGAGTTGCTATTATAAAACTAAGCTGTGACAATAATATTGTGTTATCAGTTATACACAGATACCTGTAAGGTACTGATCAGGCCTACTTGGCTGACTTCACTCCCACAAGGTGTAGACCATGGGATTGAAGAGTCTGAGAGAGAGAGGGGTGTTTAACTTATCTGTTTGAATGTTTAAACCATCAGAGATAAACGACTCAGCCTGCTGCTTGTTTATATGTACAAGAACCTGGTGGTTCTGACTTGATTTACACCTGTATCCTTAGCTACAAGTATTCTCCCCACCCCCTTCACCACACATTCCCCCTTTCTAGCCTTGTTTTTATTTCAGCCTAGCTACTTTTTATGTCTCCACCCTCCTGCTGATGAAATGGTTGAGAGATGACTGTCATAACTATTCCAACACTTGGAAAAAAATGGATTAGTTGGTAAAGTACTGCAGAGAATGATAACCAAATAACAGTTATCTGTCAAGCACAATTAGCTGTATTTAGCTTAGTACCCTATTTCTGTTAGTGTATGCATATTAACCTTCTTTCTTCAACTTAAATTGTCTAGCTCTGGGAAGAAATTATGAACAATATTTAAAGTATTGTATGAACTCATTTTTCTCATTATGCTGACTGGGAAGCAAGGACCTGAGATAATGAACATATAGGCCTCATCTTAGAGTTTTTTCTTCATGATCTCAAACCCTAATAGTCACTAACAAAGAAAAAAGAAATGTCTGATTTAGGTCATTATTTAGCATACAAGTCATTATTTAGCATATAGGTTATTTAGCATATTGGTCATTATTTAGCATATGGTTTTTCATAAAAGTCATTATTTAGCATAAAGGTCATTATTTAAAAGTCATTATTTTAAGTCATTGAAAGAAAATGCCAGCACACATGCTTTAATTTTTTTTTTTAAATTTTGAATCAGTGCATGAAGGGGTTGGGATCTTGAGACTCTTTTCTCAAACATATTGATGACAATAAAAACAATTTCTACTAATATGTTAACAAAGGTGGTTGAAAATTATTGATCTTACAATGGATGGATCGAATGCCTCAAGCTACAAAAGACCTTTAATAATTCCTTAATTATCTCCCTAATTAAAGTCTCTGTGTTTGTTACAATCAGAAAGGATAGCATACAATCATAAAACCAAACTCTAACAACAGATCTCAGTAACATAAACCTGTAGTGTTTCACATAAAACCAAGTTACCTTAAATATCACTAATTATCAATAGCATGAAAATTATGGTTTGCTTTTGGCAAAAAAAAAAAATCATACAACAATGAAAGAGCTTTATTAATTAATAAGAGATAGACTAACAGAGTTAATGAGAGATTAAGAACAAGTGGTAATTATGAAGGGAAATAGTGATGTTGAGTAGAAATAATGATATAAAAACAGTGAAGACACAAAGAGAGAGAGATTAAACAAAACCTAGACTTTAAGTTGATTTATACCCATACTAAATCTCTTCATAAGAGCTGTGACAAGTATAATTCAAGTACAGCTTCATACATAACACGAAAAAGGCATGGTAATATGAGAGAGAGAGAGAGAGAGAGAGAGAGAGGATACTTTACATAATAATTATAGAAAATGAATATCAACTTTAATTTCATGGTTAAAAAAAATGAGTGTTATACAGTTTATAACATTAACCATTCAAGCAGCTAGTTCACAAAATAAATAATAATTTTCTTCTGTCCCTCATTAATGTTGGTGAAGTCTGAAAAATAAGCTTGGTAATTGTAAGTCATATTGCTATTTTCGTTAACTCAACTTCAGCAAAATTGGTTGAAATAGAATATGGTATCCCAGAGACACTGGTGCTTGTGGTTCAGTGTCATACATTTTGCAACATGGCCTGTTATACATGTTCAGGGTAGCAATTTCATTTGTTCAGCCTATTTAAGTTAGCGCATGTGTGAAGAGTAAATCAGACCATTAAGGCATATATCTATTCTTAATCTATGATTTAATGATTGACCATTAAAGCATATATCTATCTTTGATTTATGACTGACCATTAAGGCATATACCTATCCTATATATATAATTTTATGACTGACCATTAAGGCATATACCAATCCTCTATATATAATTTTATGACTGACCATTAAGGCATATACCTATCCTATATATATAATTTTATGACTGACCATTAAGGCATATACCTATCCTCTATATATAATTTTATGACTGACCATTAAGGCATATACCAATCCTCTATATATAATTTTATGACTGACCATTAAGGCATATACCAATCCTCTATATATAATTTTATGATTGACCATTAAGGCATATACCTATCCTATATATAATTTTATGACTGACCATTAAGGCATATACCAATCCTCTATATATAATTTTATGACTGATCATTAAGGCATATACCTATCCTATATATATAATTTTATGACTGATCATTAAGGCATATACCTATCCTCTATATATAATTTTATGATTGACCATTAAGGCATATACCTATCCTCTATATATAATTTTATGACTGATCATTAAGGCATATACCAATCCTCTATATATAATTTTATGACTGATCATTAAGGCATATACTGATACTTAATCTTTAATTTTATGAATAACCAATAAGAGATATATCTACAGTTGAACCTGTATTAGCGGCCACCTCAATTAAGTGGTCAACCTGCATTTAACGGTCAGTTTTAATATCACCATTTATATAGATTTTATTATATATTTAACCTTGTTTAGCAGCCACCCCTGTTAAGCAGCCATTTTTTCTTGTGCCACTGATTGACCACTGAAGACAGGTTTGACAGTATACTTTATCTTGGATTCTAAAACGACTGGCATCTTTCTCCTTCCTATATCCACACATACATTTACTGCTTTGTCACAGTATGGAAGTGGGTTTTAAATGTTGCAAGCAGTACCTTTAGGTTTAAGTAAACACAATTTCTAAGTTAACAATGGAATATGTCTCTGCAACTCTGATACCTTGCTTGCCTATGTTGGTCAAAACCAAGTATTTACTTTAATTTTTACATTTATACCATATGTGTAAATTGTGTAATAGAAGAAGAAATTTGAAATGTTCTATATAGAATACCATAAACTCTCCTGTATAGTGCACATTTCTATGACTTTTATTTTGATTTTGTAGAATTGGTGCACACAATACACAAGAATAAAGTTTTTTCATAGCTTCCCAAACTTTACCCTACCCACTAAGAAGCAGTATCATTGAAGTATATTTCATACTTTAAATATCGTATTTACTTGCTTGAAAATTGTTGAAAATTTTTCTCATAATTATGTTTATATGGATGGATGTGATTCACCCAGAACATTAATTAATTGATGACATACAGCCAAATGACATAATACAGATATAATGCGATGTTAAAATATCATTATTGAGACCATCCATGATTGCCATTATGTTCTGATTTTACAATCAGTTTATTTTTGTCAGTACATTCAGATGATATTCTAGGTAGTTAGTTTCATTCTGGATTACTGTTTGGTTTATGATAACTGTGTACTTCAAATACCAACTGAAAACAGACTTGCGACAAACAAACACAAGGTGTTAACATTTGAAGACAATGACTCAAACTATTGGCCATAATGAACATCAACGTAACAAAGCAAATTGAATGTGGATACTAGAGGTGTGAACAATGATCATCGTATGACTGACTTATGAAAGCAATAGAACCTTGGTTACCTGTAGTTCAATCAAACATCCGCAAAAAAAACCTTTAATTAATTAAACGCCGCCTTCCTGGAAGTACGAGGAATGAATGCGTGCATTAAAGATGGGAAATGTATTTTTTCCAAGCTTTTGAACCTCAAACTCTGGGTGCACACTATACAAGAATGCACACAATACAGGAACGTTTACGGTATATAAGGAAACCCACTAAAGGCCTCATTTTTCAAGGGATCAACTTTATTTTAGCAATTATTTTAGATGGCCATGAGGTAACCATCTGTGCCAAATAATATCAAATTCTGAAAACTGGTTTTAGAGGAGATTTTTGGTTGCCATGGTAACCGGCATTCTACATGGATCATGTTTTTTTCAGCACCTTTTGAGAAGAGTCACCCTAGGATTGTTCATGCCAAGATTAATCAATTTCTACAAAGTGGTTTCAGAGAAGATGTTTTTTAATTGCAACTATTGACGATGGACAACGACGGACAAAGGGTATTTCCAATAGCTCACCTTAAGCACTTTATAATCTGGTGAGCTAAAAAGCTTAAATGGAAGGGCAAACCTGAGGTGTGACAGACAGACCAATGGACAGATGATGGACGCACAGACCTAAATCTATATGCCAACATATACAATTTAAGGACCCATCAGGCTCAATCTTTATCTTCATACACATTTTACATGTCAAAACATGGCCAAGATACATGCTTATGAAAAAATTTACATAGGAATTCCTTTTCGAAACAGACAAAAAGACGAACAGACTGATCTACTGTGATTCCAGTATACTCCCTGAAACATTTGTTTGCAGGATATGATCAGTGTTGATATCTGTATAATACTATGTTGATCACTTGAACAAGACCCCCAGAAAATCATTAAACCACTTCTTAAACATATCACTCTGCAAGATGTTGAAAACATATTTCTCTGTGAGATGTTGAAAACATATCACTCTGCAAGATGTTGCAGGCATACACAGTAGAACTTAACAACCAAGTCTCAATTTTTTAAAAGATAACCTTGAAATATCTGTGAATATTGTATTTTTCAAACTCCTTGCAAAAAAAGATGCTATCAAAACATGATGATGTGTATCTGATAAGCTAGTGGAAGCAACATGTTGTGTAACATGCGCTGATCTACGCTCTCAGAGGTATGGGAAGGTGAGTATGGGAGGGGTACTCCATGCTAGTGGGGGTCTCGGAGGTTGCTCCTGTGGAAACAATCAAAGCTCTGATGCAAGTGCTGAGAGAAGAGGGATTTTTAAGCAATATATATAAAAAAAAAAACAATGTTATAAAATTGCTTTGACATGGGAAAAGAGAATATAAATACAAAATTTGTTTTAAATGGTTTGTTAACAATAAGCACATTTTTTTTAATACAAGTAAATTGAAATAATATTTAATATTTCAACAACAAAAAAATGTCACCCAGCTGGATTCGAACCTGCAATTTTACCTTGTGGAGGCTCAGCATAGCATTAGCCTACCTACTGAGCTATTGAAGCAGTTCTTTCAAAATGCACAAAAACCTATTGGTGATCTACTGATGAAATTCCTGCCAATAAAGTTTCAAATATCTCAGAGTCAGTTGCAACTGACTTGCATGTGCATTTAATTTTTTTGTTACCCTAAAGTTTTTTTTACCTTTCAGCCCTTAAAAAAATATTTCCCTTTTTTACTTTCATTTCATGTAAAAAAAATAAAAAAAAAATCCCGACCTACAAGCCCTCTTTTTTATTTGCTGGAGACCAGAAACAGAACCTTTTTTTGGGGGTCCTTATTTATATATTTCAATTCAGTTTCGAATTCCAAAATGCAATTATATTGAAATCAACATAAAAATAAAGATCACTAATTAAGAAACAAAATATGGGAAAGTTAGCGTCTAGATTTAACCCTAAAATGTATTCTGATGCAGAAATGTGTGCAAACAACCTTGATTAAAAATCAAAATGCTGGTTTAAAAGTTATTCAAACATCAAAGCACACATAAATGTGTTTATTTATATTTTTCATTAAAATAACAAAACAAAACAATAACTTGATTACTAGTTATAGATAGGCCTTGCATATGGCAGCATATATCATAAACTAAATGTGAAGCCCACAAATATTTAATCAAAAAACATATTTTACCCCATCAGCACGATTTTTTATGAGATTTCAAAATAAATTTATTAAAATTCATAATTATTTTTATTTCAGTTTTTTTTCACAAATATTTATACACAGTATTTCATAAAAATATTAGTCAATCATACTAGCTTCATAATGTAAATGTAACCATGCATTGAGGTCTAAATACAATGACTTAGTGTTTATTTTCAAGAGGAAAACTTTGGAACATCATAAAAACCCAAAATACATGGCTTTTTCTTATGCTGTTTTTATCCTTTTTTTATTTATTGTCACAAAAAAGGATATATACCTTTTAGCACATGGTGTACTGCTCAATTAATTGTCACAAGATTACATATTTACCTTTTATCCCCTGGTTTACTGTTCAATTAATGTCACTAAATAACGGATATATACCTTATAGCTCCTGGTTTACTGCTCGATTTATTGTCACTTTATACAGTGGTGCTATCGTATCAGTTGCCAAAAAATACAATTGACATACAAACAATATTTTTTCCACGATTCGATACGATGCATTTATAATCTGATACCATACGAAATACAATCTGCGATTTACGTTTTGCAATAGACGATATAAGGTAAGCACGGTTTACATGACATTTTAATACCTGCAAGCTTGATCTGACTTAAAGGGATATGCTAAAACTTCATGTTGTAAACAGTATTTATCATCACATATAACTGGTAAACCACGTGTTCATCTGAAGTAAACAGTATTTATCATCACATATAACTGGTAAACCACATGTTCATCTGAAGTAAACAGTATTTATCATCACATATAACTGGTAAACCACGTGTTCATCTGAAGTAAACAGTATTTATCATCACATATAACTGGTAAACCACGTGTTCATCTGAAGTAAACAGTATTTATCATCACATATAACTGGTAAACCACGTGTTCATCTGAAGTAAACAGTATTTATCATCACATATAACTGGTAAACCATGTGTTCATCTGAAGTAAACATAGCGAGCCACAGGAAATGGGGACAAACTAAATTGCGGACGACTCTGCAATCTCCATCGAGACCAACATTAAGCACATGTAATGAGAGAAAGATTTTTTTTTAATGAAGATTATTTATATATATATATATATTATTTTATAATTACATGTAATAATAACAATCACAATAAAAACAAATGATAAGAGTACTTAAATAATTTACTGATATCTAGTACTCTGCCACATGTGTTGATTAACACCATGTCTTTGTGAGCATTTATTTTTATGTTTTACATTAAGCCACCAAACTAAATAAAATGTACACATACTACAGATGATATTTAAGATATTAAGAAAGTATCTAATGAGAGAGAGAAATATCTATCCATTTTCCTCATGAACAAAACTTCGTAAGCTTTTATTCTACTTATTTATTTTTAAATTGTATTTCCAATACATAATATGTGACTGTCAAAGTTAATGATTGAATATATGTATTAATTAATTTATGAACTTCAATCAGGATCTTGGATAATCAGCTGCTATTTTAAAATTGTTTATTTGTTTTATATATTGCATGCATGTCAAATAATTCAAACAGGTGTGATACATTATTATTTAGACAGACTAAATCTTATCCATATTGGACAATATTTAATGTTTATGGTTTAAATTTTGTGTGCATGATTTTGTCCTGTCCCCTTTATTGGACAGGTCATTAAAAAATTATGAATATAACATAATTGGTCCATGCCCTTTTATATAAGATCGTGACCGCTGAATGAGCACTCATGAACACATAGAAGTATAGCACATGCTAGAGAACTTTTGTTACTGTCAAACAGCCGAAAAGAATGTAATGATGCATGAACAACCGCATGCAACCTGCATCATATATATAGGGCCAAAAATGTGGCCTCTAGAGCGTTTACAAGGTTTTTCTAAGATTTGACCTCATGACCTTTTTTTGACCCCACCTGACCAAAATTCGAACTTGTCCAAGATTTTATGAAAACAAACATTCTGACCAAGTTTCATGAAGATTGGGCCAAAAATGTGGCCTCTAGAGTGTTAACAAGGTGTTTCTTAGATTTGATTTCGTGACCTACTTTTTGACCCCACATGACCCAAATTTAATCTTGTCCAAGATTTTATGGAAACAAACATTTTGACCAAGTTTCATGAAGATTGGGCCAAAAATGTGGCCTCTAGAGTGTTAACAAGGTTTTAATAAGATATGACCTTGTGACCTACGTGCACATGATTGTTTACATTTTATATTGCTTATTTTTAAGAGTTGATATTATGCTTTTCATACTTTTAATTGTTTCGATAGGCACAAAGGTTTGATATGTTCCATCTGTTTGGAAGTATTACATTCTTTAGTTTAACAATTAAAATTATTTTTCTGTGCATCCCATCGGACGCAGACTTTCATTTTGTAGGGGTCCCGCGAGTCATTTTATGCTATTGGATGCAGAATCTTGCATCCAGTAAAACCCTGTGATCATGTTGACATTATAATGATCCTTATGATAATAATTATAGTTTTATTGTTTTATTTTTTTTATTTTTTTTGAAAAACCAACAGAGTTATTGCAATGATTGAACATCCACTTGCAATTGTTTTGTAAGTGTATTCATTTCACCATCAAGCTTGATTTTAAATATTCCTATTGACCATAATGTTGAATGTATTTTGTTGGCTGGTAAAAACATACCTGCACAAGACTGGTATTTTTTAAAAGTTAATTAATTAATAATAAAAATCAGGTTATCTTCCTGCTGTTTTGATATTCTTTATCAGTTATATTTCCATAAATAAAAATTCCAATGTATTCTCAAAACTAGTAATGTGTCCATTGGTGTCTAATTAGATTGACATTTTTGACAGTGAAAATGATGAAAACCTTGAAATATAAAAGAAAACAAGTAACTGGTGTTGCACACAACACACGAGTCCCCTACCGGTGAGGGTGCATAATTTTTCCATTACCATAGCAACCAGAATTTTGGTCCGAAAAAAACAACAAAAAGTTCTCTAGCAGAATATCCATACTGCTATCAATTCATATACCAATTTTCAAAATAAAAATGGTTTCAAGTTATCCAGATTTCCGGACATCCAGACAGACAGATGGAGGGCAAACCTATAGTCCCCTCCTCGTTCCTTTTGATTTAAACATAGACCACAAAAAGAAAAAAAATGACCTCTCTATGTATAAATAATATATTGAGATATCGATAGCCAATATGAGTTATAATTGAACCCGAATGCGAGATTATGGTCATAAACATTGTCTTAAAGTTTAAAAATAATTGTTTAAAAAAATGATGATGGTAGAGAGTAAATGAAGTGAAATCTTGCATTTTTCATGTTAAAAGGGGCATAACTTCTGACCTAATTGGCCCATCTCAGCCACAATTGAACTCAATTAAAACATTATCGTCATAAACATTGTCATAAAGTTTGAAGATGATTGCTAAAAAGATGAAGATGCTAGAGTGTAAACAACGTGAAATTTGGCATTTTTTGAATATTAAAAGGGGCTAACTCCTGACCTAATTAACTGATCTCAGCCATATTCAATCAAGACATTATGGTCATAAACATTTCCATAAAGTTTGAAGATGATTGCTCAAAAGATGAAGATGCTAGAGTGTAAACAAAGTGAAATATGGCATTTTTTGAATATTAAAAGGGGCATAACTCCTGACCTAATCAACTGATCTGATCCATAATCAAACTCAATCGAGACATTATGGTCATAAGCATTGCCATAAAGTTTGAAGATGATTGCTCAAAAGATGAAGATGCTAGAGTGTAAACAAAGTGAAATCTGGCATTTTTTGAATATTAAAAGGGGCATAACTCCTGACCTAATTGACGGATCTCAGCCATAATCAAACTCAATCGAGACCTTATGGTCATAAGCATTGCAAAAAAGTTTGAAAATGATTGCTCAAAAGATGAAGATGCTAGAGTGTAAACAAAGTGAAATCTGGCATTTTTGGAATATTAAAAGGGGCATAACTCCAGACCTAATTGACGGATCTCAGCCATAATCTAACTCAATCAAGACATTATAGTCATAAACATTGTCATAAAGTTTGAAGATGAATGCTCAAAAGATGAAGATGCTAGAGTGTAAACAAAGTGAAATCTGACATTTTTTTTATATTAAAAGGGGCTTAACTCCTGACCTAATCAACTGATCTCAGCCATAATCGAACTCAATCAGACATTATGGTCATAAGCATTGCCATAATTTTTGAAGATGATTGCTCAAAAGATGAAGATGTTATGGTGTAATATTAAAAGGGGCATAACTCCTGACCTAATTGACGGATCTCAGCCATAATCAAACTCAATCGAGACCTTATGGTCATAAGCATTGCAAAAAAGTTTGAAGATGATTGCTCAAAAGATGAAGATGCTGGAGTGTAAACAAAGTGAAGTCTGGCATTTTTGGAATATTAAAAGGGGCATAACTCCTGACCTAATTGACAGATCTAAGCCATAATCAAACTCAATCGAGACATTATAGTCATAAACATTGTCATAAAGTTTGAAGATGATTGCTTAAGAAATAAAGGTGATAGAGTGTAAACACTAAAAATGTTGACACCGCACGACGGATGCTCACGGGATCACAAAAGCTCACCCTGAGCTTTGCTCAGGTGAGCTAAAAAAAACAAGTTACCCAGCCCTTGACCTTCACACAAGATATCCACATAAAATCATAGGCAATCCAAATTTTGAAAACAATGCCAGGGAAAATATGTCCAAGGTCAAAAGATTTTTCAAAGTCAGAACAGAGGATAAACCTTACTATCCTGAGATACATATTCAATGTCAAAGTAAACAATTTCATCCTAGGAGACTTGAGACTTGAACACATGGGACAGATAAGGTTTCATTTTACATGCAGATCATCTGATATTAAAACCATTTAGGTCTTTTGTAGATGACAAATATCTTTTAAACATAAAATTATCATTTTAATACAGACTTTTATTTTTTTTACTGCTCTAATGATAGCAAGGATGTAAATGAATGGAGAAAATGAAATTACCGTAGGAAGGCTTGCCCAGTTTATAATTAAACGGTTGTTGCTTCACCACCAGCTGTTTTTGTTCAGGTTTTGGCCCCAGTATAATAACCAAGTACTGTCGACTGATATTACTGTAAAGTTTGAATTTAGCTTTCAAGAATTGCTGGCACATTCTTGCAAGTGTTGTTCAATACTGTGTGTATATACACAGATTGCATCGAAAAATTTTATACAGATTTTTTTTTCAAATAGTTATATGTTGATTGCTACATCTGCTAAATTAAATACTGTGAAGGCCAATATAATAATTGGACAAATAATAACAAATGCTTTCTAGGCATGCATTTTGTTAAAAGTAAAAGCAGAGTACCAGAACAATCAGCCCATTGTAGATCGCAAGGGTTTAAGTTGCGTGGGGTGAATCATATCAAACTCATAAGGCCTTGGTCGCAAGCCAAGAGGGGTATAGCCATCCTACTAACCATAACAAGGCCTGAAATATAACCCAGGTCAAACCATAGTTAAATTGGCACTAGCCTAGAGCCTTAAGAATAAAATAGTTAAATACTCCATCCACCATTACAAGAGCTTTCATTGATACTGGATGGCAACAAGCTTAATTATGGAAGGGTATTAACGCATAAATTGCATCTTGCATTCGTACATTACAACTTGCATTCATACATTTACATCTTGCATTCGTACATCTACATCTTGCATTCTTACATTTACATCTTGCTTCCGTACATTTACATTTTGCGTTCATACATTCAATATTACATTCGGTTATCATATATTGGAACCGTCCTAAGCATTTTGCTCAAGTGGCATGATGCATTTTTTAATTTAATGTTTTAACCTTATTTCAAATTCTTCGCTAGATCGGCGTTTCATCGTCTTACTATATAGAATGATAGAACATGCGACAAAATAGAACGCGACCAACGGTGTTTGACAGCAGAAGGCGCAAGTTCGGAAACTGTCGGGTTCTGGACGGAAACTGCCGACAATATACGAGTATTTTGAAAAGATACAATAGTTGTAACAGACTAACAGTCGTTTTAGGCTGTTTTAAATGAGGATGAATTTATACTGGTTCATATCATGTTTAGTTGAATACTTATTCAAGTTAGTTTGTTTTAGAACATGACATGCACTGCCAAGACCAGCGTCTATCACTTGATTTTTTTTTAAAGTTGTTTATACCAAAGCATGATTGGTAATACCATTTGCGGCATTTTTTTTTTCACATTGAACCATATTATCAGTGAATTCAGGCATTTCACATACATCCTATCACCAACGGCATTTTCTTGTGTGCAAACTTACACAATGAAAACAAAACTAAATTTACAACCAACACAGCTGTCCAACATATAAAAACACCTATATATTCTGAATACTAAAGTTTATCATATCAGGATCCTATATCCTCCTTTACACAACACATCAAAACCTTGTAACTCTTGGGGTTGTAGTAATTCAAGCCAAGTCCCAGTTACTTTATGTGGGTTTTAATGTATCGTAGATCGTTTCAGGATGAACAACGTATCAAAATAAATACATCCTGCAACACAGAATAAACACATAATAAATATCATCATTTCATCAAAATGAGATATATTCTAGTGACCCGATATTTTACGTTATATCAGTCTGATATTAATATAGTAAATGCATATCATAGTAATTATATTGACAAACTAGTAAGATATACGGATGCATAACACACATTATGACATTAACGCTGGCATTAATTTGTTTATTAAGGGTAGCTTAAAATTACATTCATTTTATACTTAGCTAAATCAATTTACATATTGAGTATTTAGCGAGTAAAGACAATTTCTCTGTGTATGTTCTTTCATAACGATTTTGATGAAAAAAATATCAAAGTATGTTTGTTTACTTCTTCCTTTGTTTCTTTTCAACGATCAATTTGCTAATGGCCAAACAAATAATTTCTCGTGAAATACCTACCATTAATAATGTCAATGTGTGAAACAGTGTAAATTAATTACACCAATTAATACTTTATTTATCTTTTGAATGTGCATAACATCAAAGGACTTTCGGAATTCCCGATTTAAAATTGTGTTAATTGATCAATTATGAAGACTTTAATTACAAATAATGTGAAAGGTTTTATGTAGACGGTCTCGGCCGGTTTCCTTTCTGTCAGATCATATATTATCTGAGTAAACATTACATCATTTTTTTTTCTAATTTCAGGTTTAAAATTGCGTTAATTGAACAATAACAAGACTTGATTATAAATGTAAACGGTCTCAGTCGGTCTCCGATCTACCCCCCTCCCCCATATACTACATACTAAACGACGGTCTCCGAGACCTCGGAGACCGGCGGAGACCGTCGATAATTTGGAGACCGGCTTTTAGTAGGCCCCAACTTATGTTTATCTTCAAAGTATATTTCAGTCATTTACGGAAATTGCCGACAACAAATGCGTAGCGCCACCTGTTAGCATAATTTGGTCGTCCCGTCATTATTACACCAGGTGTCGCATCGTATTATGCCTTGTGTATTGTGCTGTTTACATTCGGCTTTCCACATTCGGCTATTCGTCATTGTTACTGCTATGCTCTCTGACATTTGTCATTCGTTAAGAGGAAGGTGTTATTTTAAATTAGAATATTAAACATGACTTCATCTCATCAAATTAATGTTAATTGATGGTGTTAAATAACGAGAATAACAGACACTATTTATAGCAAGATGTTCATATCACAAAGTAAGATGTACAAAGCAAGATGTGCATGTCACAAAGCAAGATGTACAAGTCACAATACAAGATGTACAAAGCAAGATGTGCAAGTCACAAAGCAAGATGTAAATGTACGAATGCAAGATGTAAATGTACGAATGAAAGTTGTAATGTACGAATGCAAGATGTAAATGTACGAATGCAAGTTGTAATGTACGAATGCAAGATGCAATTTATGCGTTAATACCCTTCCATACTTAATGCCCCAGTTATGTGACTGTTCTGGGCTCCTGTTGATACTGGATGGCTACAAGCTAAATGCCCCAGTTATGTGACTGTTCTGGGCTCCTATTGATACCAGATAGCTACAAGCTAAATGCTCCAGTTATGTGACTGTTCTGGGCTCCTGTTGATACTGGATGGCTACAAGTTAAATGCTCCAGCTATGTGACGGTTCAGGGCTCCTGTTGTTACTGGATGGCTACAAGCTAAATGCTCCAGTTATGTGACTGTTCTGGGCTCCTGTTGATACTGGATGGCTACAAGCTTAATGCCCCAGTTATGTGACTGTTCTGGGCTCCTGTTGATACTGGATAGCTACAAGCTAAATGCCCCAGTTATGAGACTGTTTTGGGCTCCTGTTGATAGTGGATGGCTACAAGCTAAATGCCCCAGTTATGTGACTGTTCTGGGCTCCTGCTGATAGTGGATAGCTACAAGCTAAATGCCCCAGTTATGTGACTGTTCTTGGCTCCTGCTGATACTGGATGGCTACAAGCTAAATAACTGCCCCAGTTATGTGACTGTTCTGGGCTCCTGCTGATAGTGGATAGCTACAAGCTAAATGCCCCAGTTATGTGACTGTTCTGGGCTCCTGCTGATACTGGATGGCTACAAGCTAAATAATGCCCCAGTTCTGTAACTGTTCTGGGCTCTTGTTGATTCTGGATGGCTACAAGCTAAATGCTCCAGTTATGTGACAATTCTGATATTGTACAGACATGAATTTATTGATATATTCTCTGACATGATATTTTTTAATACAAACAATTTTCTTGTCCTCTTTAACAAAACAGTTATGCTTTATATGGTCAATACATTGAAAGATTGGGTATTATGTTGACAATGGTCTCTCGCACAGGTCACTGACACAATTTCACACCTGTATAAATTCTCTATGGAGATATAATGGACTTCCATCCTGCAATTATGTGCTGGGAGAGAGTGAGAGAGAGCTCATTAATTAAAAAAAAAGATATAAGAAGCAGTCATAAAGAGCTTTATATCAGGAAAACTGTCGTGAGGGAATACATGCATGTAAAATCTGACACATTTTGGATTTTAGACTATTTAGGAAGCTGCTGGAAATAATAGCAAGCATTGTCATGATTGCTGAAGCCAGTAACTTTTATCACTCTGCATTCAGTTGAAGATTTGGGTGAAATGGAGAGTAGAAGTTTTTAATACTTAAATGATTGAATTATGTTTTGTTATTTTACAGTTGTTGTTTTTCTGCACTGGAAACATCCATTTTACCAGTGAATAAAAAACCTTTATCATTTACCGAATACATCGGCAGATTAGGCACACTTTTTTTCCAGATAATTCAGGTTTATAGAGGGGGTGTGCCTTATATGATGATATACAGATTTTCAGGTTTCTTTTTTCAATCACCGAGAAGTGAAATTTACCGGTATACAATCTCAGAAAATGGATATACTGAAAGCCAATGAATATGATAATATGCCACAAAGTCTATATGAAACC
Source organism: Solen grandis (assembly GCA_021229015.1). NCBI lineage: Eukaryota > Metazoa > Mollusca > Bivalvia > Adapedonta > Solenidae > Solen > Solen grandis. Next base: position 17,503,382 of record CM037789.1, read on the forward strand.
ATGATAAATAATACCAGGTTATTGCACTTTGTTCATGTTTGTTTGTGTAAGAGAGTGGACACAATTTATTTTGCAATTTTCATCATTTCGAGGGCCATAAATCTGGAGTGACTGGGACAAGCAGGCTGGTTATCAAACTTGGCTGAGATATTGTGCCCATATACATTTTGACCAAGTTTAGTAAAGATTTGTTCACGTTTGTTTGAGTTAAAGAGTAAACACAATTAATATTGCAATTTTTCATCAATTCAAAGGCCTGGACGTTCAGTGGCATAACATAATACCGCCCTTAGGGTGTAAATAAATATTTCTGCCAGCTGTGCATAACCTTTTCTCCTCAGTGTACCGTAATCGTTTGAATATTAGCCGCAGTTTCATGCTAAATTTCATCAATTTAAACTGTGCATGCGGCTTATACATGGTATTACAACATAGTTTACTTTTTTCCGAACATAAATCTACCGAGAATCGGTCTTTTACAAGCGCCGCCATTTTGTGTACTATTCTGCGGATTCGTATTAATTAAAGGTTACGGCGCATCACGTAAAATAAGGAACATTTTAATGACATATTTTACTTTTATAATTAAACGATTTATATGAAATAATAATTTTTTTTATTTGAAATTTGGTGTTTTTGTGTTGTTTTTCTTGATTTTTTAGTGTAGTATTTTTAGGTAAAATGTGTGAAAAAATCCAGCCAATCACAGGCCGATATTCAATGAGGGAGGTCGAACAGGGATGGCGTCGGGTGGGATGGGGTGTCACTTTGACACTGTGTACCACAGGTTAATCAATACTAACCTGGCACTTACCTGACATATTTGAGAATGTATTGAGATGACACATTCAGCTACGATTCGCTTTATAAGCAGAATCATTTTGACCAAATTTCATTCTTGCTTTCGAGCTTGCCTAGCAAACTTCGATTGTAAAACAGATCTTTTCAGATCTTCCTTCACATTGTCAAACAGATCTTTTCAGATCTTCCTTCACATTGTCAAACAGATCTTTTCAGATCTTCCTTCACATTGTCAAACAATAACTGTCTGTTATGGGCCGAACACGAGTAAGCTATTCGGCTACGTGTTATGGGTACGGGTTATGACTACTTTAAATTACGCAGCGTGTAAAAATTATGGGATACCAAAATGGCCGATCCCGACGATTTGTCCGCGGCTTTTATACTGTATTAGGCGTTTTTTAACCGATTTGGGGACAATTTTCGGGATGCGGCTTATCCACGAATGCGGCTAATATTCGAACGATGACGGTAGTTATTTTCTACAAAAAAAAACATTCAAATCATCTATAAATAGGTCAAAAATGAGGTCAAACAGCCATGCCCGAAAAGCAACCCTTATTTACATACATACTCTGGCAAAAGAGTTGAGCATCACATTATATTATTTTTCCAAAGTAGTTTACAAGTATTCTGCATGAGAATAATATATTTTAATGCATTTGACACCTTGAATCAACTTTAAAGGCAAAAGAAAGATGCATGAGTTAACAGTTAAAATTGAGAAGAAAGGAAAGACTATATCATGACATAACAAAACATTTTAATGTGTCGCCATCATACCTAATAGCCATCTGCAACTGGACTCAAAGACATCACTACAAATGACTATCACTGGAGTAAATCTAATAGATGTCAACTTCAATACAGCATGTCAGTCCTGCCTATCCCTAATTCAGGTTAACAACACCAGCAGTTTCTCATTATTTGGCTCAGAACAAATTTTAAGATCTTGTTTTGGTAACAAACTAGTGTGTGTCATTGTTTTTTTACGAACATTTATTTTGCCTCCCCTTGTAGTATATGACTTCACATGCTGTTATACCTTCTTGTAAAATTTCATGATCCTAAGTGAAATATACTACTCAAAGTTTGCTAAGCACCATCCGCTATTTTCCCGTAGCGTTTCATGCTTAGACAAGCGACTTTAAAGGCATGCTACATTAAATTTTACAATAAAACAAATCTTGCTTTTATGCAGAAGTATTGTTTATGTACCAAACTTACTACCAGTTACAAAAAATAAGCCTTTCGGATCCTCAATACTGGGAATTAATCATAATTAGAAAGTGCGAAATTTTGAGAAAACACCTTAAAATTTAAAGTCAGCTAAATTCAGAACTTTGATCTTCAAATATTCCTGTTTCTTAAATGGAATACTTTTAAGGATATTTGTGACGATGTTGGCCTGTTCATGGTCATTTTTTTCTGTATTGATCACAAGATTTAACTTCCAATTTATAAAACGCCATTTCTTGAAAAAAAAAAACTTTTGTGAATTTGCCAACTAATGACAGGAATTGGTTAAATCGTTGTAACTCATTTTTGAGTCTCTTTTCTATCATTTTGACAAAAACTATGCGTAAAAATGATGGTCAGCTAATGCTTTCCTTTCAGGTACATAGCATTGGAGATATGCTTGGTACAAAGTCTTGTGGACATTCTAACATAAGGGCCCATAACTCTTATAACTGGACGACAGCAGAATTTAAACCCCCAGTGCAAAAGATCACTTGCTGATATACCTTCCTGCAAAATTTCAAGACTTCAACTGAAAAATGTTTGTAGAAAAGTATGACACAAGATATTGTGACAGACTGACAGACAGACAACCCCAGCAACAATATGTCTATAATATGTCTCTCCCCTATACATGGGGAAACAATAACCATAACAAGAGTTGTTGGAACAACACATATGCCCCCTATGCTCCCCCCACCCCCATCCCCAAAGTCAATAGGTGTCATCTATTAGTCCTGATCACCATATGAAGTTTGAGGAAAGTGGGCCCAAGTGTTCTCCGGTTATTGATCGGAAACAATTTGCACATTCAAGGTCACTGTGACCTTGACCTTTTACCAAGTGCCCCCAAAATCAAAATAGGTCATCTACTAGTCATGACCAATCACCCTATGAAGTTTAAGGGATGTGGGCCCAAGCGTTTTTAAGTTATTATTCAGAAACAAAGTGGTCTACCAATAGACGGTTGGGGGCATAATTAAGCAAAGGGTATCATTTGATCTACCTTCATCTGGTAAAAATTCAAAACGAAAGACGATGCAGTTAGTATTTTTCTACAATTATCACTTGAGAACAGTACGTAATTGTCTATATGCACCCTGAACCCTAGACACAGTCCATTTCTCTGCTTTTACATCCCTATTTTGTTGTTGCCATGGAATTTTTGTATGAGCTTGATTTTACTCCAGGTAATAACAGAAATAAAGATGATTGTATCTCTATTGTAGAACAATGAATGTGATGCATAAACACTGCATTAGACTGTATGTTGTCAATTAAGTATTATTTACAGATAATATTTTACTTCTGTTGAAATGGTAACATACATAAACAGTTATGTATATGAATACAATAAGTTCCTAAGTGTTTCTTTCACAAATATATGAAAGTGTTTATAGGCAGACAATTACACAAAATCACAGTCTATCTATAGCACTGAAAACAAACTGACCCAAGGATCACATCTTTATTTTGGAGGTTCTACTTTCTGCATTCTAATATAATTAATTTTTATTTTACAGTCCACAGATTATTCATGCAAAGAGTTTTTTTAACAGGGTTGTTGATATTTTTTAGGATTTTCATTTAAGTATGATTGCATTATGGAAGTCAAAACTGAAATAAAATGTGTTGATAATTGATGCTGGAGATAAAGTTTTAAATAAACTGTAATGAAAAAAGAAAATAGGCAAGCCAAAAAAATCGCACTGCATTTTGAACCATCACTGGCTAGAATTTCCATATTCAGGTAACAAATACATCCAATAAAAATGGCATGAACAAAGTTGTTGGCCCATTGGGCCAGTAGGTAAAGTAGTCAGGCTGTGTGAGTTAGAGTCCCTGTCAAAGAACATTTATCTTTTTTTTAAAAAATATTTTTTCAATAAAAGATACATATTTGTTATATTGAATATCATCAATTTACCTATATTAAATAGATGTGTATAAAAAATGAAATGAATAAAAATACATAAATAATCAAAGTTTGTTGCTTTAGATTTGCTTCCACATATAATTTCATAAACTTTAGGCAAAAGAAATAGGGAAGCAAAGCAATCCATTGAGAAAAAATGGTGTGTTCATCCTTTCTTGTAACGACAGCATTCAAGCAAGGTTAAAGCAGTTTCAATGTAACATTGTGTTTATTTTCATTGCTTGAAAATTTGATCCTGTTTATGAAATTTACTTTGATAAACAAAAGAAATGTGACACCATCACATTAAACACGCTGTTCTCTCAGCACTATCAGCACTTTGATTTAATGAATGCTTTCCATGATGTGTTGCCGGCAAATTTCTTCCTGTAACTTATCTATGTAAATCACTGAAGAAATAAAAAATAAATAAAAAATATAGATGGGTGTTTAATTCTACTTAAAAAAGCTCTAAGCTCGAAAATCAGAAATATTTTGTTCCATATATGGCAGCTTTTGAAAGGCAAAAAAACAACCTTTTCAGATCTTCTAAACTTGAATGCTAGGCCATTTTCAGAAGAAAATATTCTGTCTAAAATGAGGGAAACTCACTTTATTTAAAATGCCTAAAAATGAAGTCAGTTTAAATTGCTTTATGATTGTCAGGGAGTTAATCTACCTTCCTCCAAGATGTCTTACTAAATTACTTGAGACTGGCAGCTGAAACTTATTTTACTAAGTTAAAATTCAAATTCAAATGACACTGGCAACAATCTGTGTTATTTAACAAGTTTATTAAATTAAGACCATTTTGGGCAAACACTTTCACCCTCAACTTAAAACCAACCAATACTGACAGACAAGTTACTGGAGTGAAGTCAACTGATGGTAAAAACCTTAATATTTATTATTTTTTCCTTTTCTCCTAAATAAAGTTATACTGATAGCTGAATTTCTCTTACAATTTTGAAATAGATTTGCTGATATTGAGTTATTTTTTCAATTT
>CM037789.1:17508442-17532235 GCA_021229015.1 Solen grandis
TGGATTAAAATTATCTTAATTTGAAAATCTAGAAACCTGTAACCCACTCTGTGATTGTTGCTTATTTGACTTGCATTGTTGATGACTTTAAAGACTTGATTTTAAACAGAAAATATATCGATCTGATACTGAGAAAACTGTGACGTCAGTCTTAAATATGACGTCATATTTGGTAGTAATGAGCGGTGTGAGTTAAGGGATAAACATTTGGGACGAGTTCACATGGAACTCGAGATCGGTCTCGATATACCCTGAGTTCCACCTGAACGGTACAATATACCCCGAGTTCCAACTGAACGGTCAAGGTTTCATCACTAGTGACGTCAATTTAACCTTTGACCTCAACTCTACTAACCCTCGGTCGGCCCAGTGTTTCACGAGAATGAGCTGGTTCCATGATTTTACATGCTGTGAAAAATGAGCAGGGTAAAAGCTGTTTTTCATATAGTCTGTGACTGGCTGAATTTTTACAGGTGGGAGTAAGCATAAATCATATAATAGCCAACCCTTCCCTAGAGCTTCCATGTGAACTCGCCCTTGGTGAAATTAAATTAAAAAAATCGGTGACGTCAGTTTAAAACTTGATGCCATATTTGGTAGATTAGAGTGGAATGTGTAAAGAGACACACAATGGTTGTATTTTTAAACCTTCAAGATGAACGGAAAAAATCACAACCCAGAGGGAATAACTGTTACTCACCTGCAATTCCTCGACGTCTTTCAGTACGATGTGTCCGTTTCTGATGTTGTAAATCGGAATGTTGACGTCAATGTTGTCATTTTTCCGTACAGTTATGATAGCTATAGTTTCCCCACTGACGTTAACGTTCAAATTAACGACTTCCGGTAGATAGTGAATATCTCTTTTAAGTCGAGTGTGTTCTTTAGAATCATGCCGTACGTCTATGTGGATTTCATTTTCTTAAAATACATAAATGATATATTTTAAATATCGATTTCATACAGTAGTACTGTAAAATCATTAATTTGCGTTGACATAAAATTTCGTTGATAATGTACCGAGGGGAATTTCATGGGTACATTTATTCGAAGATCTATGTTCTAGAAAGCGTGAGGTCTATATAAGAGACTAGTTTTCGTGAGGATTATTATTCGTGGGTAAATCCCTCCAAGAAATCGACGAAAATGAGTGTTCCACGAAAATTAATGATTTCACAGTATAAAATATTGACCTTCATTGTAAAGTGTATAAAATTTGTTAAATCTCGGCTTGTCCACAATAACTCGTAGTGTTTATACACAATAGGGGAGGTGTGTTTTAGTAATAGTAGTAGTAGCTGCATGTAGGTCTAGATATTTACGGCTTTCCGCAACCTGCGGAAAACGTATAGGGTTTGTTATGTTTATTCTTATTATTATTATTATTATTATTATTATTATTATTCCTTTTTTTCCAACCAAATCTAAGAGTTAATTTCGGTAAGTTGTCAGTGTCTAAGCAACATGAAAATTAAATTGCCTCGACAAAAACTTATAAATTTTTAAATTCAATAATTTTTGATTTTCAATGACGTCAATTGACGTCAGACTTGACGTCAGCTTCAAAAGTTTGTTCGCGCTCTAGAGCCTCTATTTTTTGATATTTTATCTTGATATTTTCACAGAAGATGTATGTTATGATGTAGATGTGCACCTTATCTTTCAAATTTTTGGATTCGAAAAATTTAAGAATTTATGGCAAAACCCAGTTTCGAACTTTGGTCCTAAAACTATTATTTAATGTTACAGAGGCTACTGATGAGATAGAAGCATGAAAATTGGACAGCTTATTGGCCCAGAGGTCTACTTTCTTTTCTCTGAAAGATTTCCTTTTAAGTCACGTGGTTATGACGTCATTTAATGGACAAAATCCTATTTTTTCAAAGATTTCTCTCGCTCTGGCATCATACATTTTGAGTCAATTTTAATGAAATTGAAATTGGAGCGATAAAAAAGTATCTTTTTATACATTCAATCATTTTCAATTTTCATTGGCGTCATATGACGTCAGATTTGACGTCAGCTTCAAAAGTTTGTTCGCGCTCTACAGCCTTCAATATAGGTCCGATTATCTTGATATTTTTACAAAAGATGTATTTTAGGATGTAGATGTCCACCTTGGCATTCAAATTGCCAAATTCGAAAAGATTAAGATTTTATGGCAATACCGAGTTTCGAACTTTGGTCAAAAATTAAATTTAAATGTTACAAAGCCCCCTGATGCGTTACAAGCATGAAAATTGGACAGCTTATCGGCATAGAAGTTTACGTTCTATTTTCTGAATGAATTTCTCTTTAGTCATGTGGTTATGACGTCATCAAAAAGACAAAAAAACATGTCTCTTTAAAGATTTCTTTCGCTCCGATATCATGAATTTAAAGTCAATCTTAATTATATCTTCAGAATTGATAGAGTTAAAATTGAAGTGATGCATACTGCAAGAAATGTTTGTTTTGTCACGTGATTATGACGTCATGCATACTTAAACAATAATTATTTTGAAAAATTATATAAAATCGCCAATTAGACCAATGAACTTAAACTTTTCAAAAATGTAGAAACTTAGTACGTTCATAAGGTCTTGAAAATTTCAAGTGATTACGTCATCAAACATGGCAGTTATTCATGTTTGATGGAATGCCTGCTTGAAAATGTGAAAACAAACCTGTTCGCATTCTCGAAGATACTTTTTTTTTCTTGATTAATAGAACGTTAGCTGAACATGTCCTTGCAAAAAAGATATTTTTCTTTAGTCACTTGATGTTGACGTCGTCAAAATATAAAAAATATTCATTTCAATACGTATTCGCGCTCCAGCGTCATGAGCATTGATGCCAATCTTAAGCATACTTTATAGAATTTATGTTGTGTAACTTGTTTATGACAACATTGATTTGTAAGCAAAATATATTAAAAAGATCAAAAGATTGTATATATTAACTTTACATAAGTAATAATGCCGTACCTTAACATGCGCGAAAAGTCCAGAAAATTTCAAGTGATTACGTTTTCAAACATGACTTATTCATGTATTTCGTAGAAGGGCTTGTTCATGGAAATCTATTAATTTGCAAGAAGACATGTAAGTGGTCATTGGGTTGGTTGAGCAAGATCCGATTGTTCTTTTGCAGGAATGAATGCCTGCGTTGAATAGTGAATTGTGATACGTTTTTGAGTAAATGAGTCGCATTTACGATGAATTAGTATAATTATACTAGAGCCAGAAAACCTTTACGGAAATCTTATTGCATTTGCTATCACGGCTTTCTGAAAACCTGAAGAAAATGACAAATACATGTATATCTTCCTATCGATTTTTATATTTTCTAAATGTTTAACGGTTTCTTTTTCTAAATCTTTAAAAATAAGCAAATATACAAAGCAAAAGAATAGTTGAAAGTTTCAAGACTTTTATATCGTTAATTACATAGAAATAAGAAATTATTTTCATTATTTTGCTTACCCTCTGCCTTTGTTTCTCTCTAATTTTGCAAATGTAAAACTCAATCAATTTAAAGGTTGAAAGTAATCGATTTTAAAGTATTTTTTTTCTTTTTTACAATTTCAATTGTGGATCAAATTGTAATGAATACATGTTAAGCCATATGCTTACAAAGAAAAAGATATTAAATAAAGAATAAAAAAAATCGATTGAATAACGTAAGAAAAAAAAAATCTTGAGGATATTATTATCTTAAAATTTTCCTTTTTTTTTTTTCTTTTTTTTCTGAATGATAGAAAACGGGTGCATAATCAAATAAGATCCATATTTATGCTTTCTCAATATCTTCTTAAGAAGAAGAAGAAGAAAAAAAAAGATTTAAAGCTTATTTTTGAACATAATCGTAAGTATGTATTTAAGATAATGATGATTTACGTATTAAATCATACATTATTATGCATCATTATTCCATTTTTTTTTCATTAACTTATAAATTTAATACCTTTGAAATAAGCAAACGGAAAGCCGCTTCGTTTGTATCTTAAACAAACGACTTCTAGTTTATTATTGTGACTTGTGCATACAATACAGTCAAACAATACAATATAAAAAAATAACATGTTTTAAAAGTATCACCCAACCAGAGGACTTATATGTCACCAAGGAAACTGGTCATTTAAATCACACTTCACAATATAGCCATCAGTGTATCTGAGTTAGTTTGAAATAACATGCTTAATGTTATATCAATGCTGCATAAATGTCTGACAAGTCACGGATTCAGTCTTTCATGATTGATACGATAAGTTTGGCCAATTTCCTTGGGTAATGTCATTTGTTATGATTGATCAAAACTAAAGTTGAATATTAAAATCTAAATTTTCAGTTCACATTATCTGTTCGATAGTTTCATATCTCAGTTTTTAATAGACGTATGCTTGAATTAAATGACATTATACGGTACGTTACACATGCTTAACCGTATTTTAAATGTGTTATCTGAAGTATACATTATCTCTATAAGATAAAATATTATTTATATCTCACACCCTGCTGTGTTTCAGGTATTTTTGCATTATCTACTGTAAATGCCCCACAAGCCATAGTGGTTCAATCAAAGCGAAAGAATAAAATCACATGTTTTCAACAAAACAAAATATAACCCGTCTCCTTTGCCTCACAAAGATTTCTTGCCAAATGAATAAATACATAATGTATTTACACAACGTTTATCAACAAATAATATGATTATTGTTGCGGAAATTATGTGCAGGTTACACAAGTTACTAAAACATGTAAGTTGAATTTATTGTCAGATAAAGTCAACGTACACCTTTAGATGCACTGAAATGGTATCGGAATTTAAAACACTGAATTTCTGCACATAGCTGAATACGAATTTGCCGGAAGCTTGAATGATATGTCTTGGGGTCAGTGTAAAACAGGCGCGTTATGTGTTATCGAGATCTTATCGCTATTGTCATGTTGATATGACTTCGGATATCAACTGTGTTCGTTATCGATATATTATGGGCCATTTGTTTTAACTTGGCTACCCCTTTGGGCGAAATGACTAACTGTGTACCAAAGGAAGCTAACGCATGAATAGGATGAGACACGAAACAGACGAATTAGTTCGGCTCTATCACACGTACATGTACTTCCGGAATATGCGCGCGACCCCTCCTCTCTACTTGACGTAATTGACATATACATGGTATACCTTATCCATACTTTTTTCTTTTTTTTCTTTTTTTACATAAAGTCAAATAAAAAATATCAGATCAACTAGAAAAAGAAATGCATCTTTTAGTGTCGACTACTTTTAAATTAGAATGTAGATAAAAGATAGATGTAAAAATATGTAGGTATAATGTGTACAGCGTTTGATACAACGTCACGATGTATTTAAATTACTCTCACTTTTAATGTACCTCTTTAAATTGTATTTTTAATATGATTTTGGTGTTCAGCAATCGATCCAGTTTTACATAAACGCCTATTGGTATTTATTTAAGTACTACGTATACACGAGACCGATATATCGTTTTCACGTTGCCATATCATGCCATAAATAACTGGCATGATACCACAAATATCCACACTATCCCATACCAGTCCAATCCGTCTTGAGTCTTCTCATGGTTCATGCCCGGACGTCGCCACATGGCAGTGACGGCTACTCATAACTCGAAGGCTTTATAAACTACACTACAAGCACTTTTTATTTAATGTTTTCGGTTATTATTGGGAAATATCAGTGAATTAAAATGGTAATATTCAAGCAATGAATATTACCATTTTTATAATATTCACTATCAAAACGGGACTACCAAAAGACACTATCATATTTTTTCACGACATTTCAATCGATTTCTTCATTGAAATTAAACTTCTTCAAGAAATACAGGAAGAAATGTCGATAACACAATTCTTTTGTGTTCATTTATTTGGTTATTTTTTCTTTAGACCGAATAACGATTTATAAGTGCAACTCCAGGTATTTGGAGCTCCCCACTGGGTCAAATCTATAAATCTATTATAAACTCAGTAACAATTTGCAGAAATGCAATAAATAAGAAGAAAACTATGTTGATTTCAGTGGAATATTATTTTCTAATTCACATTAATTTTCCTCCTCACTCGATCAACTGAAAATGACATTCCACTGATACCAATAATTATCTCCTACTTATTCTTTGATACAATCAGTTTGAATAAAGCTGTATTATTAGTTGGAGAGGAGACCAACGTTTAGGTGAGCTACCTTACAAGCTTTGGTAATCAACTATGTACATTGTATAAATAGGTATATGTGTAGGAGTGATTCAATACCACCAGCTGTATTCACGCTGTATTCAGTACATGCATTGTTTAAATATCACGACCATATGAGTTATGTTTCTAAAAATAGAATTAATCCCCCCCCCTCAAAATTAATTTAATTTTACATACCCAGTTTTCTACAATATTTAATATTAAAAATCAGCTCTTTTAAATGAAATTCTCATAGTAAATATGCTTGTGATAGTTAAAATGCTTACATATATATGCACTCTTGAGAACGTAGTTTTGGTGTGAGTTTGTATAGTAGTATATTTACTTCCTGTTTCTAAGAATTAATTAATTACAAAATGTAGTAAACTATTAAATAACTAAATAAATAAAGAGTTAAATAGAATATTATTAAATACATTCTGTTGCAGGGTAACCGGTTAATGAATATTTACATATGCAGGCCTCGTTTCTCTCTCTCTCTCTCTGTCTCTCACACAAACACACTTCTCAGCTATAATTTCATGGAAAATATTATTATATAGATAAATATTATATATTATGTTGATCTTAGATCCTATCAAAAGTCAATCGGTTTTTAAATTTTAAAACATGTCATGAATGCCGCCCTAGTTTGGTTCTAATGTTCAATGACTATGATTCAATAGGTTAAATGTGGGGTTCAAGTTCTCAACACCTTCTCAGGTCCTGGTCCAGCCCAGGGACCGTCTAAAAGGTATATATTATATTATGCATTGTGTAAGGACGGAAGTTTTTTCAAATCAATATCAAAGAAGTAAGTTTCAATTTCCGTGTTATACGAACGCACTTTACCCCCCCCCCCTCACAACTTAACCCCACCAACCCCTTTCTTACTCTTATGATATAAAGACTCATCTATTGTTTCTTAAAGCCTCATAACAAACAATAGCCGTGGCCAAGTGGCAAGAGTATGTAGCCATTACCGCCAAGTCGTGGGTTCGATCCCCAACAGCGACCTACTTAAGTTATTAAGTTAATATATATTACAGTTATATGACACTATTCTAACCTTTAAACACGCTACTGACTTTATGAAAACATTAGTCAAAAGTGCCATATTTTGTGTGTAGTTTTGGTGTTTTATGAAAAAGACCGTAACTATGTTTGGTAATTTGTGACTTGATCCATTTGATCATTACCATTTCGACCGTATTGTAGCATTTTAATTGTATATAAAGCTGTCAAGAAATCCACTTAAACTAAACATACCAAATTCGATAACAGAAAATATTCTGGTGCCTCCCGGCATTGTGCTCAGCATATAAAGGCAGTAGCAGGGTCAAGATAGTGGGCATCTATCAATGCCATGATATTGCCGCGGAGCAGCACTGCCACTCACGACACTTTCTTATTTCAAACTGTTTAAGTATCATTAGTCAAACACATACACATAATTTAACCCTCTGTACTTAAAAACTTTGGTTTACAGGTACATTGCATATTTTACCATCGAAATATGATGAAAAAGTCTACCATTTGAAACATAATCAGATACTAACGGCTTACGTTTTATTACATCTGTCAGTGATATATAGAGTGTAACGGAAGGCCTTATTCAAAGTGATATTACCGACCCCGCTGGCCGAGTGGTTGGAGCGTCCGGATCGGGAGCGCGAGGTTCAGGATTCGATCCCCGGCCGCGAAATACCAAATTCGTGAAAAATGGTACTGGTATAGCTTCCTTGCTTAGCGCACAGCATATAATTGTAGTTCCAGGACTGGTTGGCCCTGTGTCAGTATAATATGACTGAGTGTGGTATCATGCAACATGTCTAAGGCGTGATACTGCAGTGTGGCAGCACCATATCTGTCTTAAGTAGACATCGTCTCCAAATGATTGAAATACTGTCATTGGGACGTTAAACTCAACGAACAAAGTGATATTGAACATTAAAAAACAACAACAAAAAAACAACAACAAAAAACAATAAACAGACAAATTCTGAATGTATGCAGTGGTGCAGTACTTACGGAAAATTAAATTTCGTGTATTCGACAGCATGAATCCTGAGACAAACGAAAACATGCACAGACATTGTAATCCAGCGGAAATCAGTAATCCAGCGGAGATCATATTTTCTTTTGATAAAACGTCACAGAGTGTTGTATAACGACTGTCCGTATAGAGCACAAGTCAGAACACCGTTGTTATTTTGAAATATTAATTCATAAACTTCATAAGCATGACGCGACAGTATCGGTCACAGTTCTGTTTTTCCGATTCATACACTGGTTTCAAGATCAATACAAATGTCTCAAAACCAAAAGAATGATCGGTAAACCATATACGTTCGGTTTATAACTACATCACTTAAACACAATGCCAATGTCAACAGTGCCCAAGTCCATACAGAAGAACATTCTAAAAAGAAAGCTTAGGCAAGCTTGTTAAGGGTACGATTAAACCAAGGTACGTTTCACTTGTGTCCTCAATGTAAAACCTTATGCGGTGTATGGTCACCCATCCGTGACAAGGTATGGTTTATCGATCTTGAAAATAGAGAGCAAGGCGTTTGCCTCTCTTTACCTGTGGTGTCCTCCTTTTTATCGCTGACTTTTTTTTTCCTTTATTGGACTGTGATGAAAATTGGGACACACATGGCGGAATTATATATATACATGATACATTCATATAGCTTGAACGTGAGCATTTCAATCATAGCATTTCCGGCAATTTGCGGGTGTAGGAGAATGAGTTATGAGATGAACATACAGATAAACCTGTATTAGCGGCCGACCTGCATTTAGCGGTCAGTTCTAATATTACTAATAAGCCTTTTGTTTTATGTGTTTAACCTGCGTTTAGCACCACCTCTATTTTGCGGTCGCATTCTCTTGTTCCTTGACTGACCGCTTAAGATAGGTTTGACTTTATACTGAAATATTGTGAAAACATAGCAGTTACGGTATCCGTGTAACTTATTACAGGTTACTACTGGTAGAGTTTATCATTTAAGGAGTTAATCGCTTACCACATGAATATCCAGGTATATATGTAGGATTTTTAACCTAGTTCATACACCACAGTTGGTCCTTTTGCCGAGTGCTCGTTCCAATGCGGTTTTTAAACTATTGATATTTCTTTACTTTATGTAACGTCCGGGCTCCGTGTTTTGTTTTATCAAATTTGTCTTTACTTGTACATCCTTTTGGTTAGTTCATTTTTGATATTTGTCCGATTTTTCATAGGACCTTGTATTTCCTTGATGAATATTATTTTAGTGAGGATAAAAAAGAGGATTTTTGGGCCGTACAGACTGTGAAAAATCTAAGCATCAATATAATATGGGCAAACAAAAAAGTCCCGGTTAAGACAGCTCCTGGAAGGGCCTGCTTCGTTTGCCATGGTGTTAAAACACGTCTTTATGAGAAAAAGGATAAGATAAATATTTTATTTATCAAGGGACAAAACTCTATAATCTTTTTGCCTTTAATTTACTCTTATTATCACAACAAAAGAGCCAGAATATGCTGATATTTCTATTTGCCATATATCGAAAAAGTAAAATAGATATTTGACTGTGTTTTAACCGCATTTCCACAAAATTTTAATAAATTAAAATAACGGATGATTAAGGCTTGGTGAAATGTATTCAAACTTTGTTTTATTTTTCACACACACACACACACACACACACACACACACGGTCGGTCAGTCAGTTAGATAATAAATAAATAAATAAATAAATAAATAAATAAATAAATAAATAAATAAATGTGTTTCGTATTTATTCAATTTCATGTCAATTTATTAAATCTTAAGTTGCAGTTATCTTTGAAGTTAAGGTCTGCGTTATATACATTTTATTTTCAAGACCAACTATTTAACTACGTAAAGAACTCAAATGTTTGCCTTAATGTTCTTTTTTCAAATATGAACTTTAATCATATACATCAGCCTTTGCGTTAGATAAACGCAATTTGACGCATTTGACAAACAGAGCTGATACAGACACACAGTCATTTAATACATATTTTTTTTTTAAATTGTTTTAACACATACGTTTTATCTCTTGTTAGCGTAGCTTTGTGCAAAATTTTATACAGTGGTTTGTATTATGAATCTAGAATCAGCCGATACATGAGTAATTATTTCCTGTGTGTGTAAGCTTTATATAATATATACATATATACTGATACGAAAAACAGAGACGTAGAGTACATTTTTGTGTTTGGGATATTGAACCCACGACCTTCTGTTGCCGAGGCGGGCACTCTAACCCCTTGGCCACCGAGGACGGTGATACAAGATTTAAACATAGTTATAACTGCCAAACATTAGAAAAAAAAACACAACAACATGCAATCCAGGACACCTTTACATGAGTATTATGTCATTTCAGCTGTTTTGTTTAGTCATGTTATCACGTGTATCTCCCTGGGCAGGACAGGTACAAAGTGCCGACATAATACCCCTAGGGCCAGCACGGAACACCGCTTTCAAGCTGAATTTGATACCGGCAAGGAAGAAATAAAGAGTTCGATATTGTATATTATGTTACGGTGTATAATGCACTTACCATCATATTGAATATCTTTGCAACTGGCAAGATTGTGCACATTTGATGAATTAAAATTGAAATCTTTAACCTTTATTTATATCAAATTACAGGCGAGGATGAAGTGAGCGAAATAAACCTCTTTGACTTTTCAAAAGGAACGACAACTCTGCGAGGTAAGTAGCGTAAATATTATGAATAGGAAAATAGTGTGTGTGGTTTAATGTATAATTGACGAAGGTTGCTTAACTTATAATTTAATTCTCCACCTTTGAATATAAATGTACATATAAATGTCGCAGCCAACCTATGCAATTGTAAGTTCTGCTTCGGGATTCGGGACTCGGGGAAAAGATGTTCAAAATCGGCAAAACACACTGATACATGTAAACAGGGTCTTTCAAATAGTTTTATTGGCAAACAATCAGAATAGTCGAGCATTCAGAGTGTCTTGCTGGCAGTTTAGAAGTTGTTTTTACAATTTATCTCTGTCGGTCAACTAATTTTTGCATGTGTATAACCATTGTTGCTTAATTTTATAATGATATTTCTTTACTCATCTGTCAATTGTTTACCATGCGGTGCCATCTTAAATCTCTAAAAAAAAGACCAATTTTATTTATCCAAACTCATGTCACATACATGACAAAAAGTCTCATGCTGTGGTTTTGTATAAACATACAGTAACATAGTTGCTATGCATACTTTGATAATTAGTCCTACCAAAATTTAATATGATAACTGAAATCAGCTTCATGAAAACTTTGTGTAATTATAATGTTTACGTTAGCGTTTCGGAACTCAATTTTCGGCCACTGAGTGTAAATGTAGCTTTCGTTAAAACAGTTAACAAATCCTTCAAGTGTTTCTATCTGAAGTTAAAGCCAAGCAGAAGAGCGCCAGTTATTATAAATTGAAAATATTGTTAAAAATAGCCAACTGACTTTAAAAATGGGGAAAACTAAATGAAAAATATTTAGAAAAAAAAACTATGCAACAGATTGGTTTCTTTATATTTACAGATGATGAGTCTTGCAGGAATTTCTTCATTGATGATGAATGCAGACTAGACCAATCAGTACACTCTGAGATAGATGACAATGAGACTGCTGATGAATATTACGTCATCCTAGACAAACCATATCGCTATTATGATCATGATGACTTGGAATTGTTTGTACAATCAGAAAGTGCTCGTGTGTTTAGTGAATTTAAAGAAAACACTAAATCTATTGAAAATGAAAATTTCATGTGTGTTAGAAGTAGGGACCGAGTAAGGTTTGTGCAATTTTATGACAATTATATAAATTTTACGGATATTATGTTATAAATCTTATGTTATATGTCCGCCATACAGATTGTATTGGCAATGAACTGTATGTATCTTTGACTTGACTTGTGCTGTTAAAAACAAAGCTATATATAATTTATAGATATCCATTTTGCTTTACTCGTTGGCACATTATTATTAGCAGTAAACATATTATAGATACTTTTGTATCTAAATTGGTTACTAATGGGTTTATATAGCAAATTCCACAGGGTTTTTATATGTTAGTTTCATTAATGTTTTTTTTTACTGCTAATTTAATCCATAATACTGCAATTATTTTATTTTCTTACCAATTATTGATTACAGATAGTCAGTTACAAAATGTCCAGAATCACCTGACATATCATTTAAACTTTTAATCCTCTATCATAAAAAAATGAAATAAATACATATTTTTTTTCCTATCATGAATTTGTCATTATATAGAACAATGGCATTGGCACTATTTGGTCAACAACTTGTCTATAAAAAGTTTGTTCTAAATATGTTTCAAATCGAATGCATGGTATCTGTTGTAACAATACAGTGTTGTGTTACATTATGGTGCTTGTTGTCAATCATCTCAAAGAAACCAATTGTTATCATGTATTATAAAATGACATTGCTTAAAAAGAACAAATCACAACGTTTGTTTGTTTTATTTCTCACGTGACATTAGCACATCATGAGCCTATTGCTAAACTAGCTTTTATCTTGGTGAATACATTTAGCTAAGATCTCAGACGGGAATGATTAATATTGTGTAGCAGATTAAAAAACCTAGTTTTAACAACCTATTACATATATATTTAAAAGAATTACCTTTCACTTTCTTATATCCATGTTTTCCGGTAAGGTGCCCACGTATTCCTGATATAGATTTATAACACTTGTCACATTCGGGACACTGGTATTCCACACAAGATTTCGATCCTTTAGGTTCTACATTCTCGGAATGTTCATCCTCACTAGAACACGTATATTCACCTAGAATACTATCTAAATCCAAGTCATTTTCCCAATGAAAAAAGTCAGATTTGGAATACGCCATATCTTAACACGGTAGAGTTTTGTTTTTTTATCACAAATGATATATCCAACAGTTGTGTTGGTTCTTATAGATTTGAAACTTTTGAAGAACATTCTTCAATCTTTGTGTGATAATTTGGATAACTCATTTCTCCTTCACTTGGTAATTATTTATTAAAGAAAACAAAAGATTAAAGGATCACGCGACAATGCATCTCTTCGCAGGTAACATCATCAAAGAAATAACGTGTAGTTTGCGCCATTTAATTAAGAAATATTAAATCTTGGTGTGATATTTAGGAAAACTCATTAATCCTTCACTTGTTAATGATTTGTTTAAGAATACAATGGATTAAAGGATCACGTGACAACGCATCTTTTCGCACATTACATTATCAAAGTAATAACGTAGTTTGTGACACTTAATTAAGAAATGTTCAATATTTGTGTGATAATTAGGATAACTCATTAATCCTACACTTGATAATGATTTATTAAATAATACAAAGAATTATTCTAGTATTACACACTTCATAATTAAACAAACAAATAATAAAACATGTTGATTGATACCATAACAACCAGAAAGTAATTTCTATCAGCTTTCAATTTTATTACTTTTAATATCGTCTATATTAATATATTAAAATGCGAGCATTTTTCTTATATTTTAGCTGGAATGGCTGAATACCAATTTCAATGTTAAGATCGCGTTTGAAAATAAAATAATAAAAATATGTTGTTCATATCATTTTTCGAAACTTGATTTTCCTATTCTACGGTATAAATATTATATAAAACTACTTAAAATTATTTAAAAGACAATTTGGTAAGCAAATGCTCATTCGCTAGACGGGATATTACTCATGTAGAACTTGCGTTAAAATTAAAATTTGATTACAAAAAAAGTTTTCAATCACACAGTTTTATAGACAATTTCACGAGCCTACAGTTTGTTTATATATAGATGGTATTTAATGAACATAGTAACATACAGTTTTGTAAGAACAATATCGCGAGTCAAATGACCATCCATCGCTAAAACGCGCTAGACGGAATAGCATTACCCGTGGTTAACTCGCGTTAAATATAATAGGTGATTATAAACAAAGAATTTAATTGCTCAGTCTTATAGAAAACTTCAACAGCTTTCCAATGATATCATTTATATTAAAAATTATTATTTAAATAACAAATTGACGGGCAGTTTTGCAGACTAATATAGGATACATTAGGACAAAATACCGGTAAATTAGCTAAGCGTGATAAATACACGGCGTGATAATCACTTCCAGGTAAAAATCGATAGCCGAAACATGATACGCAGTACGATAAGACGTTTATATAGGGCGTTTCTGGACCATACTATTTGAAAGACCCTGATGTAAATGATACATGGGAAAATGCAAACAAATATGTAGAACATCGATACTATCACTCAGTATAACCTGCAAAGCACGACAGTGCGCAGTTCTAATAATTTTAATCAGCGAGAGGAATTCAGGCTCGCGCCATGCAAATCTCTTATAACGAAGTGCGCATGCGTGAAGGAAATTAGTAGATCGAGGTTAGCATACTACTCAGAAATAGCAAATGAATAAATGAATGAACATATGGATGAGCGAATAAATGACTTAATGAGCAAATGAATTAATGAAGATGGTGATGATCGTGTGTAGACAGGACAGACACAATAGACAAACTATAAATAGACAACACAAATTACGGTACTACGGAGGACTAAACGAGACATAAATGTGATGAAAATAATATGTAAATATGACACTGCGACATCAACTTCCAGAATATTGTAACACAATTTAATGTGTTGACTCATCACTCAAGTCCAAATATGTAACATACTTCTTATAAATTACTTGAAACACAAGATAACTAATTTAATGAACACCTTACAGCTTGAAGTCTAAAAATCCAAGTGAAATGAAGTTTGAATATCATTTATAAAAAAAACAACAGATGGACATTAGGTTCCTGAGTTTAACATATTCTCACCTTCTAAAGGTGACACCGGAGTGGCTACAGTTATTTCATGAACAATAAATACAATAATTTTAGCACGTTAATCATGAAAGGAAGTCATTAAAAACAATGATGTTAAGTACACATAACAGGCACATGGTGTTGTGAAAACACCGGTAGGGGACTTATAACAACAGAACTGGCGATTAATGGTAGCTTGTGTCAATAAAACACCAATCTCCTAAACATGCAATAACAGAGACTTTGTGGCACTGTACTTGAAATGATCGGAATTTTAAACATATTTGCTAACTCATTTATACTTAAAAAAAAAAGAGTTGCGCTGTCCGAACACCCTAACTGTGCTTATGTCATCTGAGTTGTCACAAAACAATTTTTTTTGTAGGTGGGAGAATAAAATAAACAAGATGTACGAAACTATTTTACGATCACAATTACTTAAGCATTATCCTCTACTGTAGTTGGTAAAAGCATAATGTGTGTGATGCTTAAAACTGTGTGGATGTTTAACCTGTCACTTTCCTTCGCAGAGTTGTTGTTCCTTACACTATACGCAATGGTAACGCACCTCGTTTCTCACCAATGCGTCCTGGGTCCGAATCATTGTCACGTACGTGAGAGAGAACAGTGGCCGCCCGTCCAGACGCGTGGGTTTTCTTCGGGCACTCCGGGTTCCTCCCCAATGATGACCACATACGCCGCCATCAGAGCCATAGAGAGTGATTAATGCAAGTTGTGAGAACTTGTTTCGTAATCGATGTAAAATAAATGAAGTTTAAACTAAAACTAAACTATACGCACAGTTTTTATGATTTTCTTAGCACTACCAATTTCATTCTGAGCGTGCATGTTTTGCAAATTTTGTTCCGAGCTGTGTCGAAATATTTTCTTAATTAACGGTTGTCGGGGAGAACCAGCCAGGTTTTAACGTCAGCATTTAACGTTTCACTATTTGTATGCATAGTTAATAAGGTTTACAATTATCTAGATCCTGGATATTGCTTAAAATAGTGATCGTCCATCTTCCCGAATTAATTTATAGATAAATAGATACATAAATATATAAATAAATACTTAAATAGAAAGAAGTAAATAAATAGACAAATAAATAATCATCGTATATAAGACACTAAATTATTTTGTTACATAATCATACCCGTACACATAAAATATAACATAAACCGTTTTCATCTTTTACATGTACATATAGACTATTACATCAACCGTTTTCATCTTTTACATGTACATATAGAATATTACATCCAATATTCCAACCTTATACACGTGTATATAGAATATAGTATCAAACATTTCCATTTCATACACTTACATATAAAATAAATCATCACTTTACCCCATATTATGTACGTATAAAAAAACGAACTCGTTACCATCTTTAAAAACTGTAAAGTCAGTGAACGTGCCCACGGCATGAAACTTAGACTGTAATATGCATTTACATACTTTAATCTTATAAACATACACATGAAATATAATACACATTTTGATATCTTATAGACGTACATATGCCATATTACACCAAACTGCACGTATACATATGATAAAAAATCACATTTTTATCTTATACATACATTTTTAAAATAAAACATCACATTTTTGTATCTTACACATATATATTTAAAATAAAACGTCACAATTTTGTATCTTATACACACATATTTAAAATAAAACATCACACATATTTAAAATAAAACATCATATTTTTGTATCTTATACACATATATTTAAAATAAAACGTCACTATTATCTATAAATAAAAATAACTTTCATCACACGCTTGTATCTTATACAAAGATATTTGAAATAAAACTTACATTGAAAAGTTTTTCTCTGGCATATATCGCAAAATATATGAACTTTTCTATAGACTGAAAACACTTTGCATTAGCGATATAAATGCATCAATAGAAAGCCATATATTGAAACAGTTATAGGTATATTGTTTTCTTAAAACACAATATAAAAATAAAAAGACATACATTTTGTATAAGAAAGTGTCATTTAATTTCGATTTGTAGCGTATAACATTGAACATTTAGCTGAAATGTCTACCAGCTTCTACAAAGATTCTAAAACAGACCACTTTGATATTGGTAAAGCTACGCTATACTTCTGTCAAAATTATTAAGAAAATACCCATTAATAATCCCGGTTCTTTAGTGATAGGTTACTAATTTACACTGTTTCATTTAAATAAATGTTTACATTTATACTAAATAAAATATAGTTTTGTCTAGGACTGACTCTGCTAGCCCCTATAAGGCAATTATAAAATCTTATCCAGTTCAACACAGATAATACACAGCTAATAAAATATCAAACGCGAAGTCTATCTATACCAGTCACGGTGACAGGTATCATAATTAAAGGAGCCAACCTCACCCAGAAACTATCTTCACATCACGCAAGCTCCACAAATACCAGTCTTTAACCAGTAATGTAATTATGTCTTAGATACTAAGACAGATTATACCACATATGTGCATAATCAATAAAGAATTACTGTTGCATTTTCTATCACACAGGTACACTTTATGCTATAAGGCATAACACTCTCAATCCTCCATCAAGGACATCTAAAGGTCACTCTTCCATCGGATGGATACCACGAGACGACGGATACACCATGGCGACATCCTATCAGCCAACATATAAGATTATCATTTTTCAGATTATTATTATCAAATTCTTCATATGCTGAAAGATAATAAATAAGGGTAGGTACCATAAAAGTGCATCTTTAATAGGCCAAACTGCATATTCTAAAAGTGACTGTACGATAACTTAGCATGTGCTATGGAATAGTGAACAAATAGGTGAAAATTAACAAAGGTTAAGGGCCCAGTATTTCTTACAAAATGGTAATATTTTCGGTACTAAATTTGTGAGACTGTTCATAAACATGTACCTGATATCTGCTAGCTTTTTATTGCAAAAATACTGGAAGTTGTATGAGGTTAATGAACACGCCATTATGATCATGTCATAAAATTGTTCGCGCCAAAAGGTGGATGTCTTGTTCTCACCCGGCATCGGCATACCTGAAGTCGTTAAAATGGTAACAGAAGCTGTATGCGTGTCGTCGCTTTGCATCATGTCAGGAAAATATAGAGGAGTGAAGTATTAAACCTCTAGTATACGAGAAAATTCCTAAGTGACTAAAATACTCTTGGAAAAATACAAAGAAACACCCCCACCAAACAACAACAACAACAACAACACCAAAATCAGAAACAACAAAACATCAACAACATTTAAAAAAAAAATGCATACCTGTATTACCCGCAAAGGTAGTATGTCCTACAAGCAGGTTGATTGCACATTCCAACGACACAGATCAAGCCATTGTCTTGGATTGAAAGAGACCACGGTCGCACTACCCCATCTCTTTCCCGGATCGCTATGGAGTGGTGATTGCCAAGCTTATCTAACTGGTGGATGTTGTGCGATTTGTTCCCACATACAAGAACATTTTCTTGACTATCCACATAGATGTCGGTAGGACAAAGTAAGTCCTTGTGTTTGTAATGGTAAATTACCATAGCTCGACTTGTAAGACATGTAACGGTGTGGGTGCGAAAATCCGACACATACATCCTGCCGCTTGTACGACCAACTCTAATATAATATGGGCACATAAATAATGAAATGCCTTTTCTATCTAGCCCAAACCGTCTTATCATTTTACCGTTAATCGTCATCTTAAGTATTTCTCCTCTACCAGTGTTTTCATGACACGCAATGTACAGCAAGTTTCCTTGACATTCGATGCCCCAGCAAGGCCTGTCGACTGTAAAGGAATTTTCCATTTCTAGTTCCCGCTGTACGGAGAAAAACTGGATTTTTTTTTAAAGAAGGGAACGTGACGGCGACTAAATTATTAGTTACTGTACATACAGCCCATGGCTTTGACTCCAATGGTTTGCATGTCTTCATAATGAGTTCAAAATTATTGTTCGTCTCGTACACAGCCAACGTAATGTTTTTGTAGCTACACATTATCAACTCTCCTCTCGATAGAAACGCTATGCTATAAATACTATCAAACATAACTTTTATGGCATGGTGTTTTGTAACACCCCTCCCAAGCAGACTCACGCCACTTAATGCATGTCGCCAACTCTCTGACATGTTTTGGAGCGCAGAATAAGCCGTGTTTGGCTCTGGCAAAGTAGCATTTTCAGTGCTCACAAATTCCATTTTATTTCTTGTACTGCTTGAAAGCAGCGTCTTGCAGCATTTCTGATTACTTGCGTGGTGACACTGGTCACATCCCAGACCTTTGTGGTCCTCACAAAAATATTTGACTATCTCACTAGGGTGTTCTTTACACTTCGGTAATGTTGGTTCTAGGTCACCCGCTGAAGAGGAATCCCTTTTATCGTTAGGAATGTCGATCCATTTCACTGTTTCACCATTGTTAACATCGTGTCTTAAGTGAAAGCAGGAAGTTTATAAAGGTACAACATTTACCAATCTTTCAAATTCAAACAAGTTTTGAAATTGACACTTTGACTGTGCATGTTCTTTCTGGTTTGAACGATTAAAGAAACAAGAGGGTCCTATATATGGGTCCTAGATCGTGCTCCTGCATACCAGCAGTAAAAAAAGTAAAACCATTTTGGATATTACCTGGTGACCCTTAGACCCTGACCCTCAGTCAGATGCTTGAAACTATGTTCTATGGTAGCATACAGTACTGTAAAGAAAATCTGTGCATGGCTAATTTCAATAAATTAAAATATTTTTCCTGCGCGGAGAAATAGTGTCAAAGCTTGTTTCTACATTAACACACAGAAGTGTATAAAAATGTAAGATAAAGTATACTTATATTAAACGAATACTTAGTATGGTATCTTTTAATACATATATTATTAAACTTTTTGAGATTCGTTAATTCTCTGAAGAACCTGAATATAAAGAAAAACACTTTTGCTGAAAATAAGATTTAAATATGCAACATTTACGCATTGGGAGTATTATGTTAAAATGTTAAATTGTTCAAATGACGGGTTTTATCCAAACACATGTACATGGAACGAGGGTTGTTATTCATACAACTCTTCTTGACAAAGGTCAAGAAATACTCCCAAATAGATTTTCAGCACATTTTATTATGAGCGCATAGGTGTTTTGGCAAACAATGTAAGAGCGGCATCAACTTTGCTCTCGCAATTCTGGTAGAGGGCCACGGACAGTTAACAGGATACATTGGCAAAACAACTACTTGCCGAACACCGATTCTTCATTAATCCTATTCCATTAGTTTTGTTAGCATGCATTATGACGGTTATATAACTTCAGATGTAAATATTAAAATTAAGATGTTCTAAAATAGCTTGACTGCTATCTGATTATTTCTTTAAAATGAATAAAACAGGAAGACAATATAAAATTCATATACAATGTTAATTCTCATAGGTTGCAAACAGATACTGTCGACCTACCTGACGGTTTCTCCAGCATTGTCTTTATGTGAAGTTAACATAGTTTTCTCCTGCTTTACCACCACTGGTCTATAAGCTTTAGGCCAAAGTACATGTTGTCGTGTCGCTATTGATTCACTGTTTAAGTAATTAGTGATTGAGTCATTTGGTTTGCTTTTGCGGTCATATCTAAAAGAGTACAAAATGTGTTCCACTGTTGTTATACTACATTTGTGTAGCCCGAAGTCAGGACACTATGTAAGCATACGTCTTTATATCTACAGTATGATATCTCCTTATTCTATATGATGACTGTTACTGAAAAGTGTAAATCAGTATTAATGAAATAATTACGAAGAGGGTTCAAATGTGAATGCAATTCGGTGGCTTTTGGTGAGCAAAGAATGATAAAATAATTCATTAAAAATATAATTCATCCATCATTAAAATGTGATCAAGGTCCATCAAGTGATCATAGGAATTTTATAGTAAATGCAAGCCTTTATAGACTTTGAGCAAAGGAACATATACATGTGTAACTCCAATTCAACGGATGCTTGCATGACTAAGTGACGAATAGATTACCTTTTAGCTGAATTCAAAGCCTGGAATTAATGGAGATTAATGAAAGCATCAAAATTAAGTTTGTAGTGAAAACAACAACAACAACAAAAACAGTCATTGGAATGTATTGAAGATATAAAGATCATACATTGTGGGTATTGCGTTTCCGACATGATCAACACATTGATATATTCTATTGACATTGTTTTTTTTTATCATTGTTGTGGCTGCTATTGTTTAAGATCTAGAATCTTGCATGTTGTCATTTATTCAAAAAGCCAAAGAGTGTTTACTAGTAATCTGGTGCGGATAGTCTGATGGGGTTCGAACCGTAGCCTATTGGCAAATGCATGCAACATATATTAAGTACGAAATACTTCCAGAATACATTGGCAAAACAACTTTTTGAAATGGTAAATAACTTAACTTTCAAAAAGAAAATGTAGACCTACCTTGCGGTTTCTTCAGTGTTATCTTCACGTGCTGTTTCCCGCTTTACTTCTACTGGTTTTTCAACTTCAGACCCAAGGACGTGGTTTCGTGTTACTTTCAAACCGCTGTGAAACTTTTCACAGGCGTAGCACAAGTGCTCATTACATGTGCGACAGTAGGTAACGGCTTTAATCGTGTCCCCGTGCCATATGCATGGGTCACATTGGACACCTCTTTGGACAACTGATCCGCTCTTTCTGTTGTCCAGTCTGGGTTCTTTGCTATTAAACAAACAAATAACATTCGAATAAATGATCATGATGTTTGTTGTTTTTTTTCAACTAAGTATTAAATGGTCATAACAATATATATTACTTATAGGACATGGGAAATTTTAGGTTTATAGATAATAGTTCATACTTGGGAGAGAAATCAGTACTTGTATAGATAAACTATATCGCGTATTGTTTGTATCGGCCTCGGTTAAGTCAGTGCCTAAGGTTATTTTTCTATTGGCACAATGCAGTAATGAAGTGATATATGTTTAATTTTGGGTTCAAAATCTATACTGAATTAAAAAAGAAACTTTCATTTCGATGTATTTTCTATGTGCCTCAAAATATGAATTGTCATAACGCTTGTAATACTTTTCAGTTCCGTTTGAAATTTCAGAACGCTCCTTTTCATACTTAGATATAGTACAGTAAACTCAATGCCTCAATTTTGATGACACCGATTGAATATATTCAATATTGTCTTGGGAGTATTAGTCTTACATTTCCAATTTAAAAATTAACTGTGAAATCGTGACTTGTCCTTTGATAATTTTGATTTTGACCCTTTTAATTTTATTAAATGAATCAAAAATTCAAATAAATGACCTAATGAATTTTACCTTGGAAAGATAAAATATAATATTTTATAGATCCATTACCTGAAAATAATTCTATTGTCCATTTTAGAACAAAAGATATGCTTACAAAGGAATCGAACGTTTCATATTTGGTTGAGTATACACGGCGAATCCAGGGGTTATATTTTTAGAAAAAAAAGTTTGAAATTCTAGTAAATAAATATATACATTCACACATCTACATGTATTTTTGTCCATTTGTTGTTTTATGTTTACTTCTTTTTGGTATAAAGGCATATATTTATGAACGTCTGGCTTTAAATGTCATCAATAGAAGAATTGCATCTATTTATCCTCTTTACTATAAACATATTTTGTATTCGTTAATTCTCTTAATAATGAAACATCATATTTCATTAGACTTAGAATATTAAACCTTTGTTTCAAGCTTTCACACGCTGTATACACCATGTTAACATAATGTTTGTTATGTTTAAAAAGTAATACTGATCAATCGACGGTTTTTATCAAAAATACTCCTCTTTGCAAAGGTCAAGAAATACTCCAAAAACAGAATTGTAACGACACCAGAATTTGTAATACTGAGGACTAAAAAAATATAATACGTTTGAGCAAATTTTATTTTGAGCACATAAGTGATGATATGGGCAAAATTATATGATTTAAGAGTGGGATCAAATTTGTGAATAGGAATCAAGGGCATTGACATCCCCGGTATGCACAAGGTTCAGTAACACCTCTAGGATAGTACTAGTAAATTTATTAACTATAATAGCTATATAGAAAAGTGCATATGATAGAACGCTAAATTGCCATTATAAAACAGGACAAGAAGTAATGGCCAAGTCATCGAAGAATCTACTGGAAAGAACTACTGTGTAAAAACCGCTTTCAATTATCATAAGACTAGGACTCTCTACTATAAAAATGTCATCTCCTAAGAATGGTGTCTGTGGTAATTTGAAAAGGACAAGAAGTGAGGAGATTTCAAATCTACGCGATTGTTTCATATAATCCAAACAGTAAAAGTGTGAAGAGAAGGCAGAATTGTGTGTTGCAGAGAAGATAAAAACGTATTGTTTATAGCAGGATGCAGTTGTCTGTGGTGCAGGGAAGAAAGAAAAAATGCGCCTTGTGCAGAGCAGGATATATTTGTATGTAGTACAAAGCAACGACACATCGACGCCATTGAAAGATGTACAATAACTATTCAGACCTTTCTGGATGAGTACACTGCTCGTGCAATTAAGTATGCTGATAGTGTCAATTAAATTGTTTTTGTGTAATAAAAAGTGACTTTTTTTTTTTAATTCATTACCTCACATCTATTCTGATTAATCTAACACTATAACGTTATTTATATAAGTGATATCAT
>CM037789.1:17532335-17561980 GCA_021229015.1 Solen grandis
GGCGCCAACGTCAATAGTGAGGAACTCCCCATTAACACAAAACCTGTGGCATTTCAGCAATTGTTCCGTCCAGGACTTTAGTAATTTTGTAATATCGTTAAACAGGTGGGTAGAAAATGGTGATATATGTATAAACTGTTGTATTCTTAAAAGATAATGACTTAGATGTACTTATTACTGAATTTGATAATTGAAATATAGAGCACCCAGTGTCAATCAAGATAAATGGAAAGTTCGCTGCATTAACAGAGTTTAAAATCCGTTACTTCACATAGACTCATTTTGACGCATTGGCAAACAGGGCAGACCCAGATCAGACAACTCCAGTAATAGCTGTCTAATCAGGGTCTCCTCAATTTGCTCATACTGCATTATATTTCAGTCGCTTCACAGTCTGTGTGGCGAAAAGGAATTCATGATTCTGTACAGTTTTAGTTCATTTAACTAATATTCATCAAGTCATGAATTTATACATGAAAATAATTATATCGTCATTATCATTTTTATTTATTATTGTTATGATTATTATTATTATCATTATTATTATTATTATTTACAGGGTAGGCAGCAACTGTATGTTAAATAGAGTCGGAAGTTCGGCCCTTCCCGTCACCACCCAAACTATGGCGGAAGTCTACTCACCGGACCTTACGTGTGTTTATATTTTCGGGGCCGGTTCTTACACGTGCAGGGTATGTATGGACAATTTACAGTTTGTATTACATGATCGTCCAATGAAATGCTTGTATTTCGTTCAAAATTCGAAAAAAATATATATTGCATAAAATGAACCGTGATATCTTGATATGGAGAAAATATGGTGCCTACGTGACCAAGACCAATATGGGCGGAGCTTGATGCGGCGACGAATGATTACGTCATGTTTTGTGAGCTAATTTACAAAGTTTCATTGACTCTGAGCCGTACTTATAGCATCACGTGTGCTGTCAGTCAAACGGGGGGCGGTTCCATAACGCGAGGTCAAAGGCAAAGCTGTATGGCGTACGTGACAAACTAATATATGTTATCGTTTATATTTTAAATTTTATGGATTTATCGCAGCGATCTGTTTGGTGTCGCTTGCGATAAATTCCATAAATTTATAATATAAACGATAACTAATACTAATCGCTTATATTTTTAAATTTTATGAAATTCGACGCAAGCGACACCAAACGGATCGCTGCGATGAATTCATAGAATTAAAGTTTAAACAATAGTATATTTACAATTTATACAGCTTTGCCTTTGACTTCGCAAAGTACATTTATCCCTTCCCTTTAGTTGATTTGCTAAAATATTTTCTCTTTCTTTCATTTCGCTAGAAAATTTGGCCATTAATCATAAACCTACACTTTTGCCTTATTATTCATATCATTTATTGATACCATTACTGGTGTTGTTGTTTTCAAAATTATACTTTGTTATATTGTAGTAGACGGTCCGTAACTATAATGCACAAGAACTTGTAGTCCAAGCTCATATCTTGTTATTAAGGAAATTAAGCTTGTTTGAACAATTACTAAGAGATTTGTAAAGAAGGCGATTTCGTGACGCTATTTGAAGGCAATCTTGCAGAAAATTGTAGTTTTTACGTTACATTTACTGACAAGATTTAGACGGTCGGGGCGATTATTCTTTACAGTCGATCCAGAATTATACCACCATATGTTCCATGATGTACTGTAACAGTCCGGGAACCAACCAGTGTTTTGGCGTACTTCCGCCCGAGAAAACAACATGTGGAAAGGGAAAGGTGAGTCACGTGGATTTTTTTAAGCCTAGTTTTTATATAGATTGTAGGCCATACCTTCATACCTTTGAAAAAGAAGGCTTATATCATTTACATTGAAATAACCCTATTTTTGTACAGATATTTTTTTAAAATATACACGCACAAAGGAAAACTGTATTGGTATAGATCCCTTGCTATAAGGGTAGTTCCAGGGATGGTTGACCCGGTATCAGGATAATGTGACTGTGTGTTGTATCATGTCACATGTCTACGGCGTGACATCGCAGTGTTGGCATCACTATATCTGTCTCATGTAGACAAAAATCCCTAAAAGACTGAAATACTGGCGGAAAGACATTGAATCAAAAATAAAAAAAACATAAGAAATGTTTCAAATGTACTTCTAACCAGGCTAGTATAGATTTCTGAATTATGTTAGTGTAATATCTTAAGATTAAATATTTTGTAATGTGAAGAATGTGGCTTGCCGTAGGTCGGTGGTTCTACATGCGATCGGGGGTTTCTTCCATGTGTAAATGGTGACGTCGACATATTGCTGAAACCATATGCTACATTCACGGCGGAACAACAACATAAAAACTATATGTTATGGTATCACAGACTCAGGCTTATATTTGCAAACATTAGAAGAAATGCATAATTTAAATGGGAATATTTTTAGCCTAGCCCCATTTCATTTTGAATATAATACAAATTTATCTTCAAGAAAATGACATACATATTTCCCAAATTGCAGTGGTGCTACCAAGGCCAGTGTGTAGCCTCCCCAGAAGCCCCGACGGACATTGAAGACAACTGCCCCCTGGGGGACATTCCGGGCTTCATAAATGACAACGGCGTCTTAAAAACCTGCGCCCAACTTGTCAACGG
This sequence comes from Solen grandis, assembly GCA_021229015.1. Lineage (NCBI taxonomy): Eukaryota > Metazoa > Mollusca > Bivalvia > Adapedonta > Solenidae > Solen > Solen grandis. Next base: position 17,534,962 of record CM037789.1, read on the forward strand.
TTTTAATGGACAGTGTTACAACAACTACATCTCTACAGCGTGCTGTGCAAGCTGCAACGCCGTGAAGCGAAACAGTCCAGGTATATATAGAATTTCATGTACAAATGTATAATAGATGCATGAAATGATACTCTCTTGCAATAGATCGTTGTACTCCGAAATGAGACGTAAACCAACGTAAATCAATGAGTGCTCATCTACTTATTGGAGTAAAATTCCACACATTGTTCAGTGCGTTATAAACATACACATGAAATTTTGAACCAATCACTGATTGGTCAGTTTAAATCAGCGAATAATACGGAGTATAGCCGAAGCCGTGGTGAGATGGTCTATGTCCTAGCTTTTATGACGACCTGGTAGAGTGTTCGATTAGTATACAAAATATCTCAATTTGAATCCTGCTTGGGGCAAAAGTTTAACTTTTATACATTTGGCACCCAACATAAATAAGGGGTGCATCATTAGAAAGTTTCAGGGGGTTTCTTAGAAAACCGGGGTGTTGAGTTCGAGTCTCCAACTCGGAACATGCTACCCAAGTAAAACGAAATGCTGTCTTGCAAAATAAATAAGGTAATGGTATTGTATTCATTTATTAAGCAATATTAGTTAATCGTGAACACTCATAATACATAATACCAACTTTCACGAAATAGTGACAAATGATGTGTAGCATAATAAATTGTAAACATTCCAGTGTAGGTTTCCAGTGTATATAGAACTAAGGAGTATTCAAATTGACTTACAGGCTATCCAATGGTTATACTGGGATATTGGGTAGTCAATTGCTGACCTGGCTTATGCAAAGATCACGGTTTTTATGGTGATACTATTTGTGATCATTTGACCAAGCCTTGAATGGATAAGACAGGCTTACATTTTCACAGCTAAAAACTGGAAAGTTTCCCTATTTCAAATATTTAAAACAATAAAAGCCTAGTAATTATGCAGATTTATTAAACTGTACACAGTAACACTGACTTACATGTATAGCAATATTCATATTCATTACATGAGACCAATAATACAAGACTGTTTCAATACATATGTAGGTTTTCCAGAGAGAAATAATACTAATAAACAATTTAATTTTTTCTTTACCAATTTTTCGGCAATATTTGCCTTTGTCAATAAAAAAAAACCCCATTTGTTTTAATGCCTATATATCTTAAACGTCTGTACAGTCACTATAGTGTTATTGTTATGAATCAGTTTGGCGACTGTACAGTCGTTTATCGTGAAGTGGCTTTAAAATCCATGTTGTTGTTTTTTCTTGACAAAGGCAAGTTTTGCCGAAACATAACTAAAGCGGGATATCAATTGTTTGTTGCAAGACGGTTTACTTTCACTGTATAATACATGAATAAACTACGAAAACTTTTTTTTTTCTTTCAAATATTGATAATACTTATCGTATCTCTTTGTTGGTTTAAAACTTAATCAAAGGACTGAGAGTCTTACTGCTGCGTTAAGCATAACTTGAAACGAAACAGTAAAGGAGACTTCAAGTGGCTTGAAATTTGGAAATGTCTTTTTGATTCCTCACACCAAGTCGATCTTGCTACTATTATATTAATCATATTGCTGTTAAGGCCGAACATATTTCATATTTCACTCAAATACCTATAAGTTTAACTTAGGACTTTATAATACCAGAGGTATTTCTCATGCATAGCGCGCCACTGGCACACAATTTCATTCATATTTTTTTCATTGGTTATTTTCCCCGCTTGCGCATCGTTACAGAATTCTCGTTCGATATGTGCCGTGACAACGTGTATTATAAAATGATAAAAATCATTCATAAACAGTGGCACGCAAAGCTTGCCATCTAGAGGGCTTTGAATTTGGATATCCGGTATTCAGATTCCCACGATCGGTAATAATACGTTGCGTTGTAAAAATGAAATGTTAACATCCCCCATGCAATCCATACCTACGTTTATTTTCATTTCAGATTGCTCGTACGGTGACAAGACTGAGCAATGTTCAGGGATATCCAGTTTTTCTTGTTATAGTAATGAGAACCTCTGCTGTGGTACATGTCTACCGCTGAAGAATTCGTCCCGTATTGGTACGTCATTTTCCTTCCGTTACTTATTACATTGATGGTGGATGACAGAGGCACTTTTCAAAATGCTAAAATACATTCGTACATAGCTTAAATACAAAATTACATGTATACACATGTGTAAAACACCTTAAGAGTAGCAATAAACAAACGGTAATACATTATATAATACTTCATCGATCCACCTCTACACCTTTGATATAAAGCAAATGATGATGTTTGTATATCAATTAATTAGGTTGTGAATACGGGGACAAATTTACCGGGTGCCAGGAGAGAAGCTGCGGATTTTATTCCGCTGACAGTTTGGCGGGCTGTTGCAATACATGCAATACGTTTGCAACGGCGGCACCCACGCAAAGAACAACACGAACGACAACTACACCAGTTCCAACAACGCCAACGACACAACCTCCTGTGACGACTAGGGCACCAACTACTCAACAGCCAACGACTAAAGCGCCAACTACTAAGGCTCCTACGACCAAAGCGCCAACGACTCAAGCTCCAACGACTAAAGCGCCAACGACTCAAGCTCCAACGACTAAAGCGCCAACGACTCAAGCTCCAACGACTAAAGCGCCAACGACTCAAGCGCCAACGACTCAAGCTCCAACGACTAAAGCGCCAACTACTAAAGCTCCGACGACTAAAGCACCAACAACTCAGTCGCCAGCTATTACTACAACACCGATTAAATCAACCACAGATGAAAACAAACCTGAAGGTACACATAAGATCATAAAATGATTGTCCATTGTTAATCATTTCACAGACGTTGTTTTTGTTTAGTATAAGATAAGTTTGTTGGCCCGGTGATGACTTTGAATTGTTGTTTAAAGGTACATGTCCATGTATTTAGATGATATATGGTTTATATATGATAATATTTGTATAGGCTTTTTTCCTTTCATTTGGTTTCTAAATTTGAAACATTATTCAGATTAATTAATTTTAGTTTAGTAATACTTATAATTTATACAGGTGGCAACTAGAAAAATCTGAACACGAATTTTGACTTTGCATATATTTAATGTATACGACATTGATATATATTTATTTCCAGGTCAATTCATGCTTGTTGGCATAGCAACTGGCGCAGGCGCCATTGTGATTATCGTCATTATAACTGTCGTCTGCTGTATACGCCGACGACGAAAAAGTACACAAAAGTCTGGAGACAATTCTTCATCCAGGAAAAACACATATGTAAGTGTCACTGTCATTGTACGATTAATTTTGTTATAATGAACATTGATCATTTTGTTATATACTGATTCTTATTTCAGCCTCATCGTGTTACATTTCAGGTATTTACAAGACATATTAAACATATATATGTTTTGAAAATGGCCTCACAATACACGAATTACAAAAGAGTATATCATATGTATGAAATATGTATATTTACTGGAGTGATCCGATGGATAATATAAAAAAAGAAGTGAATGAGGATGGAAATTTGAGTGAGTGAGTGAGTGAGTGAGTGAGTGAGTGAGTGAGTGAGTGAGTGAGTGAGTGAGTGAGTGAGTGAGTGAGTGAGTGAGTGAGTGAGTGAGTGAGTGAGTGAGTGAGTGAGTGAGTGAGTGAGTGAGTGAGTGAGTGAGTGAGTGAGTGAGTGAGTGAGTGAGTGAGTGAGTGAGTGAGTGAGTGAGTGAGTGAGTGAGTGAGTGAGTGAGTGAGTGAGTGAGTGAGTTTGAAGATCAGTTGGTGAGGGAGGAAGTGAAAGTTTGAGTTGATGATTGACTGGGTGAATGTGTATGTACGGCATTTGTGTGTACAAATAAATAAAAGATAAAATGAAATGTATAATCACCACTTGATGAAAGAAATCACTTTTCTTCCACATAAAAAATCTTTACAATTTAATGAAGATTAGTTGCAGCAACTATTTCTATTAGTTCTACTTTATTGGATAATTTCAACAATGGCACCACAGAAATAACCTGTCGCAAACCCTAAACATAGAGATAAGCTACTCGGAGACATATCGTAAATTTTCGGCGTGAATTCTCGCGAGGTACGCGCCAGAACCTGTTCTGTGTAAAGCGATGACAACACTGGTCGCCAACAAAAAAAAGAAGAAAAAAAAAACGATAAATAAAATTTAATACATTTGAAGGGAATATATTGATGCAGCCGGGGATATATCTAATATAAATGTCACATGGTGAGAAAAAAGTGCAGCTTGGCCGGGAGTTGAACCCGGGGCCTTTCGATCTACTGACTGAGCAATCCGGCCGCATACTCTCCTAAATGGATAAATATAGCCACAAAGTTGTTCAGTAGTTACTTACCTTATTCGAAAGGACATTTCTCACAATGTCGCGGTCGCGCCGAGAGTAGACGATATTTCCTTCTTACGCTTATTTGAGTAGCGAATCTGTTGGTTGAGGCCTTTGCCTGTTGTGACGTGGCAACATATACAACTATGATGCAAACAACAGGTCTATAGTTAATATGTTTTGCGGATTTAATTTCTGCGATTTCTAGCCCCATCATTGACATTTTTCTACGCTCCCTGGCAGATCTTCAAAATACTGTATTCACATATATGTCTTTATACTCCAAATTAAGGGAGATAACTTTTTGTGTTTACAACTATATCTACGGTCGTTAATATTACGTTGCAGGACAACCTGACGTTTACGTCGGCTGAAGCGGGTATCAATGCACCAAAGCATCCTCCACCACGGAGGAACGATAGTGCCAAACCAATGTTCACTGTATCCAACTACCCCAGGGGCCAGCAGAACATGGCTTTTTCTCCTCCGGAGAACTCGGGCATGCCTCATCATCCCCCACCCAGACGTAACGGCAGTTCACCTAGCGCCCCGCCTTTAAAAACAAATACAGTCATCGTTTTTCCTAATAATAGAACTGGTAAGTTCAGACTTTCAAAATTCATTTGAGATTTGAATTTCAGTTTATTTGATATAAGTCTTGTTATTTTTAACATTTAACGTTGTAAGTAATTTGTTAGGGTAGAAGGCATTTCACCTGTCTCCGCTGGTTGCATTAGGGGAGCTGAAACGTGAATGTGCTTTTTTGTAACTTCATCCTTTAAATAACCAAGGGTGAATTTGGACACCTTAGAATATCTATTTATTTCGAAAGAAATCAGTAGTATAGGGTGGCACTATGGTACCAAGGTACCATAAATTTTTTTTTTTATGGTACCGTGGTACCATAAATTTTTTTTTTTTTTGGTATTTATGGTACCAAAATCTATAGTACCGAATGGTACTCTATATGAAAACAGAATCTATAGTACCGAATGGTACTCTTTATGAAAACAGATTTATGTAAAATTGTAAAAATGACAATTGTAAAAATGTCCTTTCGAGACATTGGGGTTGGCCCTGAAAAGGGCCGTTTTGTTTCTTATGAATTGTGGTCCATACCACATGTTGTACAGTCCCATCACATATTGTGGTCTATACCACACGTTTGACAGTCCCATCCCATGACATATCTCTTCATCCATCCTGCAAGGAGATGCAAATGACAACGGGTTAGATCCTTGTCACCTATGAAGTTCAGGCTGTCTCCCGATCCCTGTAGTAGGGTAGATGGTACATCTTCAAAGGTAACTGACAGGTAATTAGGGAGATCTCCCTTTTTGTAAGAGTGACATATAGATCATACACATCAACTTGGTCGTGATAGCTGTCTGGGTCGCTCTCTCGTTCCTCATAGCTGGGACTGTCGAGGAACAATTTTAGTAAGTCTGGGGTGGACCTACGTGTGTACGGTCTCATGTTTCAATCATGAATAATAAAGTATAGAGTATGTGCACTGTTTTATAGTACCGGATTGACCTACTTTCTTGTGTTGGCGCACACCAATCAGAGAACGTTATTTTTTCATCCAATAAATCAAGTTCGACCTTGACCTGAGTTAGATAGCATTGTCTTCGGCCTTGACATTTTGGGGTGGATTGACCTACTAACCTACTTTTTTCTTGACTATAAATTGTGTAATGCTGTGTATGTATTCATTCTTCACCATGAATTTCCTTCGTAAGTTATTCCGACGTGCAAGGAAGGCGTTACGAAAGGAGAAGAAAGTAGAAGTCAAGGAAGAGGGTATAAAGGAAGAGGGTGTCAACTTATACCCGAGTTTACCCCCTTTGCCATTGTACCCGGATTTGTCAGGGTTTTACCTGGCATATCCAGAAGCCAGCAGGCATTACTGGCGGTATTTGTATTTGAGTGAGTGCTAGACACTTCTCAATAAATAACGGTCCTTTTCAGGACCATTACAATGATGTAGAAAGGATAACTAATACAATTGTCATATGATTTTTTTATATGTGTTTAACAACAAACATGTGTCAGTAACAATGAATTAAACGTGCGTCATACAGCAAATAATGAACATAACACAACTTTGTTTTTTCAAGTCTAGTGTTCAAATGTCATTTTTCGCTTCTTAGCTGATCGGTTACACTCTGTATTGCTTGTTGATGGGTGAGGCTCAGGACACACGATGCATGTGTTGACGCTTCTCTTGCGTTTCTTGGGTTTTACGGTAGGTTTCTCCAACTCAGAGACAGTCTCTAGTAGCTCAACATCACTGTCCGTCTGTGGCACTGTCTCAACCACGTCCATTTTCTGCATTTCACTGTCCACCTGTGCGTTTACTGTAGGTACAGTACTATTCATCCCTTTCTTAGGACAAGCGGATGCAAAGTGGCCTAGTTCGTGACAACTGTAGCACACTGTAGGTTTTGGGCAATTAGAAACAAAATGTCCCGGTTCATGACAACGGTAGCACACCCGTACTGTTTGAGGTGTTGAAGCTTTCTTCGTACATGCCGATGCATAATGCCCCTTTTCCTGACAGCGGTAGCATGTCACTTGTCTTTCTGTTTCTAGTCTGATCAGCTTGTCACTGATAGCTTGTAGTTGTCCTTTCACCCAGAACTCAAATGTATTGCAGGTCATTCTGAACAGAGCAGTCTGAATCAGGTTTGAGAGTGATGAAGTGGACGGGTCACACCGCACTTTATAGGCCTGAGATCAGGTGGGCGGAGCTTAGATGTATAAAAAAGCTTTGCTCACTTACTTATAATCACAACGATGTCGAGTAGTGAAGAAAGCAGCGATGATGATGAGCCACCTGCAAAAAAGACCAAGAGTGATATACGGGAATATTATTCCATACAGCCACGGTCACAGAGAACTTCAAGAAAGTTTAAAACGAAGGGCCACGTGTACGATGTTACATTTGAAAGATATAAAAAACCGTTTGAATTTACACATCAACTTTTCAATGACATGGTGAAACAGTTATACAGAGAAGCACGGGTCAATGACAACGATCAAATTCGTATCTCCATAAATCATCCTGACCTAGCATTTGGTATCCACATTCCATTCGGGAATGCAACACACATTTCAGGAGATACGCTGTTGAACGAAATAGAGAAAGTATCACAAAGCAACCACAAGTTTGAGATTCATGACGGGAATCTCCAGTTAGAAATGACACATGTCATTATGCCCGAGGGAGGTGGAAGAACAAAAAGAACGTTTGGATCGCACCTAAGCATTGAGAACATGTCCAAAGTCAAACGAAGTATGATAAAGATAGACAATGTTCACGACAGTATTTGTTTGGCACGATCAATTGTGGTAGGGATATGTAAACTCAATAAAACGGACGATACAGCCTGGAAGAAGCGATGGAATTTGATGAGACAATCTGCAAAATTTCTTCAAAGCCAAGAAGCCAAGACATTGTTAGATAGTGTGGGCATTAGTCCAAATCAGCCTTGTGGTATAGAAGAATACAAGAAGATTCAAGCCCACCTTTATCCAGACTATGTGATCAAAGTGTGGCCACAATTTGAGAAAATGGACGTGTTGTTCAATCACCCACCTCTGACAGACAAAAGCAAAGTGATTCACATTTATCATCATGATAAACATTATGATTGCATTACATCAATCACTGGTTTCCTGGGATGCAGCTACTTCTGTGAACACTGTAACTACGGTTATAACAACAGAGAAGCTCACTGGTGTAAGAATATTTGTCGGTGTTACGCCTTGACACTATGCCCAAAAGAAGGATTCTTTCCATGTGGTCAGTGTGGTAGAACATTTCATAGTCAGAAATGTTTTGATCAGCACAAAGCGAAACCAGGAAAATCTACAAAAAACATCTGTGAAAGTGTATGGCAATGCAAGACCTGTGGTCAAATGGTTGTGGGTACAAAGAAGAACCATCTCTGTCCTGGCACTAAAAAATGCAAGTATTGCAAGAAAGTTGTGGATGCAGAACATCAGTGTTATATCCCCACGTACAAAGAACCAGAGAACATGAAGTCACCGACTGTACCTTTCATCTTCTTTGACTTTGAGTGTCGATTTGATTCGGGTGAACATATACCAAACTTTTGTGTTGCTCAACGTGCTTGTGGAGACTGTATGTGTCAATCCATGAAAAACCCGTGTCAGAAATGCGAAGCTGTGGATGAGCCTAGAGAAAAAATATTTCGTGGTAACAACACTTTGTCAGAATTTTGTACATGGCTGTTTCAACCCAGTCACAAAGGTAGCACAGTGATTGCTCACAACTCACAAGGATATGATGCACAGTTTATTTTGAGGCACTTACTGACACATGATACAGCCAAACCAAAATTGATCATGAATGGAAGCAAAATTCTAATGATGAAAGCCCATCAAGTGAGATTCATCGACTCACTGAGTTTTCTCAACATGCCTTTGTCCGATTTCCCCGACACGTTTGGATTGACTGAGATGGCAAAAGGATGGTTTCCATTTTATGCCAACACGGATGAATACCAAGACTACATTGGAGACTATCTCCCCGTACATTTTTACAGACCCGACAGCATGAAACCTGACAAGAGAGAAGCGTTTCTGAAATGGTACAATGCAAAAGTGGCACAAAAGGCTGTGTTTCACTTTCAGTTAGAAATGCAAAAGTACTGCAAATCAGATGTGGACATCTTGAGACGAGGTTGTGGAGAGTTTAGGAAAGAACTGTTGGTCAGTGACCAAATTGATCCGTTCCTGGAAGCGACCACTCTAGCTCAAGTGTGCAACAAAGCGTGGCGTAAAAATTCAATGCCTCCAAAGACCTTGGCTGTAATCTCTGATGCCGGGTATCCAAACAAAACTCGATACTCAATCAAAGGGATTCGTTGGATAGAAACAACTGCTTCCATTGAGAATAAGCACATTCGCCATGCATTAAATGGAGGTGAAGTACAAATTGGACCCTATTACGTTGACGGATTCCACAAAGAGACGAACACCGTATACGAATTCATGGGGTGCTGGACACACGGATGTCCAAATTGTTACCCAAGGAGAGACAGTGTGAACGGTTACACACTTCAAACTATGGAGCAGTTATACAATGCCACAACTTTTCGGTTGAAAGACTTGTCTCAACAAGGTTACAACACAGTTGTAATGTGGGAATGTGACTTTGATCAGAAATGTAAGATTGAACCAGAATACAGAGATGCTGTGAACCGTTTCTTTCCCTTCCAAGAACCTATTTTACCTCGGGATGCTTTGTTTGGTGGACGAACCAATGCCATTCAATTATACCATGAAGTGGATACAACCACCAAGGAAGAAATTAAGTATGCTGACATTTGCTCACTGTATCCATTCGTGAACAAGTACAAAACATACCCGTGGGACATCCCAACATCTTAAGTCAAGAGATGATTGATATAAACAACATTGGAATGTACAAGGGACTCATCAAATGTCGTGTATTGCCACCCCAAGACCTGTGGCTACCAGTCCTACCTATTCACTGTAACAAGAAAATGATCTTTACACTGTGCCGTACCTGTGCTGAGGAAGAGTGTGAAAAATGCAATCACACTCTGTACAAACGCATGTTGACAGGTACCTGGACCCATGTGGAAATAGCCAAAGCTCTTGAGGTAGGATACCAATTGGTAGACGTCTTCCACATCTGGCACTGGGACGCATGGAGTAAAGATGTGTATAAACAGTATATTAACAAATACTTGAAATTGAAACAAGAAGCAAGTGGTTACCCTAATTGGGTAAAAACAGAAGATGATGAAGCCCGCTTTAAACAGAATTACTTTCAGATAGAGGGTATCTGGCTCGACAACGTGAAAAAGAACAAAGGAAAAAGAGCGTTTGCCAAAACCATGTTGAACTGTTTGTGGGTAAGAATGCACAAAACAATGTTCAAACCAAAACCGAGTATGTGACTAAGGTGAACCGGTTGTATGACCTACTCTCCGACCGTCATGTCACTGTGCAGTTTGCCGAGATTTTCGATCATGACAACTTCATGTTGGTGAATTACTCGGATGAAACAGACGCAACACAGCCCCATTCATCTTCAAATCCAGTGGTAGCTGCCTTCGTTACGTCCTATGCTCGACTTGAACTTTACACCCAGTTGGAAAAACTTGGAGATCGGGTACTGTATTTTGACACAGACAGTTGTATGTACATCTATGACCCTGACCAGTACAACATTCCAATTGAAGAGAGCCAGTTGGGAAAGTGGACAGATGAAGTACCACATGGACGCATTGTCAAATTCGTGGCATTAGGGCCAAAAAACTATGGGTATGAATATATCGATGAAAAAGGAAATCGACATCAGAAATGCAAAGTAAAAGGCATCACTTTGGATTACAATGCTAGTCAAAAAGTCAATTTTAAGACTATGGTCAACTGTGTACAAGATCGCAAACATTACAAGACAGTCATCGAATATGAATCCCGAATCAAGAGACATAGAAATCGCAAAGTGATCAGTGAGACACAGACCAAGACGTTCCGCTCAGTGTATACAAAGCGCGTGGTCGTGGACAAATATAAGACAGTGCCGTACGGTTACCGACCGTCATAACCAGTTGGCTTGTAGTCGTGTTGCATAGCCTGAACGGTGGTGGAAACATACGGAGATTCACGATGAACACTCTACCAGTAGAAATACAACAGATGATCTACAGACATCTCGTTGAAGCTAATAAGAAACCTGCTGCATTTTGCAACGAGTTATTTTTTACTTGGGCACAGCGCGTTGGAAACAGAATAATTCACCAGACGATGAAGGATTCCTCTTGTTTAAACCAAGTTTATGATATGTTTCATGATGTACGAGGGCGTAATCTTCCAATCAGCTATAAAAGTGTGGTCTTTCAACGGATTTTTACCATTTACAACCTGCTACGCAACCTGATCTCTGACGTGTGGTACATATACATTGAGACCCTAAACATTGATACAGTGGAGAAACTGAACCGCTTTGATGAGCGTATGTATCTCAGATTTGCGATTAACCACCGGAACGACACACCAGAGGATATACGTGCCATTTTACTGACTCCAGAACCTATCACTTGTGAGCAAGTGTTTAACATTTTTGGTAAACAGTGCAGCGCAATATTCAAACAAACGAGGCCAAATCCTAGTGAACAGTTCTTTCAAGATCCCGATTTCAACAACTTAGAAAGGTTTGAGTTGGGAGACGAATCCCTCTGGGACACCTACAAAATAAGATACTACGCAGAGTACTTGCAAGACGAATGAGAAGTCAAAACATGGGAAATACTTCACTACAGGAAAAAAACATAACTCCAATTCGGAATCCATGGCGTAGAGCTGTGTTGTTGGCTGTGCGTGTACTTGGAATTCAATCAGAACAGGCGTTAAGACAATCGGAGGAACTGTTTGACGAAGTGTGCATGGCTTTAAATGCTATGGGATATACCATGATATTGCCGGAATGGATGATGTATAAAGAAAGACTGATTCATGATGTGTGTCATAGTTTACATTTTTGACTGATGTTTGTTCAAGTGTTTTATTTGCTATGATGTATAAAATAAAATGTTGTCATGTCAATGCTGTTATTATTTCTTGGACCATCATGGAAAGTAGTTTACTTTTTCAACATCCTAGTAACATTTTCATCTCAGGGCCAAGTGGTTCAGGAAAAACTCAATTTGTAAAAAAACTTATTGAGTACAAAACCGATTTATTTCATGCGGTACCACAACGCATCGTCTGGTGTTACAAAGAATGGCAAAGTGCCTACGCACAGTTACAAGAACGTGAAGCTATCAAATTCATTCAGGGTATCCCTGAGGATGATGAAGAGATAGTAGACGATACAACCTTACCACACCTCGTCATATTTGATGATATGTTAGGAGAAAAAGATGAGGAGAAAATTAAATTATGGTTCACGCGAAAGGGACACCATAGAAATGCCACTGTCATTTACATCACACAAAACATGTTCCAACAATCCAAGGCTAGTCGTACCATCAGCTTGAATGCACACTACATGGTATTATTTCAAAACACAAGAGATAAAGGCCAGATCAAAACACTTGCGAACCAAATACAACTACCCCATTTGGTGATGGCGTATCAAGATGCAACCTCTACACCTCATGGATATCTTATCATTGACTTTCATCCAAGAACACCCGACCAGAATCGTTTAAGAACAGATGTGTTCCATCGGTGGGTAACAGGTGAAGATCGAGGACCGACCGTCTACACTACAGTATAAAATGATAGGAACATGACACCCGATCATCATTAAGGATACACCTACCATGGAAAACACACCACATACAGTGATCAAAGCTCTAGAATCGTTGAGTCGGGAAAAGAACCCAACGAAACGACAAGAGCTGGTAGAATCAGGATTAACAGAGATGGTAAAATGGTTCACCTTAGCTGCACGACTCATCTTAGAGAAAAAAGTAACCGTGGCAAAACAGACGATGAATTTTATGGAACGCAACAAAGACATTTTAAGACAGTTAGCTGATCAACATGTGGATCTGGCCACAAAACGACAACTTATTTTAAAACCTGGTGGTGGAGGTTTCCTTGGGGGCACCATCATTCGTACACTGCTTCGATGGAACGGGACCAAAGCTGTGAGAAAATTTGGTCCAGTAGCAAGAAAACAACCACCCAAACGAAAGTCACCAGCCAGGAAACGGTCACGACAACAACCACGAAAACAGCCAACCAAACGCAAGTCACCAGTAAGGAAACAAACAAGGAAGAAGCAGACATTGCCTCATGATCGATTTGTCACTGTAAGAAGAAAACGCTCTGTAACAACTGGAACACCAAAAGTGTCCCCCATACTGATTCGACGTGATGTTACATCAGGGACATCATCCAAAGCATCACCACTTGTGGCCCCATTCTCTCCACTGACCTCATCTACTCCCCGTTCTAATAGAAGTTCGATGAGGTCTGGGTTGGCTACACCACAAGGATCAATGACAGTTTCACCAAACCCTACAGTTCGACGACAATTGTTTGACCTTTCCAATTCTTCAAGTGGGCGTTCCTCATCATCATCATCATCAAGATTTTCACCAATCCCAAGTCTCCATTCCCCATTACCTACTGCCATTACTGCGATGAGAAATTCAGGACCACTGAGTAGTGCTGGCAATATCGCTTTACAAGCCCTTCAACAGTGGTATAAATAAAAGAGACCAAACATTTCATCATCATTTGTCATCATGAAGCGCAAACAACCACTCGTTCGTAAACATGGCAAAATGTTGCTTGCTTTGACAGAAGCCTCGCCCAAATTTCGAAAGAAGATTATTCAAGAAGCACCAAAAGAATTGGTAGATTGTATTGCTGAATGTTGTCAAAACATTTTAAAAGGCAATGTACCACTGTCGGAGGCTCAGAAGCGTCGATTGCATTCTAAGAGACAACAGCTCCGACAGTTAGCGACCAAGAAAGTATCAGTTCGAAAAAAGAAAATCATTCTCAATCAGAAAGGTGGTTTTCTACCCCTGCTGGCACTTGCACCACTCTTAGCCAAAACAATTATACCTCTTGCTGGTGAACTCATTCGGAAAATATGAAGAAGATGGCCTATGTTCCAGTTCGGTTGTTGGAAGAGATGAATCGTTGGAAGAAGGAACAACGACCTCGGTTACCCCCATCCCCTCAAGTGAGTCAGACTTCATCATTACAGAAAGAAATGAATCAAGTTCTTGACGACAATCAATTGTCTGAGTCAGAAAAAGCACAACAATTTGGAGAAGTATTACATCGCTTTCAAGTGTCACATAAAAAAGCACTCAAACCCTTCAGACCACACATGGCTGAGAAAACAACAAGTACAGTGACTGAAAAGAAAGAGGAAAAACCGATGACCTTGAAAGATCAAATTCTAGACAGTGTTCCTACGACCATGCGACGAAAGGCTACTCTTTTGTTAAACATGTTGAAAGACCATCCTCACTTAAGTTGGGATGAACATGGTCTGTTAGAATATGATGGAAAACCCGTTGAAGGTTCAAATATTATTGATCTGGTCAATGATGTACTTCGGCAGCGGAAAGGGTCAAATCCACGAGGATGGGAAACAATTTTCTAGAGGACTGAAAGAGGTCAACATCCCACAAGAAGTTGTGGGCAATAAACGTCGATGGAATTTCATACAAACACCAGATGATGATGAAGAAGAAGAGGAGGAGGATGAATTTTATGATAGTTTTGCCCACACACCCTACATCAAAGAAACGAAGACCTATTAAAAAGGAAGAACCCGAGGAGATATTAGCCCATTCGTCATGGGACGCCTACTAAAGAAGGACACGTTACTTCGTCACCTGTACTATGATACTGATAATCCTACGAGTTTTGGAGGAATTCAGGGACTCTACAAGGCAGCGAAAAAACAGTTGAAATCTATCACTTTAGAGGATGTACGAGACTGGTTGAGAAGTCAAAGAACCTACACGTTGCATAAAACAATACGACGAAAATTTCGACGTCGACAGACTGTGGTAGGAGGTATCGATCATCAATGGCAAGCTGATCTCGCAGATATGCAACGTATGTACAAAGAGAATTCACCATATCGCTACTTACTATGTGTCATTGATGTGTTTTCAAAATATGCTTGGGTAATACCCATCATTGACAAAACTGGAAAGACGCTCATCCAAGCCTTTCAGTCTATTCTAAAAGAAGGCCGAAAACCACTCTCTTTGCAAACAGACAAAGGCCGAGAATTTTTGAACAAAGACTTTCAGAAGTTTCTAGACAAGCATGACATTCATTTCTTCACGTCTGAAAACCCAGAAACTAAAGCGAGTATTGTTGAACGTTTTCAACGTACGCTTAAATCAAGAATGTGGAAATATTTTACTCATCACAAGACCCGTCATTATGTGGATGTACTGCAACTATTGGTACATGGCTACAATCATCGTTTTCATCGAAGCATCGGACGTACCCCTGCATCTGTGTCTAGAGAAAATGAGCATGAAGTCACCAAGACATTGTATGGCAACCATCAAAAGTAAAAAAAGAAATCAACTGATTTGAAAGTGGGTGATATAGTGCGCATCAATAAAACCAAGCAAACATTTGCCAAAGGCTATCTACCCAACTGGACAGTGGAATTGTTCAAAGTGGTTCGCATCAACAGAACACATCCATTGACCGTAAAACTGGAAGACTTGGCTGGAGAAACTATCGCCGGATCCTTCTACAGGGATGAAATTCAACATATAAAAGATGATGAGCTATACGAAGTGGAATCAGTTCTTGATCGGCGTACAAGGCGTGTAGGCGGTAAAACTTTTCAAGAAGTGAAAGTCAAGTGGCTTGGATATCCTAAAAAGTTTAACAGTTGGATTCCAAAATCACATTTAGTATAAAGTATAAACGTCGTGAACACCATGTCTCAGTCCGATACCAGCAGTGTTCAGGTAGACAACAGTATACAGACAGGAAAAAGTGAGGTACCAAACAACAGAATCACTTTCTTGACACAGATTGTGATCATCTTTATCATTGTCATCGTGTCATTAGTGAACCTGTGTCTCAACAGTCCAGATCGTGAACTGTGGTTGCTGCTGATGAGTACTTCTATCGGATACATTCTTCCAAACCCAAGTTTAAAATTTAAGAAACCATGAACTCTTTCTACATCACTCTAATCAGTGATAGTTCGATGGCATTGTACCCAAACAACACACAATGCTGTTTTAGAACCAAGCTGACAAAAACCATTGATGTCGACAAACAAAATTGGGAAGTGGCTCTCGTGGAAATGATCGTTCCCACACAAGTCAAAAACATTGAAGAGGAGGAAGGAAAATTCTACATCGTGACTAAAGATCCAGAACTGGCGGCAGCCTTTTCACAAGTGAAAAACGGGTGTGAATTAGAAGGCAAAAAATGGGCATTACCCCTTTGTATTCCTGCAGGCATCTATGCGTCACCACAACATCTCACTGACGAATTGGACAAAGCTATTAAACAAGCCACTAAAACAATTTTAACTCAAAGAAACCTCACATTTGGACTTGATTTTTCCGGCTTGTCAAAACGTGTCAAGTTTACCGGTAATACTGGATCAAAGATCGGCTTGGAACTTCATCCAATCCTCCTTACGAAACTTGGAGGAGAGGGAAGTACTGTGGTGTTTCCGGACAGAGAAAACAACAGATTCAAGTACGGTGTGGACCTCTTCACGAAGATGAACCATTTGTTTGTATATACCGATCTGGCAGAACACACTTTGATAGGGGATGTCGAAGCACCCATTTTACGCGTTGTGCCATTTGCCACAAAAACAAAAGCAGGGGCTAATCCACACATGCACTTTGAATTTCTAAATCTACACTACATACCTGTCAGCAGATCATATTTCAGTGAGATCAGTATCAATATAACCGGTGACACAGGGGAATCAGTTCATTTCACTCACGGGAAGTCGATGGTGAAGCTTCATTTTAAAAGAAAGACACGATGATTCCAGTTTACCGTGGTCAAGCTCGACAAGTCGGATATGGTTTGGGTTCCATGTTCAAGAAAATGGCCAGCAACATCTTACCCATGATGAAACCCATCGTGACCTCAGGACTAAAGACTCTGAAAAGAGAGGGCTTTAAACAAGGTTTAGGAGCCGTAAAAGATATTCTGTCTGGCCAAAATGTAAAGACAGTGATCAAGAAACGGGGTAAAACATTGTTGAAAGATGTGGGTCTGAAAACTCTGAGAGGTATAAAGCTTCGAGATTTCAAACGTCGACATCATTCTGCTTTCATCGCGGCAAGGAGACGCAACAAAAAAAGAAAAATCTCATCGCGACCGTCAGATATTTTTGATTGAACAACATGATGCAACACGGGTCTTGTGAGTGTAGCAAAACTGAACTTGATGTGTCACATGTTCCACCTACCATGACAGCAATGCAAGATGCACAGTGGACAGAACATTATCCTGTGTCAGCACTGAGCAATTCATCGAATTTGTAATTCCTGCTCAATCAGAAAAGTGGACTGATATCAACCAGAGCTACTTGTACCTGAAAGTCAAAGTAGTCCAACCTGATGACACTAATCTGGCTGATGATGGAGAAACATCCACAGTAAATAATTTCTTCCACAGCTTGTTTAGCAGTATTGATGTGTACCTGAACAACAAACTGATCACCAATAATGCTGACACGTATGCGTACCGGGCCTACATTGAGAATTTGCTGTCTTATTCTACGGACACTAAATCAACACAGCTCTACGCTACAGAAATGTGGAGTCCTGACACGGCGGGTCATATGCAAGCGCATACAGTTGCGGGAGGTAATGAAGGATTTAGAAAAAGAAGAACACGTATCCACCAGAGTCGTGTTCTGGAAATGTGCGGACGTCTGCATTTAGACCTGTGTTTGCAAGACAAGTACCTTCCCAATGGTGTAGAGATACGACTTCGACTCAACAGAACCCCAGTCAGTTTTTGCCTGTTTGGAGCAGAGGCAAAAATCCAGTTAATTCAAGCTGGATTCAATGTTCGGACTGTTGACCTGTTACCCGTAGTGGCCAACAACTTAAACCAGACCATCGCCCAACATGGCATGAAGATCCCAATTCGCCGAGCTGAGGTAAAAACTTTCACCATTCCTGCAGGCCAACGATCAAAGATCGAAGATCATTTATTTCAAGGACAGTTACCCAAACGTATCATTCTAGGCCTGGTAAAGAATACAGACATGAACGGTGATCTGGCAACCAACCCATTTGATTTTCAACATTTCAACTTGTCTAAGTTAGAAGTCAGTGTAGACGGAAAGACGACACACAACTTGCCGTTCCAGCCTAACTTTCCCACAGGAGAAATTTTGAGATCATACATGTCCCTGCATCAAGCCACGGGATCACTCGGTTTAAACCGCTCCATGGGTCTGACAATGAACGATTACATGCAGGGGTACACACTGTGGGGCATTGACTTAACGCCAGATCAAGGATCAGAAGAGGGACAGCTGCATCCTATAAAAACGGGCAACTTGCGAATCGAGGTTCAGTTTCGTGCAGGTCTTGCTGACCCCATCAATGTGATTGTGTATGCCGAATATGACAGTCAGATAGAGATTAACGGGTTCAGAGAAGTCATCACAGACTATTAACCATGAGCAAATCAGGACAACAGCTGGCCAAACAACTGTACGAAGAAATCTACAACTTGAATAGGCGAAACGATATGGTAAAGAGTTTGAACCAGCATGTGGTGCATGAACTGCAGACACACCTCTTTGATATCGCGAAAGAAAACTGTTATGGTTGCATTGTTGATCATCCCAGTCAGACCCAACATCCCATATGTTTGTTTAGCAGCAAAAGTGAGTGGGTCGAGATGTTTCTGAACAGTGCATTAAAAAAACTGGACATGTATCAAGTGATGGAAAGATGGTACGCTGAACTACAAAACATGGATCTCACACGCGCTGAGAAAGCTGATGCTTATCAGATGTGGGCAAATATAAAGGCTAGTGTAGATACGAACAAGATCACACCATTGGAAACTTTTGAGTGCGAATGGGCAGGACGCATTAAACAAGATTGGGAAAATGGAAACGATTGAGTTGCAGTATATTTTGGATCATTCACCAATTCTAGCTCCCTTGAATGCCGTAGTATGTGCTAAAGATCAACTACCACAACGTAGACCAGAGACTGTAAAAGCTTACATAGTGAATACCCACAATTCGACTCAACCTGGTGAACATTGGGTGGTTGTGTTTTTCAACGATAAATCGACTTACTACTTTGATTCGTATGGACAAAAACCACTCCATTGTGACATTCAACGTTTCTTGGAAAGACATGGACCCTATACATGGAATCTCATGAGACTTCAAGGATACAACACGTTTGTGTGTGGAGCATATTGTTTGTTTGCTTTGCATTTTCTTGTTCGAGGATGTGATTTAACACGGGTGTTTAGAGCTAAATTCCGGACAGAGGATCAACCTCACTTCAATTTGAACGATTCCAATGTGGGATGTTGGTTTTACCAGAACTATTCAGAACTGTACAAACGTGCAAGAAGACAAGTGTGTAATCACCACCAACAAACATGCACAGCTAAACATCCACCAAAGTTTGGAGATGGTCGTGCGTGTTTTGAATTACTGACGAATAGTTTGGACCCATTCTACTTTCATTAAAGTGTTATGTACTTGTTGTTCATAGTGTTTGCATTGTTCATATTGTTTGTTCATATTGTTTGTGTTTGCAATGTTCATAGAGTTCAATAAAAGGCTAAAACTGATTTGATTTCTTGTTGTTTATCTTACACATTAACAATTGTGATATATTCCCTCTCGAATATAGTTTGATGGCCCTGAAAAGGGCCGTTTTTGGTTTTTGTGATCCTGAATTACTCGGAGTCACCCTACTAACTCTGAATAATCAGGGTCAAACCATATGCCATAATAGGCTGAACGCACTGTAGGCCCATGTTTAGCGAAAACACAGGCAGGCCAGGCATACACTTGATAGGGTGCCCTACAAAACGGGCACTTCTGAAGCCGTGCGAAGCATCTGACGCATACAATGTCCTGACATTGACACTGGTTTATGTGATATATATCCTCCTCCCTCTCCTCTAAACACACACCACACTTTTCGAACCAGAGTTTTTGTTCGGACATTGTGATTTCATCCTTCTTTTTTAAAAAAAAAACACTTATATAGTTATGAAAAAAAGTAGGTCAGTAGGTCAATCCATCCCCAAATGTCAAGGCCGAAGACAATGCTATCCAACTTAGGTCAAGGTCGAACTTGATTCATTGGATGGAAATTACATTCTCTGATTGGTGTACGCTAACAGTAGAAAGTAGGTCAATCCGCCTCAAGACTATAAAAGCACACTGCATCGTATCATAATCCTACTATCCAACCATGGAAAGCTACGTAACTTCTGATATCGTTAACAACGCCATACAGGCTGCTGATTTGTATGAGCTGACGACAGCTGCTAACCAGGCATCAGTGTCGTACACTCCGACTCCGATATACCAACCCAGCTACCAACCAACGTATCAACCTCAGCCTCCACCACACCAGCAGCAACCAGTACAGCAACAACAACAACCAGTGCAACAACCAATGCAACACCAACCGGCAGTGCAGCCAGTAAATAATGTTGGACAATCTATTCTGAGGGAACTCAAAGAGGTGAACAACAACCTCATCAAATTGCAAAAGAGAATGGTAGAAGTGGAATGCCGTATCAAAATGAAAACAGACAAGCTGGTGGTGCCTATCACTTTCATTCCAGAAAATGTGGAAGCATCCAACAAACGTCCACTTGATGCCGGATCCCATTCTAAGAATGGACTTGGAGCCCATTGTAAAGACATACAAAATAGCAAAAAGAGTAAGAAGTAGAGAGAGAAAAAAACAACGGCCCTTTTCAGGGCCAAACCCAGATGTCTCGAAAGGACATATTTTTACAATTGTCAAACCAAGTAAATAAAAGTATCAAACGAAATGAATTCATGCCATTCGTTTTCAGACTGTGCTATGGATAAGTCACATATAACTATCGACTGCATATCTGACATGGACAAAATAGAAGCCCGACACCGACGTTCGCTTAAACTACAAGCCCGATACCAACGTACGCTTAAAATAACAACAACACTCAGGAGTATCATAGACAAATTGAGTGCATGTTACTTTCATGAACTATACTATGATGATATCTTAAATATCATTGAAGCACATTTCATCACCATAGAACATGTTGAATACCTGCTGAAGAAAACTCATAGACAAATAGAGTAACCACTACTCTGTGAAAAAACAACGGCCCTTATCAGGGCCAACCCAAATGTCTCGAAAGAGAATATACCTCAATTGTCACCATTATTTTCAAGTTCCATTCAAAATTTTCTTTCATTAAAAATATGATCCAATGTTTTATAAAAATGTTACAAAAATGTTACAAAAATGTTACAAAAAAAAGTCATCACTACTACAAATTCGGCTTGAAATTTTTTTAATTTTACAGCAATTCTGATATGTCAATACAAAAGTAGGTCAATCCAACCCAAAATGTCAAGGCCGAAGACAATGCTATCTAACTCAGGTCAAGGTTAAACTTGAATAGAACTAACGTTCTCTGATTGGTGTACGCTAACAGTAGAAAGTAGGTCAATCCACCTCAAGGCTATAAAAGCGCACCGCATCAAGCATTCGGTCATATTCTCGCTGCACAACCATGGAACCAATTCAGCAACTGAATGAATTTGTCCACGAATTGATGGGGTTGATCGAACGACAACGCAATGAGTGGAGACAACAGCAAGACCATATTGCAGAATACCATCTGATTTTGTCAAACATGGTACATATATTACTTATGCTCATGGAACATCAGGAGATGTTGAGACAACAGCAACAAGATGAAGATGAAGATCATATGCTCATAGAACAACAGCAGATCTTACAAGATGAAAACGATGTCATCGTAATCAGTGACGATGAACACGATGTCACTGAAACCAAGCACGATGTGGACAATGTCACCGAAATCTAAAGAAGAAACAAAACGGCCCTTTTCAGGGCCAACCCAAATGTCTCGAAAGGACATTTTTACAATTGTCATTTTTACAATTTTACATAAATCTGTTTTCATATAGAGTACCATTCGGTACTATAGATTCTGTTTTCATATAGAGTACCATTCGGTACTATAGATTTTGGTACCATAAATACCAAAAAAAAAAAAAATTTATGGTACCACGGTACCATAAAAAAAAAAATTTATGGTACCTTGGTACCATAGTGCCACCCTATACTACTGAAATCCATTATTCTGTACTAATTTCATCGATATTTGAACAGAAATTTTAAATAAGATCTTTAATAAAAAGAGCTTCACAGTTTGACTTTCCTTTTATATTGCATATATTTTATGATATTTGTTTTAACAATCTAGTCAGTGTTAAAAACGTCTCAAATTTTAATGTTATTAAGCATCGGGGATAGTTGAAGTACATCACTTGAATGATTATAATGATATATACATCTTTATTACATAGGTTCTAAAGTGAGTTTTATGCACGAACAATAATCGCACAAATATAGCAGTTATATCATACAATGTAAATACTGCACCTTTAAAAAGCTAAGCATATGCCTAAGTTCTTTCAGAAATCATGACTACGTCTTGTGTTTTGAGTATGTATGTATGTATGTATGTATGTATGTATGGGTTTAACGTCCAACCGACAGTATTTCAGTCAATTGTAGACATTTGTTCACATGTCACATGTCATATATACTCAAAAGAAAAAGAAACGCAGGGTAACTAGAATCTGTAGTAGCCAGACTCAAGTTTTAACCACCTAACCTTGCAATAAACCTCATATGATAGACCCCATCTCATTCTAAAGCATTTATTTTGTTCGAAAAAAAAATCTTTATTAAAATAATTTAAACTGTAATACCGTCGAATACTTCCTATCTAAAACTGACACAAAATTTTACCCTGCGATTCTTTTTCCTTTGAGTGTGTATATATATTTACTGAGTTATCAGTATTGTAATTAACGATTTCATTTGTCACGAACGGGGATCGAACCCACGACCTCTAACCGTTCGGCCATGCATGTATTTATGTGTACGAGTGTATCTGTATGCATGCATTACAGCTAAATGAATAAATAGAAGGATAAATGGATGCTTTAATATTATTAAGCCCACCTCGAGTCTTCACACCTTACATCGTATGTAAATGTCGCTTACGATCATTTTTAGAAAATAGATATGACGGCTGTATGCTTATACATGTATATATATATATATATCTTATTTCGTTTGTTCACCTTATTTTGGTCTCTAATCATATAATCATGCTTATTTGCATTTGAAAAATTCTTGGAAAATGAACTGTAAATAACAAAACATAAATCCAAATGATTAGTTCCATGTTTGTATCTGTATTCGATATTCATCTGTTATTTTTATGGCTTAAAGCTCAATTCAACGGATCAAAGTACTGATAATGACGTCAGTGTAACAGTGGAACAGGTTTGTATGTAGCAACACCCAGTGTCTCATAGTACACCCGTGTAGATTACTGTTTTAACCCTAACGTTCTTTTGCGAGTGACTGAGCTGTTATCACTACTTTTTTTGTAGAATTGCACAATACATCTTCATACTTGACTTTTTCTGTATTAGCTTTCACCGTGCTTTTGTTTAATCGTGTGTTTGTGTGTTTATCTTTAATAGCTGTAACAGCGGTCGCCTGAATAACGGTCAATCCGTGGACAGCGGCCAGAAACCATTTTCCCAGCACTAAACCCATAGAGAATTTACTCTCTGAATAACAACCTTCTCCAGACTTAAGGCTGTCTTTAATAGACATTCTGTGGCCTCTGTTCGCGAGTTTATCTGTACTTAAACTGTACTTAAATTAAACAGTATGCAGATTGCCAAATACCCATCTTCTAAAACTGCATACAAGAATAATCAAAGTAAAAACATTATGAAAACAGCCATTATGCGGTATTAAGTCGTTATTTTCACTTATGATTTAGTTCGTGATGAAACAGCTTCGCGTGTGAGTTTCATCCCAAATGATCATGGACGAATTATGCCTGAAGTGATGATAAACGATAAAGAACTAATAAGTTTTAAATTCTCATTAAACCAATGGATTGGATCATATATCCTGGAGGCGTTAAAGCGTTAAATAGCCATAAACTCGCTTTATGTTTATAATTTCGCAATGATTGACTGATGTGGTTATAAAGCTAGGTCAGCATTTGTCACCCACAACAAAAACCTAGTCTGAGTTGGAGTGCATTTCGGCAGAGTTTTTTTTTCTGATGATATGGCAACTGTGCACTGTTTTCTGCAATTTGTACTCATAATCTGGTTTTAATAGAACAAAACAGATCTTTATTTTATCTCAACGTGTACATTCAACAATACAATATAAGTAATCCGTCACTGATCGGTCGGCACTCTAAACATACTCTCACACACATACACTTTCTGTGCATACAACACAACACACTTAAACAAAATTCTATCTCTATTACATGTGTACATTTTTCCAGAATTATATTATCAGTATATAAAAGTTTAAACCAATAGTTGACAATTTTTACATAACGAGCTATGTTAAGTGGATATCTTCCCAATTCCCCGTACACTGACGCTGAGCAAGTAGTTCTTTTAACACCGTGTAATCTTTTACAGAATTTCAAATGTAATATTTCTATATTTTTTATTTAGTATTTCCCCAAACTTCAATCATCTTCAAACTTTATGACAATGTTTATTACCATATTCTCATGGCCAAGTTTGATTATGGCTGAAACGGCCAATTACGTCAGGAGTTATGCGTCTTAATATTAAAAAATACCAATTTTCAGTTTGTTTGCACTCTAGCTTCTTCATTTCTTAAGCAATCATCTTCAAACTTTATGACAATGTTTATTATCATAATCTCATGGCCAAGGTCGATTATGGCTGATATCGGCTTATTAGGTCAGGAGTTACGCCCCTTTTCATATAAAATGCCCGATTTCATGTTGTCTTCGGCTGATATCCGTCAATTAGGTCAGGAGTTGTGCACCTTTTAATGTTTTAATTTTTGTATTTAAAGCCATATTTTCTCAGTCAAGTTTGACTTCAAATTTCGACCACAGGCACTGTTTAGTTCGTGGAATTATAAATGATCTCATGGTTATGTATTCAGTACAACTATGCTATAATTCAGTAACTTGTACAGGCAATGAAGGCATTTTTCTTTATAGCCATCTTGACCTTCTTGTTAAACTTTTAAGCCTTTAGAATGTTTATTTACAATGGCTGCTTATGACTCAAGGGTGTTTCATATCCTTGTTTGTGCTTGATGGTGTTTTGAAGTTTTCAACGTCGCGGGGATGATAAGATATCGATTCTTTTAAGTTCATACTTAGCTTTAAGTTTACCTATAACCAAACGGTATCTGACGACCTTGACCCGAGCTCATATTCCTAAGAGAATGCATGGTCTCATGCCCAACCCGTAAATGCGTATTTCTTTGAAAACAGAAGCTTATCATTAACACAAAATTTTCCTTATGATTCCAAAGCCGTAATTTGGAGCTACTTTCATTTGCTCAACGTCATGGTCACAGTCAATATTAGTTGGGTTTTTTTACATTCACAATCTGAATATGTAAGTCCCAAAAGTTACCTACGACTTCAGTCGGAGGGGAAATGAAGCCCAAGCCTGGATAGATCTAGGTTAGATTGGTACTTAGAATTATTATTTCGCTTCTACAAATTGATGTTTCGTAAATATGAAAAAAATGAATGTGTCGCACGTGAAAATATAAGTATACAAATCCACGTGCTGAGCTCTAAGTAAACCTTAGAAAAAGACCATTTTCCTAGTAACCATGGTATATTTTTTATTAAGTTTTCTTCAGTGTTTTCCAAATTATCAAAGACTAATAGACCATTTCACTCCGAAATGAGAGGTTAATCAACGAGCACTTCCAGAACATCTAACCTTAAAGCTAGTGTATCATTCAACACATTGTTAAGTGGGGTTGTTAAACGTGCACTTGAGATTTTACACAAGTCACCGATCAGCGAATTATACTGAGTATTGCCGAATCCCTGGAGAAATTGTCTTTAAGGTGGCTGTGATAAAGCGTCAAAAGAAATTGATCCAAATTTCGGTTTGAAAGGTTTGTTTCCAAGATTGGGATGTAATTCCTACCATGAAAATCAATTTCAATATTTTACCGCTCATGAAACATAGGCTTTCTGATGGCCACGTGTACTGTCACTATTTCTAGTAGTCTAATAACTAATCGACATTATTTAAATTCGTTCATGCTTTATACAAATGTTATCTTGTATATCTAATTTATACGCTCAAATATATTAATATCACAGATATTTTAGATTAAATTTCATTCTAACATCTTTATAGTTTTTTTAAACGTTATACAAATTTGATTAAAAAAATATATAAAGAGATAAGCAAATATGTCAATTAGGATTGGATACAAGTAATGGTAACTGTATTACAGTATAGCTTGTTAAGTAGAGAAGGTGGTGATTTCAAATCATAGAAATTCAAATATGTATGCACATGACTTGCATTAAACCTATCTCATCTCCTTATATATGTATTTCTTTGTTTCAGAATCAGTAGATGGATATATGCTTCCTTCGTCTTCCTCAGTCATAGGCTCGGACACCATCAGCGTACAGTACGCTGAACCAAATAAGCCTCATCACCAAAACCTTGAATCGTTCGGAAAGCTGGCTGGCCAGACTCCGAGCAACTCCGACACCGCTGTTGATCAGCTCAAAAGACAAAGTAGACCAATCCATTATCGAAGACCTCCAGAAACTCAAAATGAAGCTACATCTAAAGCAGCGACTTCAGATCCTAAAAAACATAGCAGCGCAAGAGACGAAGCATTCACAGATATTGTTGATCCTTATGAAAGCATTGCCGATGTCCAAGCTGCCCAGCATTTTAGTTATACCGATATGAAATTGCCATCTTATCAAGAAGCTGTTACTATAAACTTAAATAATAGCAAAGCTACAGGGGAAAGAATGTCAACTCTTGAAAGAA
>CM037789.1:17562080-17612080 GCA_021229015.1 Solen grandis
GGAAGAAAATATTGCACAATTATATTTTCCATCTTTGTTTTTGATGTGTGCAAGTATAACAACGTGTAGGCACATCATGTGTACACGTATTGTTTTTGACTGCCACCTTTGATATGGAAAAATGTACAAACTTAATATTTCGTCAATGTCATTATTAATTGCTTTGGAATGGTTAAGGCATACCAGAACACCTGTCTGTGTGACTTACCAAGTGTTGAACTAAAGCTTTTAGAAATGAAACATCGTGACTCTCCTAACTGAACATAAATCTACTTTTTTATATTAACCAACATTACATTTATTTATGACTGTGTTTCTTCTTCAGATTGGTTCATTCTTTGTTAACTCCAGTCGGTTTTTTGTTCAACCAAATGGAACGATAGGCCAGGTTAACACATATCAAACTGCAAAACACGACGTTTACAAAATAGCCAATCAAGACATTGTTTATGAATCCATCCAGCCACCAGGTACGTCTCTATACAGCCTGATCTAAATTAATTTTCTATTTTACAAATTGCAAATGCCGGATATATCTAAATATCTACAGACATTCACGAATAAGTATAAAAAACTGTTTCAATATAATTAAATACACATGTATATGTATGTATTTGTTTTTACCTCATATAGACTTGATTTGACGCATTGGGAAACAAAGCGGATCCAGATCAGACGGCTGCTAGAGGGAATCTGCCTGATCAGGGTCTCCTCTGTTTTCTCTTATAAGATTGTTGCTCAGATTTTGCAATGCAAAGAAATGCCATTGTTTGATATATCATTTTAAATTCATTCAATTAATATTCAACAATTCATAAATTTCTGAGATAAAGAAATAATCTCCTACCTTTAAGCAATAAAGACTGTTCTATTATTTTCAAATGGGATGTAACCAGCTTCAGCTTAAAGTTTCAAACATCGTCAAAACCCTAGACCGCATGTTAGTAATTCTGCTTTGGGCATATACTTCATATTAATGAATAAGGCACTGCGGGTATATGCATCTCTCCCAAATCATTTATATAATTTTTTATCATTAGTAGGTGGAAAACTACCTTATTCTAGTATCTTTAGTTCAAAATGGATCCATGTAGTTCAAAATTGATCCAAGTAGTTCAAATGGATCCATGTAGTTCAAAATTGATCCATGTAGTTCAAAATCGATCCATGTAGTTCAATAATCGATCCAAGTATGAAATAAACAACACTTGTATTTTCAGTAAAACCTCTCTCATTTACCCAAAGACCAGCACCGAGCAATCACCAGCGGCATAAACGTCAAAGCAGGCAACTGCTGGAGATAGAACTTCTGGTTGTGACTGATTATGCGGTATACCAGGCGTGAGTACTTGACTTCTGTCTCCGTGAATATTGTCTTCGTAACTTCTGTCCCCGTAACTGTCCTATTGATTAATGTCTAAGTAAATAGTGTCTTCGTTACTTCTGTCCCCGTAACTGTCTCCTTGACTACTGTTTACGTGACTAGTGTCTTCGTTACTTCTGTCTCCGTAACTGTCTCCTTGACTACTGTTTACGTGAATATTGTCTTCGTTACTTCTGTCCCCGTAACTGTCCTATTGATTAATGTCTAAGTAAATAGTGTCTTCGTTACTTCTGTCCCCGTAACTGTCTCCTTGACTACTGTTTCCGTGAATATTGTCTTCGTTACTTCTGTCCCCGTAACTGTCTCCTTGACTACTGTTTACGTGAATAGTGTCTTCGTTACTTCTGTCCCCGTAACTGTCTCCTTGACTACTGTTTACGTGAATAGTGTCTTCGTTACTTCTGTCCCCGTAACTGTCTCCTTGACTACTGTTACGTGAATAGTGTCTTCGTTACTTCTGTCCCCGTAACTGTCTCCTTGACTACTGTCTTCGTGAATAGTGTCTTCGTTACTTCTGTCCCCGTAACTGTCTCCTTGACTACTGTTTACGTGAATAGTGTCTTCGTTACTTCTGTCCCCGTAACTGTCTCCTTGACTACTGTCTCCGTGAATAGTGTCTTCGTTACTTCTGTCCCCGTAACTGTCTCCTTGACGACTGTCTCCGTGAATAGTGTCTTCGTTACTTCTGTCCCCGTAACTGTCTCCTTGACTACTGTCTCCGTGAATAGTGTCTTCGTTACTTCTGTCCCCGTAACTGTCTCCTTGACTACTGTCTCCGTGAATAGTGTCTTCGTTACTTCTGTCCCCATAACTGTACATGGAGGTTGACCATATGGACTAATAAGTATTACTTGGCGCTAAGTGATGTTGGTGCAATTCGAGAAAGTACTTCGAGCATTCAAATATTATTATAGGTCTTAAGATTAGAAAGGACTGGATCTCAACCCGTCACAGAGTTACTGATCACTGCAACTGAAATAGGCTAACTTAAATGATATTTGAATCATCGTCAATTTTAGCAGGTATGTAAAAGCCGTGACCGTCGTGTAATAGGTCAATCAACAGTTGACTAAAAGTGAAATAAACGTCAATGCAATAATAAATGGATGGATGAGTTTTATTTTCACTGTGGTGTTCAAAGTTCTGGTTATATTGGTGAAGAAAAAGTTGATGTTTGATGGTGCGTGCGAGGGATGACCGCAAAACTGTTCTAAGTACAAATAGAAACAGACAAAAGATGGACTAGTTCTGCTGTCAGCCGCCGATATATATTGCAGGGAAAAAAGTCAGAAAAAGATTTACAGGTCATTGGGAAAATTAAGTTTGATATGGTGCATTTGATCCAAATGTGAAAGTTTTGCACAATGAAGACGATGATGACGGAAGAGACTGGTTGGAGACTTTTACCATACCTCTATGTTCCAGGTGGTACGACCGAGTGACGGGCAGTAACCGGGACATAGAAGCCGCCAAGAATCTTCGACAATACTACAGTTTTATGCTTAACGAGGTGCATATCAATGTTTGCTAATTTCTGCCATGTCGCTTTATCTTAGTTGGGCAGCGTCTTGAAATAGACAAATTTGTTGCATTCGCGCGCTAACTTGTTGCGACCCTTTTTGTTGCTTCCTCGCGCTAAATCATCGCAAGTAGCGATGAACGCGCGGACGCGACATCGCGACATTATGGACGTTTGTCGCTACGTCGAAAAAAGCGCGCCGTCGCAAAGACGTGACATGGCAGGAATTAGCCACCATACATATCTGTCTATAAATAACTTCGCCTTTAAGGAGCATATTAAAACCAACTTTGTCTTAATCGAATAATATAGCATAGTCCTGCAGTGGTCTTTTATTCACAGCAACCCCGTAATGCCAAAAAAACAGGGGTTCGACTGGTCTTCCTTTTGTTTAATATCTTTTTAAATATTTCTTTTAAAAAAAATCTAAAATTGCTGTCACCAAAACGTCCATATTGTGTATGGAATGGTATGCGTAGCGACCAAAATATTCCAGCCGTTGTCCTTTTCAATCAATCAAGTAATTTGACCTGGATTCTGATATTTAAGCGCACGTCATCACCGTTGAGAGTTTTTAGACGGCGATAAGTCGTCTTATACTGAAAATCGAAATCAGGCCTTGCTAATTTGCATATTTTCCACAACATTTTTAACTGTATCTCTCCGCGCTTAGTGCGGATCCATACAATGCGATTCTGCACTAACGAATACGAGTGGAATATGTTACACAGGCGTTTAAATCATAACCATAACCGCTTTTAGTGTGTTACTGTTTGTTAACATGTTTTCTTTTGCCATTATTTTGCACTGGAAGCATCAATTTTAAGCTTGAAAAAAATATACGTGACATTTCATAACCAGAACAGCAACCCATCTTACGTACATGAAGATCTACTCCTGTAAAAAGAAAAAGTAGTGCTCCGTATGTATGTAATTGACCTAAAGTAGTCCACACTATATTTTGCATGATGGCGAGTTAGGTTCCTCCCAGGGCATTTCTTAACTTTGAAATAGATAGGCAAACATTCTAGTATCTTAAATAATCAAATACCTGGTCAATTTCTACACATACAAAACAACAGATAGAATTCGCTAGTACTAGAGAAAGAGAATGACCTACTTAGGTATGCAGCTCTTTATGAATGAAAGGTTCATGACCTTTACTCCGGATTATTATGTTACAAACAGAACCTCTGTCAATGGAACCTTTGTAGCAACAGCGGGTGGGGTTTTTGTCGTCATGTTACTGCTTCAATAATTTCAGAAACACTGGGTTTAGAATGTTAATCCCGTCGCCGTCTCTCAGCGCATTGTGCGCTTTGATTTATATATATTGTCGAGAGGTGTTTTTGAACCGAATTAAAATGCGTACATTCATATACAGTTTGTATGATTTGATATTTTAAATTGCAGATAGACGCACGGTATCAGAATATCCAGACGTCAGATTATCAGTACAGGATATTGTCGTCTGGAATAATTGTTTTAGATGTAAGTATTCTCAAATATGCATATTTCTAAAGGTGTAAAATGTCACACAATTGCCTGGATTTTAATGGTCATCACAGTGCGAGGGGATGTTGGGGGCGGGGGTGTGGGGTCACGAGAAAATCTATGAAAATTGTCGCACGTAAGGAGGGGAGAGAGGGTCCGTAACCTTTCCATACCATCTTTTTTATAATTTTCAAAGGATGATTCATCGATTTTACGTTGGGGGGGTGTCCAGCAGATTCTGGCGAGGGTTAG
Source organism: Solen grandis (assembly GCA_021229015.1). NCBI lineage: Eukaryota > Metazoa > Mollusca > Bivalvia > Adapedonta > Solenidae > Solen > Solen grandis. The sequence goes on from CM037789.1 coordinate 17,566,730, forward strand.
GATGTCTTTTCTTCTTCACTCTTAATATAATAGCAAAATCCCGGGAAGGGGGGGTCATGATCCCCTGGCCACCCTCTAGATCCACGAATGCTCTTTGTCCCTGAAAATTTGGTGTAAAAAATGAAATTAAAAGTGTTTTGTCTGCGACTTAAAAGGCTGTAACTCAGAGCCTGATAAGAACTATAATACTGTATGTATACATAGAATGCAGCAGATGCCTGGTGGTCAGAAGAGAACAAGCAAGGTGACGTCACCAGGCCCATGGTAGGCAGTAGTATTACACTTGACAGCTTCAACTCCTGGGTCGCCTCCAGGACGGATCTTCCACGTAACGACCACGTCATGGGATTTACAGGGTACCCTTTCTTCCTCTCTTATTCATTATTGCTTCCTATTGTTCCTACATTCGTTCTCTCTTTTCTTCTTTCTTTCTTACATTTTCTTTCTTTTTGTCCTTCTTTCTTTCATTCTTTAATTTGTCTTTTCTTTTAAACCTTCATTATTTTCTTCTTTCATTCATAATTAATTTTTTGTCTGGCTTTCATTCATATACAATCATTCTTTCATCCCTTTTATTCATATTCATTAACTTTTACCTGTTTTATTTCTATTTCTCTTTAATTTGGTCATTTATTATCTTAATTATGGGGTTATTACAAAAGCACGTTTAAATCCTCAGTTTAAGAATTGCAATCCATGTGTTATGCTTGCTTTCCCTTTTATTTTGAAATATCACCCTATGATTAAAACCAAAAACTGAAAATGTTGTTCGACCATCCGTTACATTTACGATCTCATGGATAAAATTTCTAAAAATGAGTTTGCAAATTTTATGTCATAATTCGTTTCATATTTCGCAATTGCATAGATTTATTTAGGATGTATCCGGTTACATGTTACGGTTTCGCCAAGGTGTATTTAAGTTTAACATTACATAAAACATACATTATTGTTTTATATTTAAGTCTATAATTAAATAATCAAGATATATAAGTAAGAATGCTGAAACCCTGGCAATGCTGGTACTCGGTCCTACCCATCACTGAAAATGAAAATCATTTACAGAAACATTTTCCCCCTTTACTTATCAGTAACTAAATTTGGCAGTCATACTTACGCATTAATAAGACTAGTTGACTTGATAATCATGCTACCTCATTGATAAGACCATTCGATTTTTTTTATCAGACCACCTCATTTTTAAGACCGGAAGACGTTAAATTCAGTTGACTGGATTGTTAGACTAGCTCATAATTGACATGATAATCCGACTTCTTCATTACTGATAGAAATAATTTCCAATAGTGGTACTCTGATGGTATTTGTTTTTTTTTATTATTATTTCAGGTACGATTTGGTAGCTCCTAGTGATAGCGTAAACACGGACAGCAAAGGTAGGTGGATAGACAATCACATTGCTTCAGTTTATTGTATACCACAGCGAGAGGCCCTGCGTTTTGTCCGTGGCATTAAGCAGTGATGCCATAGCAACCTCAGTTAAATTGTTCTTATATGGTGACTGGCGATAGTGTTCGCTATTTTGACCGGACACCGACAGCAAACGTTCCCGGTCGAGCGAGCGTTCTCACGTTAGTGATCGTGTATTGCATCCGGGAATCACAGTCACGTGTCCATACAAGGGCGCATGCGCAGACCAATACTTTTTCTATTTCAAGTAGGCATTACGTCAATGAGAATGAGTAGGAATAAGATAGTAAACTAAGTTATCAAGTTATACATGATATTTTACAATTATGTGTGTATGTAAAGCAATTTAAACAGTGCAGCCGTTAGAAGTTTCAATGCAAAACATGGAAGTCAGTGACTACGTTTTCAAAGATGCCTTGCAATTTCGTATATCGTCTGCTGCGATGGTGTAAATCAGCCACGCATTGCAAATATACCCAAGTTGCTATGACATTGTTTACCCAATTGACGTGTTGCATTAAGATATAACCCCCCAAATACCCATATTCCATATCTTGTCACTGGATGGAAATATTTCTATGAAACTTCGTCACTTTGAAAATATCTAAAATAAAAAATATATCACCGACATTTTCTGTGAATATGAAAAGCTGAATTTGCTTTTCAAGGAAAACTCACGGTATTATGATTCTGATTCAAATTTCATGAACACATCTAAACTTTACCGTAGGAAAATGGAGAAAATCACTTTTTTGTAGTTTTCAAGGGAGATAACTCATGACAACAAAATTATAAAGGATAAAAGAATTTCTGTCACATGTCACAGCATATCAATTCGCCTTTAAGATTTCCATGGTTTGACATTTAAAAAGCTTATACTGTGAGGTTATATGCATGGCGTTGATGGTTATTATGGGGGCATATACCTTAACCGGAAGTGAATTACAGGGCATAAACCTTAATTACTTTTGGATGTGACTCTAAAGAAAAAACTTGAATTCATTAAACTCGAGACATTGCGACACGACACCCGACATCATAGCACGCAAGTATCGCAGAATCGGTGCTACACGATGATCGAGTAATATCTAATTAGCGCACATAATGACTAATGATAGACACTCAACAATGCCGCGATATTTGAAAGCTGAGACGCCGAGTTTCTTGTCGCATTTATATGGTCGCGTCGCGATAAACTGAACACGGCACTTGTTTGCTCGCTATATTGTTGTGTGTCGCAGTGCATTGTCGCTTGGAATGGTCAACGCACGATATTCGCTCGAGGATATGAAACGACACACGATAATGCGATTCGACGCACGGCAATTTAAAACGATGCTCGCCATTTATTGCGACATCTCTTAAAAACAATATACCATGTCAACGCGACATGAGCACGCTATAATGTGGAGTGTCGTGTCGCACTGTCCTGTGCGACGTTTCATATTGCAATGCGTCGCATTCATAACGTTGCATTTACCGGAATTCGTAGCCTGGATATTTGTTATTAATATGATTGTTTCACTACTCTACAGGTATTGCCTTCTCCAGTGCTCTATGCTCGGACTCCAGTACATCTGTGGTTGAAGACTCGTTCGAATTTATTGGCATGGCAACGGCGGCTCACGAATTAGGACACAGGTCAGTGGTCTGGATCATTTATCAATTGTAAATTTTATTTTCTTGAAAGATACGATTTTTTTATCTGCGGATCCAAAGATTTAATTGAAAAACCCCGTGGTGGGGGTGGGGGTGGAGAATATATCATAACGCAAAGTACTGGTCCTATCCAGTAACCATCAAGCCGGAATAATAAAAGTTGTAAAAACGTGTTTTCCAAGTCTTCGTAGAAAGAAACTATATACATGTATCTCTCTTTTTTTTTCAATCAAAATTTGAGATACTACATGTTTCCCTCACCGCTGTGGGTTCGAATCCCAGTAGGGATTCGGATTTTTCATGTGAGGAAGCCTTCCAGCTGGCTTGCGGTAGGTCGGTGGTTCTACCCGGGTACCTCTGTGTATTCGGGGTCTTCCTCCACCTGTTATTAGCTGGACGTCGCTATATGATTGAAATACTATCGCAGCGACGGTAAACCCCAATATAACAACAACAACAACATATTTCCATTTTATTTCTAGCCTCGGTTCAAATCACGATGGGGCCGGCAACGTGTGTTCAGCCAATGACAACTACGTCATGGCGCCAACGTCAATAGTGAGGAACTCCCCATTAACACAAAACCTGTGGCATTTCAGCAATTGTTCCGTCCAGGACTTTAGTAACTTTGTAATATCGTTAAACAGGTGGGTAGAAAATGGTGATATATATGTATATACTGTTGTATCCTTAAAAGATAATGACTTGGATGTACTTATTACTAAATTTAATAATTGAAATATAGAGCACCCAGTGTCAATCAAGATAAATGGTAAGTTCGCTACATGAATAGAGTTTAAAATCCGTTACTTCACATAGACTCATTTTGACGCATTGGCAAACAGGGCAGACCCAGATCAGACAGCTCCAGTAATAGCTGTCTAATCAGGGTCTCCTTAATTTGCTCATACTGCATTGTATTTCAGTCGCTTCACAGTCTGTGTGGCGAAAAGGAATTCATGATTCTGTACAGTTTTAGTTCATTTAACTAATATTCATCAAGTCATGAATTTATACATGAAAATAATTATATCGTCATTATCATTTTTATTTATTATTGTTATGATTATTATTATCATTATTATTATTATTATTTACAGGGTAGGCAGCAACTGTATGTTAAATAGAGTCGGAAGTTCGGCCCTTCCCGTCACCACCCAAACTATGGCGGAAGTCTACTCACCGGACCTTACGTGTGTTTATATTTTCGGGGCCGGTTCTTACACGTGCAGGGTATGTATGGACAATTTACATTTTGTATTACATGATCGTCTAATGAAATGCTTGTATTTCGTTCAAAATTCGAAAAAAATATATATTGCATAAAATGAACCGTTATATCTTGATATGGAGAAAATATGGTGCCTACGTGACCAAGACCAATATGGGCGGAGCTTGATGCGGCGACGAATGATTACGTCATGTTTTGTGAGCTAATTTACAAAGTTTCATTGACTCTGAGCCGTACTTATAGCATCACGTGTGCTGTCAGTCAAACGGGGGGCGGTTCCATAACGCGAGGTCAAAGGCAAAGCTGTATGGCGTACGTGACAAACTAATATATGTTATCGTTTATATTTTAAATTTTATGGATTTATCGCAGCGATCTGTTTGGTGTCGCTTGCGATAAATTCCATAAATTTATAATATAAACGATAACTAATACTAATCGCTTATATTTTTAAATTTTATGAAATTCGACGCAAGCGACACCAAACGGATCGCTGCGATGAATTCATAGAATTAAAGTTTAAACAATAGTATATTTACAATTTATACAGCTTTGCCTTTGACTTCGCAAAGTACATTTATCCCTTCCCTTTAGTTGATTTGCTAAAATGTTTTCTCTTTCTTTCATTTCGCTAGAAATTTTGGCCATTAATCATAAACCTACACTTTTGCCTTATTATTCATATCATTTATTGATACCATTACTGGTGTTGTTGTTTTCAAAATTATACTTTGTTATATTGTAGTAGACGGTCCGTAACTATAATGCACAAGAACTTGTAGTCCAAGCTCATATCTTGTTATTAAGGAAATTAAGCTTGTTTGAACAATTACTAAGAGATTTGTAAAGAAGGCGATTTCGTGACGCTATTTGAAGGCAATCTTGCAGAATATTGTAGTTTTTACGTTACATTTACTGACAAGATTTAGACGGTCGGGGCGATTATTCGTTACAGTCGATCCAGAATTATACCACCATATGTTCCATGATGTACTGTAACAGTCCGGGAACCAACCAGTGTTTTGGCGTACTTCCGCCCGAGAAAACAACATGTGGAAAGGGAAAGGTGAGTCACGTGGATTTTTTTAAGCCTAGTTTTTATATAGATTGTAGGCCATACCTTCATACCTTTGAAAAAGAAGGCTTATATCATTTACATTGAAATAACCCTATTTTTGTACAGATATTTTTTTAAAATATACACGCACAAAGGAAAACTGTATTGGTATAGATCCCTTGCTATAAGGGTAGTTCCAGGGATGGTTGACCCGGTATCAGGATAATGTGACTGTGTGTTGTATCATGTCACATGTCTACGGCGTGACATCGCAGTGTTGGCATCACTATATCTGTCTCATGTAGACAAAAATCCCTAAAAGACTGAAATACTGGCGGAAAGACATTGAATCAAAAATAAAAAAAACATAAGAAATGTTTCAAATGTACTTCTAACCAGGCTAGTATAGATTTCTGAATTATGTTAGTGTAATATCTTAAGATTAAATATTTTGTAATGTGAAGAATGTGGCTTGCCGTAGGTCGGTGGTTCTACATGCGATCGGGGGTTTCTTCCATGTGTAAATGGTGACGTCGACATATTGCTGAAACCATATGCTACATTCACGGTGGAACAACAACATAAAAACTATATGTTATGGTATCACAGACTCAGGCTTATATTTGCAAACATTAGAAGAAATGCATAATTTAAATGGGAATATTTTTAGCCTAGCCCCATTTCATTTTGAATATAATACAAATTTATCTTCAAGAAAATGACATACATATTTCCCAAATTGCAGTGGTGCTACCAAGGCCAGTGTGTAGCCTCCCCAGAAGCCCCGACGGACATTGAAGACAACTGCCCCCTGGGGGACATTCCGGGCTTCATAAATGACAACGGCGTCTTAAAAACCTGCGCCCAACTTGTCAACGGTTTTAATGGACAGTGTTACAACAACTACATCTCTACAGCGTGCTGTGCAAGCTGCAACGCCGTGAAGCGAAACAGTCCAGGTATATATAGAATTTCATGTACAAATGTATAATAGATGCATGAAATGATACTCTCTTGCAATAGATCGTTGTACTCCGAAATGAGACGTAAACCAACGTAAATCAATGAGTGCTCATCTACTTATTGGAGTAAAATTCCACACATTGTTCAGTGCGTTATAAACATACACATGAAATTTTGAACCAATCACTGATTGGTCAGTTTAAATCAGCGAATAATACGGAGTATAGCCGAACCCTTGGTGAGATGGTCTATGTCCTAGCTTTTATGGCGACCTGGTAGAGTGTTCGATTAGTATACAAAATATCTCAATTTGAATCCTGCTTGGGGCAAAAGCTTAACTTTTCTACATTTGGCACCCAACATAAATAAGGGGTGCATCATTAGAAAGTTTCAAGGGGTTTCAGAGAAAACCAGGGTATTGAGTTCGATTCTCCAACTCGGGACATGCTACCCAAGTAAAACGAAATGCTGTCTTGCAAAATAAATAAGGTAATGGTATTGTATTCATTTATTAAGCAATATTAGTTACTCGTGAACACTCATAAAACATAATACTACATTTCACGAAATAGTGACAAATGATGTGTAGCATAATAAATTGTTTGTAAACATTCCAGTGTAGGTTTCCAGTGTATATAGAACTAAGGAGTATTCAAATTGACTTACAGGCTATCTAATGGTTAAACTGGGATATTGGGTAGTCAATTGCTGACCTGGCTTATACAAAGATCACGGTTTTTATGGTGATACTATTTGTGATCATTTGACCAAGCCTTGAATGGATAAGACAGGCTTACATTTTCACAGCTAAAAACTGGAAAGTTGCCCTATTTCAAATATTTAAAACAATTAAAGCCTAGTAATTATGCAGTTTTATTAAAATGTACACAGTAACACCGACTTACATGTATAGCAATATACCTATTCATTACAAAACTGTTTTAATACATATGCATGTTTTCCATAGAGAAATAATACTAATAAACAATTTAATTCTTTCTTTACCAATTTTTCGGCAATATTTGCCTTTGTCAAGAAAAAAAAACAGTAGTTTTAATGCCTATACATCTTAAACGTCTGTACAGTCACTATATTGTTATTGTTATGAATCAGTTTGGCGTGTGGCTTTAAAATCCATGTTGTTGTTTTTCCTTGACAAAGGCAAGTTTTGCCGAAATATAATTAAAGCGGGATATCAATTATTTGTTGCAAGACGGTTTACTTTCACTGTATAATACATGAATAACCTACGAAAACTTTTTTTTTTCTTTCAAAAATTGATAAATACTTATCGTATCTCTTTGTTGGTTTAAAACTTAATTAAAGGACTGAGAGTCTTACTGCTGCGTTAAGCATAACTTGAAACGAAACAGTAAAGGAGACTTCAAGTGGCTTGAAATTTGGAAATGTCTTTTTGATTCCTCACACCAAGTCGATCTTGCTACTATTATATTAATCACATTGCTGTTAAGGCCGAACATATTTCATATTTCACTCAAATACCTATAAGTTTAACTTAGGACTTTATAATACCAGAGGTATTTCTCATGCATAGCGCGCCACTGGCACACAATTTCATTCATATTTTTTTCATTGGTTATTTTCCCCGCTTGCGCATCGTTACAGAATTCTCGTTCGATATGTGCCGTGACAACGTGTATTATAAAATGATAAAAATCATGCATAAACAGTGGCACGCAAAGCTTGCCATCTAGAGGGCTTTGAATTTGGATATCCGGTATTCAGATTCCCACGATCGGTAATAATACGTTGCGTTGTAAAAATCAAATGTTAACATCCCCCATGCAATCCATACCTACGTTTATTTTCATTTCAGATTGCTCGTACGGTGACAAGACTGAGCAATGTACAGGGATATCCAGTTTTTCTTGTTATAGTAATGAGAACCTCTGCTGTGGTACATGTTTACCGCTGAAGAATTCGTCCCGTATTGGTACGTCATTTTCCTTCCGTTACTTATTACATTGATGGTGGATGACAGAGGCACTTTTCAAAATGCTAAAATACATTCGTACATAGCTTAAATACAAAATTACATGTATACACATGTGTAGAACACCTTAAGAGTAGCAATAAACAAACGGTAATACATTGTATAATACTTAATCGATCCACCTCTACATCTTTTATATAAAGCAAACGATGATGTTTGTATATCAATTAACTAGGTTGTGAATACGGGGACAAATTTACGGCTGCCAACAACGAAAGCGCCAACTACTTAAGGTTTAATTTGCAACGGCGGCCCCACCAAAGAAAAGAACGACAACTACACCAGTTCCAACAACGCCAACGACACAACCTCCTGTGACGGGGCCAACTCCAACGACTAAAGCGCCAACGACTCAAGCTCCAACGACTAAAGCGCCAACGACTCAAGCTCCAACGACTAAAGCGCCAACGACTCAAGCTCCAACGACTAAAGCGCCAACGACTCAAGCTCCAACGACTAAAGCGCCAACACTACCCAATCGCCAGCTATTACTACAACACCGATTAAATCAACCACAGATGAAAACAAACCTGAAGGTACACATAAGATCATAAAATGATTGTCCATTGTTAATCATTTCACAGACATTGTTTTTTGTATAGTATAAGATAAGATGGTTGGCCCGGTGATGACTTTGAATTGTTGTTTTAAGGTACATGTCCATGTATTTAGATGATACATGGTTTATATATGATAATATTGTTATAGTTTTTTTTCCTTTCATTTGGTTTCTAAATTTGAAACATTATTCAGATTAATTAATTTTAGTTTAGAAATAGTTATGATTTATACAGGTGACAACTAGAAAAATCTGAACACGAATTTTGACTTTGCATATATTTAATGTATACGACATTGATATATATTATTTCCAGGTCAATTCATGCTTGTTGGCATAGCAACTGGCGCAGGTGCCATTGTGATTATCGTCATTATAACTGTCGTCTGCTGTATACGCCGACGACGAAAAAGGACACAAAAGTCTGGAGACAATTCTTCATCCAGGAAAAACACATATGTAAGTGTCACTGTCATTGTACGATTAATTTTGTTATAATGAACATTGATCATTTTGTTATATACTGATTCTTATTTCAGCCTCATCGTGTTACATTTCAAGTATTTACAAGACATATGAAACATATTTATGTTGTGAAAATGGCCTCACAATACACGAATTACATAAGAGTATATCATATGTATGAAATATGTATATTTACTGGAGTGATCCGATGGATAATATAAAAAAAAGAAGTGAATGAGGATGGAAATGTGAGTGAGTGAGTGAGTGAGTGAGTGAGTGAGTGAGTGAGTGAGTGAGTGAGTGAGTGAGTGAGTGAGTGAGTGAGTGAGTGAGTGAGTGAGTGAGTGAGTTTGAAGATCAGTTGGTGAGTGAAGAAGTGAAAGTCTGAGTTGATGATTGACTGGGTGAATGTGTATGTTTGGCATTTGTGTGTACAAATGAATAAAAAATAAAATGAAATATATACTCACCACTTGATGAAAGAAATCACTTTTCTTCCACATAAAAAATTCTTTACAATTTAATGAAGATTAGTTGCAGCAGCTGTTTCTATTAGATAATTTCAACAAAGGCACCACAGAAATAACCTGTCGCAAACCCTAAACAAAGAGATAAGCTACTCGGAGACATATCGTAAATTTTCGGCGCGAATTCTCGCGAGGTACGCGCCAGAACCTGTTCTGTGTAAAGCGATGACAACATCAACAACAACAAAAAAAAAGAAGAAAAAAAAACGATAAATAAAATTTAATACATTTGAAGGGAATATATTGATGCATTCGGGGATATATCTAATATAAATGTCACATGGTGAGAAAAAGGTGCAGCTTGGCCGGGAGTTGAACCCGGGGCCTTTCGATCTACTGACTGAGCAACCCCGGCCGCATACACACCTAAATGGATAAATATAGCCACAAAGTTGTTCAGTAGTTACTTACCTTATTCGAAAGGACATTTCTCACAATGTCGCGGTCGCGCCGAGAGTAGACGAGATTTCCTTCTTACGCTTATTTGAGTAGCGAATCTGTTGGTTGAGGCCTTTGTCTGTTGTGACGTGGCAACATATACAACTATGATACAAACAACAGGTTTATAGTTAATATGTTTTGCGGATTTAATTTCTGCGATTTCTAGCCCCATCATTATCATTTATATATTTCTACGCTCCCTGGCAGATCTACAAAATACTGTATTCACATAGGCCTATATGTCTTTATACTCCAAATTAAGGGAGATCACTTTTTGTGTTAACAACTATATCTACGGTCGTTAATAATACGTTGCAGGACAACCTGACGTTTACGTCGGCTGAAGCGGGTATCAATGCACCAAAGCATCCTCCACCACGGAGGAATGATAGTGCCAAACCAATGTTCACTGTATCCAACTACCCCAGGGGCCAGCAGAACCTGGCTTTTTCTCCTCCGGAGAACTCGGGCATGCCTCATCATCCCCCACCCAGACGTAACGGCAGTTCACCTAGCGCACCGCCTTTACAAACAAATACAGTCATCGTTTTTCCTAATAATAGGACTGGTAAGTTCAGACTTTCAAAATTCATTTGAGATTTGAATTTCAGTTTATTTGATATAAGTCTTGTTATTTTTAACATTTAACGTTGTAAATAATTTGTTAGGGTAGAAGGCATTTCACCTGTCTCCGCTGGTTGCATTAGGGGAGCTGAAACGTGAATGTGTTTTTTTGTAACTTCATCCTTTAAATAACCGAGGGTGAATTTAGACACCTGAGTATATCTATTAATTTCGAAAGAAATGCATAATTATGTACTAATTTCATCTATATTTATACAGAAATTTTAAATAAGATACATTGTATTTAATTAAATAGCTTCACAGTTTGACTTTCCTTTTATATTGCATATATTTTATGATATTCGTTTTAATAATCTAGTCAGTGTTAAATACGTCTCAAATTTTAATGTTATTAAGTATCGGGGATAGTTGAAGTACATCACTTGAATGATATAATGATACATGTATATACATCTTTATTACATAGGTTCTAAAGTGAGTTTTATGCACGAACAATAATCGCACAAATATAGCAGTTAAACGCCTCATACAATGTACATATTGCACCTTTAAAAAGCTAAGCATATGCCTAAGTTCTTTCAGAAATCATGACTACGTCTTTTGTTTTGAGTATGTATGTATGTATGTATGTATGTATGTATGGGTTTAACGTCCAACCGACAGTATTTCAGTCAATTGTAGACATTTGTTCACATGTCAAATGTCATATATACTCAAAAGAAAAAGAAACGCGGGGTAACTAGAATCTGTAGTAGCCAGACTCAAGTTTTTACCACCTAACCTTGCAATAAACCTCATATGATAGACCCCATCTCATTCTAAAGCATTTATTTTGTTCGAACAAAAAATCTTTATTAAAATAATTTAAACTGTAACACCGTCGAATACTTCCTATCTAATACTGACACACAAATTTACCCTGCGATTCTTTTTCCTTTGAGTGTGTATATATATTTACTGAGTTATCAGTATTGCAATTAACGATTTCATTTGTCACGAACGGGGATCGAACCCACGACATCTAACCATTCGGCCATGCATGTATTTATGTGTACGAGTGTATCTGTATGCATGCATTACAGCTAAACGAATACATAGAAGGATAGATGTATGCTTTAATATTATTAAGCCCACCTCGAGTCTTCACGCCTTATATCGTATGTAAATGTCGCTTACGATCATTTTTAGAAAATAGATATGACGGCTGTATGCTTATATATATAAAAAGTCTCGGAAATTGAACTGCAAGTAACACAAAATAAATCCAAATGATTAGTTTCATGTTTGTATATCTGTATTCGACATTCATCTGTTATTTTTATGCCTTAAAGCTCAATTCAACGGATCAAAGTACTGATAATGACGTCAGTGTAACAGCGGAACAGGTTTGTATGTAGCAACACCCAGTGTCTCATAGTACACCCGTATAGATTACTGTTTTAACCCTAACGTTCTTTTGCGAGTGACTGAGCTGTTCTTACCACTAAATGTGCGTACTTTTTTTGTAGAATTGCACAATACATCTTCATACTTGACTTTTTCTGTATTAGCTTTCATCGTGTTTTTGTTTAATCGTGTGTTTGTGTGTTTATCTTTAATACCTGTAAGAGCGGTCACCTTAATAACGGTCAATCCGTGGACAGCGACCAGAAACCATTTTCCCAGCACTAAACCCATAGAGAATTTACTCTCTGAATAACAACCTTCTCTAGACTTAAGGCTGTCTTTAATAGCCATTGTGTGGCCTCTGTTCGCGAGTTTATCTGTACTTAAACTGTACTTAAATTAAACAGTACGCAGATTGCCAAATACCCATCCTCTAAAACTACATACAAGAATAATCAAAGTAAAAACATTATGAAAACAGCCATTATGCAGTATTAAATCGTTATTTTCACTTATGATTATTTTTTGTTGAAACAGCTTCGCGTGTGAGTTTCATCTCAAATGATCATGGACGAATTATGCCTGAAGTGATGATAAACGATATAGAACTAATAAGTTTTAAATTCTCATTAAACCAATGGATTGGATCATATATCCTGGAGGCGTTTAAGCGTTAAACAGCCATTAACTCGCTTTATGTTTATAATTTCGCAATGATTGACTGATGTGGTTATAAAGCTAGGTCAGCGTTTGTTACCCACAACAAAAACCTAGTCTGAGTTGGGGTGCATTTCGGCAGAGTTTTTTTTTTCTGATGATATGGCAACTGTGTACTGTTTTCTGCAATTTATACTCATAATCTGGTTTTAATAGAACAGAACAGATCTTTATTTTATCTCAACGTGTACATTCAACAATACAATATAAGTAATCCGTCACTGATCGGTCGGCACTCTAAACATACTCTCACACACATACACTTTCTGTGCATACAACACAACACACTTAAGCAAAATTCTATCTCTATTACATGTGTACATTTTTCCAGAATTATATTATCAGTATATAAAAGCTTAAACCAATAGTTGACAATTTTTACATAACGAGCTATGTTAAGTGGATATCTTCCCTATTCCCCGTACACTGACGCTGAGCAAGTAGTTCTTTTAACACCGAGTAATCTTTTACAGAAATTCAAATGTAATATTTCTATATCTTTTATTTAGTATTTCCCCAAACTTCAATCATCTTCAAACTTTATGACAATGTTTATTACCATATTCTCATGGCCAAGTTTGATTATGGCTGAAACGGCCAATTATGTCAGGAGTTATGCCTCTTAATATTAAAAAATACCAATTTTCAGTTTGTTTGCACCCTAGCTTCTTCATTTCTTAAAACTTTATGACAATATTTATTACCATATTCTCATGGCCAAGTTTGATTATGGCTGATATCGGCTTATAAGGTCAGGAGTTACGCATCTTTTAATATAAAAAAGCCAGATTTCACTTTGTTTGCACTCTAGCATCTTCATTTCTGAAGCAATCATCTTCAAACTTTATGACAATGTTTATTATCATAATTTTATGGCCAAGGTCGATTATGGCTGATATCGGCCTATAAGGTCAGGAGTTACGCCCCTTTTCATATAAAATGCCCGATTTCACGTTGTCTTCGGCTGATATCCGTCAGTTAGGTCAGGAGTTATGCCCCTTTTGATATTTCAAAAATGTCATATTTCACTTTATTTGCACTCTAGCATCTTCATATCTGAAGCCATCATCTTCAGACTTTAGAACAATGATTGTAGCCATATTCTTTCGACCAAGTTCGATTATGGCTGATATTGGCCAGTTAGGTCAGGAGTTGTGCACCTTTTAACGTTTTAATTTTTGTATTTAAAGCCATATTTTCTCAGTCAAGTTTGACTTCAAATTTCGGCCACAGGCACTGTTTCGTTCGTGGAATTATAAATGATCTCATGGATTATGTATTCAGTACAACTATGCTATAATTCAGTAACTTGTACAGGCAATGAAGGCATTTTTCTTTATAGCCATCTTGGCCTTCTTGTTAAACTTTTAAGCCTTTAGAATGTTTATGCACAATGACTGCTTATGACTCAAGGGTGTTTCATATCCTTGTTTGTGCTTGATGGTGTTTTGAAGTTTTAAACGTCGCGGGGATGATAAGATATCGATTCTTTTATGTTCATACTTAGCTTTAAGTTTACCTATAACCAAACGGTATCTGACGACCTTGACCCGAGCTCATATTCCTAAGAGAATGCAAGGTCTCATGTCCAACCCGTAAATGCGTATTTCTTTGAAAACAGAAGCTTATCATTAACACAAAAATTTCCTTATGATTCCAAAGCCGTAATTTGGAGCTACTTTCATTTGCTCAACGTCATGGTCACAGTCAATATTAGTTGGGTTTTTTTACAATCACAATCTGAATATGTAATTCCCAAAAGTTACCTACGATTTCAGTCGGAGTGGAAATGAAGCCCAAGCCTGGATAGATCTAGGTTAGATTTGTACTTAGAATTATTATTTCGCTTCTACAAATTGATCTTTCGTAAATATGAAAAAAATGAATGTGTCGCACGTGAAAATATAAGTATACAAATCCACGTGCTGAGCTCTAAGTAAACCTTAGAAAAAGACCATTTTCCTAGTAACCATGGTATATTTTTTATTAAGTTTTCTTCAGTGTTTTCCAAATTATCAAAGACTAATAGACCATTTCACTCCGAAATGAGACGTAAATCAACGAGCACTTCCAGAACATCTAACCTTAAAACTGGTGTATCATTCAACACATTGTTAAGTGGGGTTGTTAAACGTGCACTTGAGATTTTACACCAGTCATCGATCAGCGAATTATACTGAGTATTGCCGAATCCCTGGAGAAATTGTCTTTAAGGTGGCTGTGATAAAGCGCCAAAAGACATTGATCCAAATTTCGGTTTGAAAGGTTTATGTTTCCAAGAATGGGATGTAACTTCCTGCCATGAAAATCAATTTCAATATTTTATCGCTCATGAAACATAGCTTTCTGACAGCCACGTGTACTGTCACTATATCTTGTAGTCTAATAACTAATCGACATTATTTAAATTCGTTCATGCTTTATACAAATGTTATCTTGTATATCTAATTTATACGCTCAAATATATTAATATCACAGATATTTTAGATTAAATTTCATTCTAACATCTTAATAGTTAATATCGCATTTGACTTATGAATATTTATTGTATCCTGTTTAAGTACATACCTATTCAACTGGAAACAATTATAATTTTATCATATATACGAAATTAAACAAGAAGCTGAACGTCATATGTGATACAAATTTAAGTTATCTGTAGAATGAAATGAAAATTATATAAAGAGATAAGCAAATATGTCAATTAGGATAGGATACAAGTAATGGTAACTGTATAACAGTGTAGTTTGTTAAGTAGAGAAGGTGGCGATTTCAAATCATAGAAATTCAAATATATATGCACATGACTTGCATTAAACCTATCTCATCTCCTTATATATGTATTTCTTTGTTTCAGAATCAGTAGACGGATATATGCTTCCTTCGTCTTCCTCAGCCATAGGCTCGGACACCATCAGCGTACAGTACGCTGAACCAAATAAGCCTCATCACCAAAACCTTGAATCGTTCGGAAAGCTGGCTGGCCAGACTCCGAGCAACTCCGACACCGCTGTTGATCAGCTCAAAAGACAAAGTAGACCAATCCATTATCGGAGACCTCCAGAAACTCAAAATGAAGCTACATCTAAAGCAGCGACTTCAGATCCTAAAAAACATAGCAGCGCAAGAGACGAAGCATTCACAGATATTGTTGATCCTTATGAAAGCATTGCCGATGTCCAAGCTGCCCAGCATTTTAGTTATACCGATATGAAATTGCCATCTTATCAAGAAGCTGTTACTATAAACTAAATAATAGCAAAGCTACAGGGGAAAGAATGTCAACTCTTGAAAGAAGACCAACGCTTCCAGCTAATCATCCAGGTCCTCTTAAACGTGACAATGAGAAAGGAAATCAAGGGACTGATCGCAAAACTACCGTTACTGATAAAAGCCAAACTGGTCCAAGTGCACAGCCTAGAAAACGGTCTGAAGCAAAAAGCTGTGAAAGAGAAAATCAAGTCAATAAAACTGACAAATATGGGGACACAAAGTCAACCTCTTTAACGGACCATCACCCAAAACCCGTGCCACGCAAAAGGTCTCTTCAAATAAGTAGTAACAGTTTGGAACAACTAAGTAAAGATGGGCATAGCGCAAATGGTGAGTTATACAGATATAATGTTACTATCTATAACAGTAGTGTAGATACAACTGAAGTAGCTTCCATCTACGACACAGCGGATGCAATTGTGTACCCGAGTAATTCAGAATCCAAGACATTAGGTGAACTTGGAAATAGTCGTGTAAATACTGAACAAGAAATCCACATATAAAATCCGTGATAGTTATTGTCATCATTTTGGAACTGGAATTGCAAATCCGTATTTACCTGAAATGCAAAGCTACGCCGATTTATCATTAAAAGATTTAGAATCTGAATTGTAAATACTGGAGAAAATATCCACGTATGGAGTCCGTGCTGATATATTGTAATCATATTTGAGATTTAAAAGCATATCTTGGAGAGTAAATCCACAAACGATTTTTTTTTTGCTGATGTGTTATTATCATACGTGTATTTAGTAATTAAAATGCAAAAGTTAAACATGAAATCCAAGTATGAAATGTGTGCTGCTTGGTCAACTGATTGTCACTCTTGTTGTGCATATATTTAATCAGAGTTTGTAATGCGTGACGAGGCGCTTTAGTCTCACAATCCTGAGAAATATGTACACATAATGATTTGGCATTGTTTCATTTATATACTTCAACTTTCTTTAAAAAAATACATTATACTTGTATCTTCATACTGAGAAGAAGTTGACTTTTTTCAGTTCATTAAGATACCCGTTCGGGGTCTTCCTCCACCTGGAATAAGCTGGACGTCGCTATATGACTGAAATACTGTCAAATAGTCAAGTCAGTTCATTATAAGTCTTTCATTATAGTATTTGTATATCAACGTTATTTGATAATGTTTTTCTTTAACACCTTATTAATTATCTTCATTTATGAGCTAATCAATCAAAACAATTGTTTTATACATATCTAATCATCCGCGAGACGGCTTTGTCAATTGTTTTTTAACGAATGGCATGGAACATTGTTAAATTTATGTTTTGTGTTAATATATCAGTTGTCAAAAATAAAGTCACGTAAAACATGCTTACTATAAACTTTCTTGTCTTTTCATAACCATTCGAGAGTACCTATCAAGGGGAACAACTCCCTTATAGATTGTAACATGTTCACAACTCTTAAAAGGTTATCTTCCCCGACTCTAAGAATGTTCTATTTATTCTGTATTTGTTTTGTTAAATCATATCAAAATAAATAAGTATGCATCCAAATATGAGTTCAAGAAAAATATCATATTTTCATAATAATATCTTCACCTAATTTATTTTTTACCGGCTTACCCACTGAAGTTTTGATACTTCATAAGTACGTGTTTATATTATTATGATTTTTTTTATGTTAGATAAGACAGAAATTGAATCATAAATTCATACAAAAATGACATTATGGATTACAGCATTTAACTCGTGCTGTTATTGTAGAAATAATATTTAGGTATACTTCCAGTGTCACTTCATTTTTGTATTAATTTGCTTATTTTTTCTACATTAAAAATAGATTAGAAATGCCTATAGGCAGGTATCCTAAAACAGATAGATACGAGATGAAAGATAGTGTTATGTTGTTCATTTAGAGAAGTAGATCCTGAGTCCCATCTTATAATGACCTGGCTTATACGAATCAAGAGAAGTAGATCCTGAGTCCCATCTTATAATGACCTGACTTATACGAATCAAGAGAAGTAGATCCTGAGTCCCATCTTATAATGACCTGACTTATACGAATCAAGAGAAGTAGATCCTGAGTCCCATCTTATAATGACCTGGCTTATACGAATCAAGAGAAGTAGATCCTGAGTCCCATCTTATAATGACATGGCTTATACGAATCAAGAGAAGTAGATCCTAAGTCCCATCTTTTAATGACCTGGCTTATACGAATCAAGAGAAGTAGATCCTGAGTCCCATCTTATAATGACCTGGCTTATACGAATCAAGAGAAGTAGATCCTGAGTCCCATCTTATAATGACCTGGCTTATACGAATCAATACATTTGAATGACTATGACTGTATCATTTAATCATAATTATCCAACTATATAAATATTTTACAAAAAGGTATCAAAATATATTTCTGATATGGATGTGTCTTATAATCTTCAAAACGTTTCAAAAAGGATTCATATCTCGATATGAATGTTTATGTATATTCAAGAAGGACAGTGTAAATGTTTATATCATAAAAAAGCATACTCTTTATTTAATCATTTCTATGATGATATCGACATTGTATTACAACAAAACCAGTAACAAAAATGACAAAGTAATTATGTTTATTGCTTTGTATGACAAATCATCTTATTTGCCGATTGCTGGGATTTCCTCAAAGATTGGGGCGGTCAAATAACCACTGAAGGTTGAGTACACCTCATCGGGGCGTCCGTAAATGTGTGTGTCGACTCCATAGCTATTGTCTACAGCCTTTATGTAGACCTGAAAAAAATGTTAATAATCACAATAATAAGTCCCAACATAAAACCTTCCCGTAGACCTTAAAAGTGGAGTTAACTATTTACATGGCAATTATAGTTTGTTTCAGTTTATTTTTTACAATGTTTTAAGAATAGTTTTCTTTTTTGTATATTTTTTTTCCACTCTTAAAATATAAAATAAATGGCGAGTGACACGAACATTTTTTACATATCGGATAGGATACCCGTGCTTGCAAAACATATACTGCACCACCTATGCAACACATTCTAGTTTCATGACACAGCTTTCTGAACAAAACATAGGAACTCAAAGTAAATTGCTGCGCTATTATAAAGATAGATTCGCTTAACAAACAATGTGTATGTGTTCCTCCAGGGACTTAATTGTCATAAAGGGTCCCTGGTTCTGCATAATAGAAGATAAACACAGGAATAATTCGATAATCAAAACACTAATTGGGAAAAATGAAATGCTTAGACAATCGAAAGGCTCAGAGAAGCGAGAGTCCCTCCTCCTTTCTCGTTGTTGTTTTCTGGTTGTTGTTGTTGTTGTCTTTTTGCTCCCGTGTTGGGAAAATATTTCAAATAAGGAATGAAGCTCTGGAAAATGCCTCTCGTAAACGGAGGTATACGGAAGGTCTTTGCAAAACAACAGAAAATTGACGAAGATATGCGGAATATGCAAATAAGATATTTTTGTAAACAATTGAATGATCTTAAGTAAAATATTCTTTCTTATTTATGCATTGTCGTAATGGTGTCGCCAACGAACATATACAGATTGCATCTCTTAACAAATTTGTAGCAGACATTTTGCTTTTCCGGTCGACTTATATATACACTTTTGGAAAAATAATGGGCCTTTGAAATGAGACCATGAATAGGACCAACCGTACCAAGCACACCTGCTCGACAGCCGCCATTGAACTCATAAGCAACTCAAAACATAGGACATCTATTGTCTACTGTCTGTGTTTGTAGTTTACAGCGTAAGATTAACTGGACGATTATGATTTGGCATTTGTTAAGATTTCAGACACTTATATTGAACTTAAGGACAAAATCTTTTGCACCAGTGAGTCACTACCAAGACCAGTTTATACATATCAAATACTTTTATATATGATATCAAACTACAAGTTCAAAATAAAATTTGAACATGACGATTAATGTATATGTTTTTTATTGTTTAATTACACTTAAAAGTAACATTGCTATTTATTTCATAGACGTCACGTAAGTAACCATCATACGTCAGTCATGTCTATTGTGACGCACATGAGCTTCATCACGTGCAGACTTGTGACATCACAGGGTCGCATTTGGACTAGTCGATGTTGTCACCATAGGGGAACTACTGAAATAATCAAATCCTACACTGTTCACACTAGCTTTGCAAGAAGATCTAAAGAGGACAAAAACTACGCCAGAGTTTGGTCCTAGTGCCTGATGTAATATAATGTATAATGCTGATGTAATATTTACCGTGTCATCTTTGCCCAACTTCAAGACAACCGAGTTACCACCGCTGGCATAGTCGTTGACAGTGTGACCGTAGATGGAGGCAATGTATCTGGCGTTGTGGTACAGTTCCAGCCAGGCGGATTTGTCCTGATGGGCCATTGTGTGGAACTGGGAATAAAGGTTTAAAAGATATTTTAAAAATGCAGGTAGCTTGGTTATGGTGATCTCAGCATGGGCTCGTGTAATACAAAGTATATGCAAAGTATATACCTAGCCTTGAATACATCAAGATGTGGGTATTCCAGCCAGTCCGTCTGGTGTCGTCAAATAATTAGTTAAAATTATTGTGTGATAGACTTATAGATATGTGGCGCATATGCCTATAGCATTTGAGTAACACGTTATTTTTATCTACCTAGACAACTTTGTGAATTTTACCCAAGTACATATGGTATAGGAGTTAGTTACCTTGCACTTTGCAAAACAAAGAGGTGACCATTAAAACGGTTAAAAGCATTCGCCAATGCAGGAGATCTCGCACATATCTCTGCCACAGTGAGTTGAAAGATAGCTGAGTTTCAGCTAAGTCACAGGTGATAAAGGTATGACTTTTGGTACATATTATGGTCACGTGGTAACTCACTGTGGCAGTGATTAATGCAAAGCCAGTCCACTGCGTCGGATTTTGAGTTAAAACACACCTGGAAGACGTAGATACCGGGGACTGGACAGGTGAAGATACCAGTGCTGCTGTCATATCCGTTCCCGACATTTACAAATACTTTGTCATACTCAACCGTTTCAGCGTGCAGGTAAGTATGATCACGTGAGACTCCCGCGGAGAAGGCCACTTCCTGTACATGCTGACTGGTTGCTGGATAGATAAGAAGTAAATTACAGAACCGGAAGTGTTCTTTTATTATTTTATTTTGACTGCAATATATTTTTACGTATTTTTAACGATAAATCACTATCATCATCTTAGCTATTCTCATCACTCCGCAAGGAGTTTACTCGCGATAATCTGTCAATTGCCATTTTAAACCAATCACTATAGAAAGAACACTCGGATGTGCTGAACATGGATGAAACCTGCAGTGTTGGCCCCTGAACTGATAACCGATATTTACCCGTGAACCGATAAAATCGCGCACCGCGAATCAAGGTACAAATCATTTATATCACGGTATACACATTCCTAGAGAACAGAATGTACTTGTCGGAATCGGCTAAATAAAATTTAAATATCTTCACTGCTAGAAAAAGATAATCTAGTAACTTGTAAACTTTTTTGGTCCAAAATGCATCCATAATTTGGAGACGTTACCATTTGCCCTTATTCACTTGAGAGATGAAGAAATAAATGAATCACTTACCCAGTCCAAAAACAGCTACAAAAAGAATGGCGGCAAACATTTTTTCCTGAAATAATATAAATGCATTATTAAGGTTTGGTATTATCAAAGGAAAATATTTCTATAGCATCATGAAAGGTAAATTTTTAATATTGTTATATACATATAGTACAATGTATAATATAACCCTGTTAATACTGAAAAATATTATTTAGATAATGGTTTTTATTACGCTCACAAAATACATAAATTTAAAAAAGTGATGATAGAAAGGATAAATTCAGCCTAACATTCAAGGATAGCATCAATTTAATACAATTAAAAGAAATACAGAAATAATAATGACTACCTACAGCTTATCACACTAAAATTAGAACTTTTCAAGAAAGATTACCTTTCGACGACCGTGGGAGAGAGGCTATGGCAATGAGGTCGGAGAACTATTCCAAACGTCTTAGAGAAATAGAACAGATAATAGAAACAAGGGCGTGATAAGAAATTTTCCAATATAGGACTCCTTCTGCGATAAAGGGGCTAATAAGGGGTAAAGTTCGAAATTCATACTGAATTTCAGAGCAACTCGAACTAGGATACTAGTATTCGTAAAATATAATCTCTTTATGTTGGCATAGATTTTGGCCACTTGAAGCTCATGACAGTACAAACCAAAGTATTTATTTTCTTTTTATAAAGGAAGAATGTAATTAATAGGAACAAATTCTTCTCTGATATCACCATGATGGTACTCCAGTGAGGGATGGTCCAGAATTAACTAGTCCATAATGTCGACGTAGCATTTAGTTTGCAGATAAAATCCCACATTCTTCTTCTTCTTCTTCCGTTTACTGCCCACATTCAACATACCGAATATACTGGCAAGACGTGCATGGTTAAAACCGGACAAAAACAAGAATTTGGAATTAAATTTTTGAGTGACGTCACTTGAGTTTTGAATCAGTTGAGGCTATATCCGGTGGCAGTTTCTGATGGTGTTTACGAAGAACGACTATCTCTACAATTTCAATATGTAACAGTCAGTCAAGCAGTAACACCGAAGTAACATAATAAATAATAACACATGTATCAGTGAAATTAATCTTCGTTTACTGTACTATATGTACAGGAGCGTTATCATGGTGCAGAATTAAATTCTAGACGGTTAACACGCCAGTGCTCGTGTCAAGTGATCCTTAGAATCTTAAAAAATTTTAATTTGATCCAGCGTTTTGGACCACTTTGATACGTGAAGCATGCAGAAATTAAGCAGAGTGTATTTATGTTAGATCTTAAAATACTGAAAAACAAATCATTGCGTAATTTTTTGTCCATCTGTACAGCGTGCTGCTACATCACCCTAGGGCTGTCGGTAAAGTGTGCATGTTTTACCCCGGGAGTTTTGCAGACCAAGAGTGCGATACCCACGTCTGCCTATTATATCTGTCATCCGTAGGATGTACATCGACCAGTCAAAATGCTGCTTACATAAATGAGTACTCTTCAGATCTGTAAGTCGGTAAAGGTGTATCCTAGTGCCGTAAGTACGAGAGTTTCGATTGGTCCAAAAATCCCCACTACAAGAGGGACTGCGGATAGTGGCGCGGCTTTTCAAAAAATCGATAACGAGCAAATGCTAACAAATAATCCCACGGGCGTTTGCAGTAACGGAATGAGCGCTCGTGGATTTCCGTCGCTGTGCAGACTAATGGAGACACGGTGTCTTCCAATGACAGGTCTTTTCCTTTGATTCCGGATCAAGGAGATAAATCATGGCTTTATCAAATATAATTACCCAATCTTAATTATATGCCTCTTCTCTCCATTAGCGGGTTACGAATTTTCTTAAGACGTACGGAGACGCAAGTGTCTGTTTTCATCAATTACAACGTGGAATCCCTCTGACGCTTGACTTTCTTCAGCGTAAGCTGTATAAAATGGATTTTGACGTATTTCTTGAACCAATGAAATCGTGGTTAACAACCGAAGAGTTCAGAAAAGAACTCGTTTCATTGGTTTACATATATTATTTTAGGATATTCCATCGTAAAATGGGGGTTTCATGTGCATATCTTTCTGCATTATTGTCAATTGGCAAATAACAATTTAATCTACCTATTTAAACATAAAAATCATCCAGTTGAAAATAATAAACAGTTGTGAGTCTAAGAAAACGTAGTTAACCTTGGTAGTGGACTCGTCCCTCTAAGTCGTAAAACTCGCAGTGTATAAATAAGCTAACATAAGCCTTATATAGTGAAATGATTTTAGGCTTTTATATTATAATCTGTTCGCTTAATTGGTGCTGGAATAATTGTTTAAATGTTTTATATGATATATGATTCAATTTGGTTAATTTTAGTTTTGTCTACAAGGTATTAATTATCAAAATTTATATTTTCTTGAATTACCTCCCTTTAATTATTCTTATCCCAGTGGAAATATATAAATTTTCCATACACAATATATAATTTGTGCGACTGTTCAAGAGCAAACATGATCACGCTTAGAAATACGTTGTGGTGTAACTGCGTAGGGTTTAAAGAGGCTTTTTGAAGCTCGCAGTTGAAAATATATAAAAAATAAACATAGGGCTGACTTGTTAAATTTCATTGTGGCTATTGGAAATAATTTTTTGTTCATTATTAAGTTACGAAGTTAATTTCACTTTGTCTTTTAACTTTGATTCTCAAATTAAGTAAACATGGATCATTTAAGACAGTCATTCATTGTTATAATCATTCGTAAAAGAGGCTTTGTTTATATTTCATAGCTTAATTTGAATTTATCTAACCATACGACCAGGAGAGTCACAAGTAAAATTAAGTTTCATATATCTATAGTTTTTCAGACCGCTCGGACACGTTACAATAGCATCAGCCTCTGTTTGCGCAGTTGGTTAAGTGCTCGTTTGCTGAACTAGCGGCCCCAAGATTGAATCCAACTGAATGAACATTTTTTCTTTCGCTTATATTACATTTTTATCCCCCCTTTCTTTTTTTTCATTTTTCATTTCCTAGTATATAGCATCTCATAAATTTAGCGACAAATACGTTTTATAGCATTATCTTAAAACCACGGACCATTTAAAACTTGCTAACATTATTATATTAAACATATTGTAACACTTTTACTTTCTTTAATTTTTTTTTTTTCTTACGCCGAATACTTTTTTTTTTCAAAAGACAATTCTTGTTCATACTAAGCCTTTAGC
The DNA here is from genome assembly GCA_021229015.1 of Solen grandis. NCBI lineage: Eukaryota > Metazoa > Mollusca > Bivalvia > Adapedonta > Solenidae > Solen > Solen grandis. The sequence goes on from CM037789.1 coordinate 17,591,802, forward strand.
TCTGTATTGTTCCATAACTGTATCCAATTACAAATGTACAAAAATAATTCAAATGATTTAACATTTTCCTTTTTGCAATTTACAAATCTCATGATTTAATTTAGCATTTTGATCATTAAGATGCTAGGTGGCGATACTGGATATATATAAATGTCACTGATTTTACGATAGAACGGATACTAAATGACTGTAAAATTAAAAATAGTGATAACGTTATTAGGTCCCATATTGAACTGCATGTCGATACTCATTCACTGTCTATCTTAAATCATTCGAGAATGATTCTAGAGTATCTTATATAGTAAAACCTTATTCGACACCCACTGGGACCAACTGACAATGTCGACAGTTTGTCGGATAAGGCAGGTTATTACAGACCGTACCTTTAATATTGATAGTCCATGTATTTGCTATATATGACATTAAGCTTTAATTAATTTCGAAAATAATGATGAAATACGTGTATACAAGTGTAAACAAAAACTGCTTCAACACCGAAAAGTGTTTCAGATAAAGCAGTGTAGTTATAGTGCAATTATCAATGACGGGGCCAAAATCGTACGTTGGATTACAGGAAAGATAGGTGTCGTTATGGTCAGGTTATTGAAACAGACTCTAAATAGAAGACGAAAAGTGTCGGATGATACAGGATGTGGTTATGAACAGGTGTCGTTATGGACAGTTTTCACTGTACCAGTTAGAATCTGATCACATTTAATGCTACTCCATCGTGCTTTGTGAACCCTGAACCATGACCTGTAGTTTAATCATTTTTAATGTATACATGAAATAACAGATTTACTGGTAATACACTATGTAGATGAAAAAATTGTATTATACTAAATTGCAAAAGGATCGTGCCACAAGTTATAACAACATTAGCGACCGATATGTGTGAGATCTCCTGCGTGGAGACTGGGTTTGTGTGGTTTTATTTTGGAACTTAGGTGCAAGTGCCGTAAAACTAAAAATACTGTCGTTTAGGTGTGATAAATGTATTTCAGTCTATTGAACATACATTTGTTAAATTCGATTGTTTTGTATAATTCGTATATGATTTTAATGTGTTGATTCATAAAAATAAATATTAATGGTTTTACTGTAATGGCCATGGTCCAGATGTCCAGTCTTTGAGCGTCATATTTATTTGTCCCTGAATAATTGATCACTGACTTTAAGTCTATCTTTTAAGCGATATCATGTGTTGGTCCATGGGCTAAACCACACTCGTGTGGTGATCTGTGGACAAAGTTATATCATCGTAAAAAGATTTACATCATACACCCAAAACTTAAATGTCAAAGTATTGAGGCCCATGGAACAAACATCCGTGACTTCGCCCCCCGTGTTTATATGGTCAATGAAAATGACGCCCATTGCTAAAGCGTCGTAGACTGTTGGTAAATGAACCAAAATTTCTTGGTGTGAACGTCATAATGTGGTGATCCAAAGACTAAACGTTCGTAAGCATTATTGTAGTCAATCAATAAAACGTCCGCGGGGAAAGCGTTATAGTGCGTACGAAACGCTCGCGGCTTAAACGTCTTTCCACCGAGGAAATAGCATTTACAGATTGTTATAACTTTAACGGGTAGATGGTCTGCCCTGTAGATGTTGCCTCTTTCGTTTCACCCACTAAATCAACCATGTCCCAGTGAACTTTGTATTTCTTTTCTTGATTGTTCGCTTTGTCATAACTATTTAATCCTAGACTGCTATTTTTTTCTACATAATATTTTATCGTAAGTCCTGAATTATGCGTTTTTACAAGATAATTATCTCCTATTGATTTATTAACAGTATATCGGACATGAAATACTATGTTTATATTAATTTATGAGTTGTCGTTTGAAGTATTATTGAGCAAACCTAACGTAGATGTCAGTATTGTCAAAATCAAAGTCAATAAAAGTATGCAAGAGAAAAATAGTGTCATATATCCATTGTATACTGGACTAAATTAAATTCATTTGCATGACATAGCATCTCAACGTAACTTGACCAATTCTAATGTCTTGGAGTACCGCTGTTTTATTTTTTCAACTTCATAATTTTCAAAAAGCGTTGACATCATATACGACAACGACATAACGGGAATAGCAATTATTTTCACATGATCTATATGTAAGTATCAGTGTAGAATATTTAATACAATACGAGGGTCCTGCAAGAGCTACGTCTTATCAAATTTTTTTATTTCAAACTCTCAAAATATTCCCACATTAACTAAAACTTATTTTTGTAACTTTTTTTACAAAATCTCACAAAACAGAAAAAAATGTTGTTGTTGTTGTTGTTGTTGTTGTTGTTGTTGTTGTTGTTGTTGTTGTTGTTGTTTTGTATCTGTGGGAGACACTGATAAAAAGATAACTTCTGGACATAACATTCTTCCTTTAGCCTTTGACAAAAAGGTCACAGCAACTAAATTCAGGTGAATAGAGTGGATGATTTACAACTTCCAACTTTTCATTCAACCTCATACATTTTGCTTACACTGCTTGTTATATGTGGTTCAAACATGTGCAACCAGATTTCGTCACCTACTATCACAGCTTTTGTATGTTTTAAAAAGTTCACGCGCGCATTAAAGGCGTTGTTTCTTTTGCTCCCGAGGTAATGAAATGTGTTCAAGATTTGAACGTGCCTTACAAAGAGGTTTCCGATCTTGATATGGATTTATATTTAAAGACAGTTTAAATAAAGTCATAGGTATAATCTTTATTGAAGCATTTCTAAGATCATAACAATGGTATGTTACAACACTTGTTACAAAAGTTTCACCGTAGATATGCTTATTGTCTTGCATTTCAGAGCAGCTTATTTTCCGATCGCTGGAATCTCCTCAAAAACTGGGGCGATCAAATAACCGCTGAAAGTTGTGTAAACCTCATCGGTCTGTCCGTAAATGTTTGTGTCGTATCCATAGCTGCTGTCTACAGCCTTTATGTAGACCTGAAAAAGGTTGAAGTCACAATAAATAGTCTCAACATAAGATCTTTACTGTTGAATGGCAAGATTGCGGTCTATGTCAACAAAATGGCAACCACGCATACGCAATACTCCAATGCTTAAATGCAAATGGGTTACTTCGAATAGAAACAACATGTTTGCTGTTGTTCAAATTAAAATGTAGGTTATCCAAGATGGCACCCATTTGTTTAACTCCACAACGCTCCCTATACTACTATAATTTATATAATTCCGAGGACAAAGGGGGGGGGGGAATGAAATGCTAGATAAACGAATTGTTCGGAAAACCAAGATGTATGAATCAACCCTGGGGCTATGGCAATGCTACTGTACTTGAAATGTTACCACTCAGTAGCAGTGACCTCTGAGCACATGATGTATATTTACAATCTATAGTCTACAGCAGATGATTTATTGACTGTTTTATTGGCTTTTGTGAACATTCTGGCTGTATATTGTATTGTGTTGAAAATGTTGGCATCAATGAGTCGGCGTCAAAGCCATTTGATACATATTAAATATCTTTCGATATCAAGCTATCTATTTAGTCTCAGACTAGTTAAAAATGAAAATTTAAATTCGAAATTTCAAGAAGCACAGAGATATTTGTTGTAGTCGGGGGGGGGGGGGGGGCATGCATATTCACTGTGAAGGGCACGATTGATTTAACTCCATTTAGCTCCATCTTATCACGCTAGATTTGGAGATGATATTCCGATGTTGAAGGTAGAAAAAACTGCGTCACAGTTTAGTCCCAATTATGCTCGAACTTATAATGATGATTTATTTATTTATTTATTTATTTATTTACCTCGTCACCTTTGCTCAGCTTCAGGATAACTGAGTTACCACCGCTAGCATAGTCGTTGGATGTGTGACCATAGACAGAGGCAATGTAGTAGGCGTTGTGGTACAGTTCCAGCCAGGCGGATTGGTCCTGATGGGACAGTGTGTGGAACTGGAAATATAAGTTAATATAGAAATCAAAATTGTAGGTAGCTTGGTTGTGGTGATCTCAGTATGGGCTCGTGTTATGCAAAAGATACACCTAGCCTGGAATACGTATAGGTTAGTTCATAGTTGCCTTCGACTACACGATATAGTCACGAGGGCGGAGCATGGCATTTTCCTCTCGTCCAATCAGGTGCCAGTATTTGTTCATAGTCACCGTGAACTATAACGCGTAGTCCACACTTTTGTAAAAAATCAATAAGTGTGGACTATGCAACCACATAACTCACACTTTTGTAACGTTCTGTCGCTAGTGGACGGAAAATACCATGTGCAAAATAGCTCCGCCCTCGTGACTATATCGTGTAGTTGAAGGCAACTACGAACTAGCCTTTACTTATGAATATTCCAGCCAATCTGTCTGGTACTGATAAACATTATCAGTTCGAAATGTGTTACGCAGAGCCAATATTATCCGATTCATTAATTGATGTGTTGCGTAAATGCCAATATCTTTTAGTAGCATCTTTTATCATATGTCATTATGCTCAAACAGCTGTTCCGGTTTCATATAACCATCATATATTTTCTTATATTTAAAACGTTACATATAATTTTCAGGCCGAATTACATCACTCCGCGTCACGCGCGTGAGTTCTATATGCTTAGTGTGATGGATTCGAACAGCTGGATAAAAGGTGTTTGATGCAATTAATTTTGATAACAAAGATGCATCATATGATGTTGAAAATGTATGAGAAATACACACGTTTAATCGTGAATTTCAGTTATCATTTGAAACTTTTTCTTGGTGTTAGATTACAAATAGGAATTCGTTCACAGTCCGTTCATTCATGTTTTTGTTTGTTTATGGTTATAATTGCGATTTACTGTCAGTTCAGATCATATGATAAAAAGAATCTGACATGAATTGTCATTACATATCAAATCTTACTAAACTCGTTAAAGAAAATGTTATTAAGCTCGCCAGAGGCTCGCTTAATAACATTTTCATGAACTCGTTTAGTAAAATTGTATATGAAATGACAATTCATGTAAGATCCTACATGTGTGTTCCTATCTGGAAAAGATATCGCGAATTGCCATTTGGTATAAAATTCACTTTGTCATTTGCCAGGTCGTAAACTAACAAGGTTAGCTAACCTACCTGGAAAACATAGATACCGGAAGTAGGACAGTGGAAGATGCCAGTTTTACTGTCATATCCGGCGCCGGTGTTTGAAAATACTCTGTCATATATAACCGTTTCAGCGTGAGAGTAAGCCAGATCATGCGAGACTCCCGCAGAGAAGGCCACTTCCTGTACTTGCTGACTGGTTGCTGGGGAAAAACGGAGAGAAATAATACAGAACCGAAAAAGTCTAAAATATCTGTTTTAAGAGTTATTTTACCTTTAATAGATCTAATTGTTTTTCGTATTTGGCGAATAATTCATACATGTCAAATGTTTTTGCTATTTTTTACAATTTCTTGTTTCATCGTTGATAGTTAATATAATTCATCCAATCATAGACCATCAAGCGATTCTTGGAATGTTAATGCAAGCCTTTATAGCAAATTAGCTATAATTCCATGTCAGTTGGTGTTTGCATCTGCACCGGTCTTCGTACGCACTCGAATGACCATGATTATATTTTAATAATGGATGAATAACCTTAAATAAGGAAGATAGAAGATGTTATACAACAAATGTCAGGCCGTTTTCATCAGTCAATTTTGTAAATCAGCAACAGACAACAGAGCATACATTAAACAATGAAAAGCATACACTCGAAAAAAAAAATCGTCAAAAATATAATTCAATGCCCAAATCATTAACGCAGTATCAGACTGGACATTATACAAAGGAAAATCCATTAACTGATAAAAATTACTGTTTGACGCTTTGATGGAAACTGAAGCCATGAACATAAAACGAGATAAAGTAAATACCTAAAAGTATACGTTGCAAGCAAGAAATGAATCTGCAAACTATTACTACTACTTGTCCATGTTTTTGAGAGACCCTGGAAATGCTAATCGAAAGACATGCAATTTGTTTAATAAATTTTAATGCATATTTGGGGGTTTGTCAAACAGCGTAAATGATCGCGTGGAAATGGGAGCCTGCCAATCTCCATTAAAAAAGCATTTTATTGCATACAAGTACAAGTGGAATGTGCCAAACATTGATAAAACATGTTTTGTTTTCTCCTCGAACCGGTTTATATTCGCGGGGTACCGATATTTACCGCTTAACCGATAGAATCGCGCAGATTTAATATAGATATAGATATATGTGTAAATATCATGACATATACTTAAACATATACTTAAAAGTACAGAATAATCTTATCTGAATCGGCTGAATAAAAGTTATCTTTACTTCGGATTGCTGGTCGAAGGAATGTTGCACAGTAGTAACTAGCAATTTAACAGTATACAGTTATTGCCTGATCAATCAGTTTATAATTAAATTACAAATATAATAGCAATGAATTTCTGAATAATTGATTATTTTTCGCATCGAATAAAAACAGTTAATTTTCTAGTGGTCAAACAGTCAGTTCAGCTCGTAGCACACATGTACAGTGCTGCCCGCCCATGCAACAGTTCGCTGTGCTAGACAACGTCCGAATTTACGTGGAACAGTTTAGAATGGTTGGTACACTTTTATAAAGAGCATCGGGTAAAAATGTAAAGTTTTTTACCTTAATTGCAGAAATACGTTTTAGAAACGTTATCATTTTCCCCCTATTTACATGCAAAGTCCTTACCCAGTCCAAAAGCAGCTACAAGTAGAACAGCGACAAACATTATTGTGTTTTCCTGAAAGAATATAAATCCACTATCAAGGAATGGTATTAAAAGGAGGAAAATGAGAGGAAACATAAAAAAATTCTTTCCTATGGCTTCTGTGAAATCATTAATTTTCGTGGGTCACTAAGTTTCGTCGATATCTGATGGATTTTATCCACGAATATTAATCCCCACGAAAACTTGTATAGACCTCACGTTTTCATTAACATAGATCCATGAATAAAAGTACCCATGTAAATCCCTTATGAACATTATACATAATCAACGAAAATTATTGATTTCACAGTATACCATAAAGCCTTGTTAATACTGAAATATATTACAGAGATGTTGGAGTTTGTTAATTTCGCTCTCAGCGAACGTAAATTAAACAAGAAATATCTTTAAAAAAGATACTCGGCCGTGGAAACCAGCTTGATGATTAATGTCTGAATGGTTTAACATGTAATAGATTCTGTTGTTGGTTTAATAGTTGTGTAATTCCTGTGTCAGCGCAGCTCTTTGAAATACCACGGATCCAAATAATTTGCACAATTTTGGTAGACACTTACAGCCTTAAAACGTCTGCGCATAGACTTCGTTTCGCGGGCTACAAAACGAAACCGGATGTTACGTTTTTGTTGAATATAGGATCTGTCAGGGTCGAACAATCAATTCCGAAACCTATGTGTTTCCTATTTTTAGCGTGCTACTCTTTCAGTTTACCATAAAAGGGTGCAGTGTCTTACTATTCGGGACAAATCGTTCGCTGGGGAAGAAAACTTAAACTTTTAAAACAAACAGAGATCTAAAGAACTCGTTTCCGCAACTCCTTTCTTTTCTTTTGACTAATTTTACAATGACCAATGGGAATTTAGCAAAGTAAATAATAACCAATGAAAAGCCCAATTTTATTCCGCTTCATTACTGTTTGTTTCACGGGAAGTCAGGGTGAAAATAAACGGCCTAACGGCCGAAAAATAAATGAAGCTTGTCATTCAGAAGTAACAGCAATATTATGTAATTTTACACCAGGGTCGAATTCCACTAACAAATCTTAGCACATAGTAATACTTAAGTTCTTAAGTAGAAACGCACCCTACATTCCCTTTTTACGTAATATTCAATCACATAACTGCAGCTAACATAAATTATTACCGTGTAAACTAAATATATTCTTTATGATATTTTATTAGGGAAGCAAGACTACTGAGATTCTCCCCTTAGTATTTAAGTATTACTTAAGTATTGTTAGTAGAATTCGATCCAGGCATTCATATTCAAGCAAATTAATTAGCAGTAGATAAATATAGTAAATCGGACAAACATCAGTAAATATTTAAGAAAGATTACCTTTATGACGACAGTGTCTTTGTGAAATAGAATAGATACTAGTAAATAGGACACGATAAGTCGTTTTCAAATGTACAACTCTTCCATTGATAAAAGGGGCAATCAAGGGGTGGGGATATTTTATATCAGAACAATTGAAGGGAAGGCATTCTTATAGTGTGACCTATTTTATTGTCCCCGTTTGATTCATGATAGCACCATCCAAAATGTTCGATAAATCTAATCAAGCAAAATTAAAGTTTATTTGTTAAAATATCGTTTATTGTCACAAATTGGCTCATTTGCATGGAATTAAACGTTGTATTATTGTAGTATAATGATTATCATACTGATAAACCCTTTTGGCGTTCCATGGACGATTCCTCCTTTACTCGGCGTTTAGCTCCACGACTAGATAACTTCCCGTGAGGGTCGGGGTAATGTGTAAAACCATGCCACTTGACCACGGCGTGATTGCGCAGAGAGGCAGCACAAAGTATTTCTCGTACAGACAAAAGTAAAATGACTGTAATAACGTCGATAGCAAGCAAACACTTTGATGTTAAATTATGTTAGTGACATTACTTTATGGCATGCATCCGACACTCAGTTATGATATATATGTTATATTATTATAAATTGATGTAGGTAACTACTTGTGAATTTAAAACTTTAAGTCATTATAGAATAGTTGCGATATTAAAATTAAAGTAGGTGTTAAAATAGGTGTTATTCTACAAGGAAACCTGATATGGGCATGACAAAGTTATTCTACTCTTCATTTTGTGGAATACGTGTGTACTTGGTAAAATTGAGTCTTCGAACCGCCAGTTCAGGGACTGCATACTTTTAAGTTTTGAAACCTTGAGCTGTCAGTTCTGGAATTACAAACGCACAAGATTGTCAGTTATGAGGTTACATTTTTATCTGATTTTCAACTTCGAACTCGCAGTTCTTGGGTTACATTTTTATAAGACTTACTTCGAACTGTGTTCTTGGTTAATTTTATAGACTTTTAACTTCGAACTGTCAGTTCTTGGTTTAGATTTTTATAAGATTTTCAACTTCGAACTGTTAGTTCTTGGTTTTTCACATTTTTATAAGACTTTCAACTTCGAACTGTCAGTTCTTGGTTTTCATTTTTATAAGATTTTCAACTTCGAACTGTCAGTTCTGGAACTACATACTTATTAGACTTAAAGCATTAAAGTGTTTTGTTTTATCCAATTCCTCACTATAGCAAATATTAGGCATATTCACTCTTTTAGTTTTAAAATTTGATTACATTATAATAAATAAAAACAAATTCCACCATCGGTCAGAGCTGAACATTAACCCATGTCTTGTATCCAAACTAGATACTATTTCATCTCTCTTTTTTATTTCTTTGTGTGTGTTGTTGTTGTTTGTTGTTTTCTTTTTGTTAGTTTTTGTTGTTTAATATTTGTTTTGTTTTTGATCAAATAATTGAAAATAGTTACTTAGTTTTCCATTCCTAATAATAAAAAAAGGATTTGGTTACAAAAATACGAACACAAGCACTTATACTAAAACATTAATAGATAAAAGCATCTTGACCTTTCTTGTAGGATAAAAGTACACAGTGGGCATTAATGGCATGCATATATAGGTTCCTCCTGTAAATCTCCCGTAAGAAGCCCCCGGAAAACCACAGACGGTAGGCGTGAAGTTCAGTTCAAGATCAAGCGATTCCCTATTTCTCTGATATCCTTACACAGATAGTGCCTGGTCAGCGAATTTATGTCGAGGGTTGATTTTGGCTACAAGACGTTCATCTTATCAATTTGTCCTACATTTTGACGAAATCATTTTTTTCTCCCCCACAAGTCCGCTGTCTTCTCCGGTGCCATATTTGTTCTTGTCAAGAAGAATTATAAGCAAAGAATAACAGGTACATGTTTATTTCCATTTGTTTACGATGATATTCATTTAAATCTCTTAGGCTGAACTAAAACGTATTCAAAGTTTAAGTTATAAAGCATCATATAGAAGATATGATAAATCTGTTATAAATTTTAACGTTTACAATTGAGCTATTGTAGAAAAAGACTGAATAGGCTATTCTTGTGTGTACATAACGTATATGTAATATTATTTATTGTCATGAAATCTTGTATTTTTGCATATGTTATCTGAAATTACGAAGCAAACATTACAAGTGTCTTCCAGTCATGTATACTTAAGGATTAAAAAAGACACGCCTGAATTATATGTTGTTGTTTTACACGAAAACTAAATGCGAAGGATTCCATCAAATGTATATCATATACATGTATTTACTATAATATGTTGATGACTAAATGGCGGCAATTAATAGGTTACATGTGTATGAATATAATCATATCGTGTGTACTTTGTTGCAAAAACACACTTATACAAAGAGTGTTTTCAAAGTCCTTAAGGTTATGCCCTATGATTCACTTCCGGTTATGGTATATGCCCCATAATAACCATCAAAACCATGCATATAACATAACAATATGAATTTTTAAATGTCAAACATGGAAATCTTAAAGGCATATCAAATTCAGTTTTTCATATTCACAGAAATTGTATATTTTCCATATACTTCAATGTTAACTTAAATACAGATTATCTCCCCGACATCTAATAAAACCTGGAAAAAACTCTCTTTTTATTTTTGAATGTCTTCAAAATGACAAAATTTCAAAAAAATATTTCCATCAGTGGCAAGATGTGGAATATAGGTATTAGCGGGGTTATACATTAAATAAAGATGCCATCACATGAGAAGCAAAAAAGTATCAATATATGTTTACGATTGTATCGCGTGGCAGGTTTTATTTCAGCGAAGTCTGTGGGTGTGAAATCGTTGTTCAATCCAGGAAGACAAATATTTGCAATGGCCCCTTGTATATTCATCCTCTACAAGAAAAGCCTTACTTTACTAAAAAAAAAAAAAAAGGAATGCCCCGCAGTGTCTTTTATAATGTGTACTTACGCTGCAAAACCGATTTTCCACAAATATCCGCAATGGCCCCTTGTATATGAACATCCACTACAAGAAAATCCTTACTTTACTATAAAAAAAGGAATGCCCCGCAGTGTATTTTGTAATGTGTACTTACGCAGCAAAACCGATTTTCCACACATATCCAATCATGCCGACTTGTACATGCACTAGTATATAAACTAAAGAAACAAAGGATTTTGCAGATCTTGTATTGGAATATGGTAACTACATATAATTACATAGGCAGTTACAATCCCAAATAGGCAATTTAAATATATGGTAAATGAATATGTCAAAGACTATATGCCAAAAAAGGGTTCCAAGAATTTTGTCTTATTCTTAAGGTATGACGTAATCTGTAATATTTCAGATTTCGTAAAAGTGTGAAAATCGGTAATGAATACAAATTGAAATGCACCTTTTTTCATACAAATATATAAATTAGGTCGACGATTAACAATTTACGGATGACCAAAATCAAAAGAAATACATCGTGTACAAAATGTATTTATAGCGCTGGAAAATACATTTTATAAGATTTAATTCTTTTCCAGAATGAAGTACATGTTACTGGTTTCCATAGCAACAGTCTTTGGACTGGCACAAGCAATGACTAGCTTCAGAGTCGGAAACATGGGTAGGTAAATGAGAATTCAGTTTCATATACATGTGATTGATTGATTGATTGATTGATTGATTGATTGATTGATTGATTGATTGATTGATTGATTGATTGATTGATCGATTGATTGATTTTTATCATAAAATTTTTAAAGCTTTACCATGACGTTTCTGGTTGCACTTCAATCTATTATCTCACATAAGTATGCCATTATTGTTACGTACCTTCATGCTTGTATGAATGTGAATCAGAAAATGTTTAAACTGGGCAAAAGAAAAATTAAATTCACTCGTGTTCAATATTTCGGAAAAAAATGTGCCATTTTCAAGAAAAACATGATTTTTGAGCACTTACATAATCGACGTTTGTACAGTCGCAGAATTGAACATTTTATGTTGTGGGAAATATTTCCGTCTGGAAAACCAACATATTTATTTTTTAACTTGAATATCATTTGACGGTATTGCTAACACTTGACGACATTGTTTGTCTTTGACGTTCTTGCTAACACTAGACGGCATTGTTTGTCTTTGACGTTATTGCTAACACTTGACGGCATTGTTTGTCTTTGACGTTATTGCTAACACTTGACGGCATTGTTTGTCTTTGACGTTATTTGCTAACACTTGACGGCATTGTTTGTCTTTGACGTTGTTGCTAACACTAGACGGCATTGTTTGTCTTTGACGTTATTGCTAACACTTGACTGCATTGTTTGTCTTTGACGTTATTGCTAACACTTGACGGCATTGTTTGTCTTTGACGTTATTTGCTAACACTTGACAGTATTGTTTGTTTTTGACGTTATTGCTAACACTTGACTGCATTGTTTGTCTTTGACTTTATTGCTAACACTTGACGGCATTGTTTGTCTTTGACTTTATTGCTAACACTTGACGGCATTGTTTGTCTTTGACGTTATTGCTAACACTTGACGGTATTGCTTGTCCTTGACGTTATTCTAGTGGCTCCACACGCACGAGCGGCGCCGTCACAGTTTATTGCTTTCTCCGCCGGCCTTACTACCATGGTCAACGTAAGCACAGGTGCTAACATTATGTTTGACCGGGTCTTTCTTAACCAAGGTAACCATATTTCTAATACGTTTAAGGGTGGGTAAACAGACTTAATTCAGACCATTTATTTATTTATTTATTTATTTATTTATTTATTTATTTATTTATTTATTTATTTATTTTGTATTCCAGAATATACATATTTTTTTTCAAATTGTGTAATAGATCTAAACTGAACTTGAAATATACTACTGTAAAAATACATTATGATATTATTTAATAACTGATTTTACTTTAATAAAATTTCAGTGAAATAATGATAAAATGTTCAAATAAAGTCACTCATTAATTGTTAATTGAATCATTTCCCTCAGGCCGATCTACATATTTATTAAGTATAAAAAATCGTTAAAATCGTAATATGCACTTTTTATTAGAAATAAATCTTTTCTCCTAACGACACTTGGGAAACAAGTATTTTACGACTTATATTAATCCCTCTCGGCGTTTCCTGGGTTGGACCAGTACTTTTCGCTTTGGAAGGTCATGAAATATTTGTGTCCAAAATGGGATTCGAACTCACAGCCTCCGGATTCACAGTCAGCCATGCTACCACTGGACCACGGCGCCTACAATAAGTGTTTTCAATGAATTACGTTCAAAGATCAGCAATTACAGACTATGTAGCTAAAAAGTTCAGCAGATCTTATTAGTTGTTTTTTTTTTGTTTTTTTTTGTTTTTTTTCGAAAAAGAAAATCTAAAAAAGATAATAATTTAAAATTTTTTTTATATATTTATCTTGCCTATTATGATAAGCGTAAAACAGTTTCGGATCATAGCTAAACAAAATTAAAGTTCATCCCGTTTATCAGTTCTCTTAACTTCCAAAACTTATACCTTTTTACGTCAACCGGGAATTAGGTTTTGATTACCCGGAGTTCCTTACATCCCGTAGTTACATTTCTAACGATTAAATTCAGATATGAGAATATGACCTAGGTCGAATTCAAGTGATACTTGATTTCTGCAGTTGAATAGAAATGCATAACATTATTCCTGTTTTCCGAAATATCCAGCACATGGCTAAGTTGACATAAAATAAAGTAATACTTTGGTAACCAATTTGTCGAGCCTTATGGAAAGAGCGAGTATGAGTTCTTGTGGACACGTTCAGGTTAGATAAAACAATTTCCGGTGTTTGCCAATATTTCAGGATCTAACAATTGGTGAAATGCCTTCAGTATGATCATATATATGTTACAAACTAGGAAACGCGTACGACAATAATACCGGTGTGTTCACCAGCCCCGGGGACGGAGTCTATGTTTTCATCTACCATGGCCTCTCAGAAACGGTGAGTACATGAACTTTGCCATTATATAATTATAATGCGTTGTATTTGAACACAGTGATTTATTTAGATTATAGAGTTCGTTTTTCGGTGATATAATTATATCGCAGAATAATACACGGTTTTAGGTTAAGGTAAAGTCCCTGTAGTGGTTCCGCTACATTTCGGACCTCATTGCCTTTCACGGAGATAACCAGGGTTTCTTAATGTTTAATGGTTATCTTGATAGCGGAATCATTACAGGGACTTTACCTTAAAATGCGCAGTAACCTAACTCGAAGGCCGTAAGCCTGATGATTAATTACATAGTTTTTGAACGCAACAACGTGCATTATTTACACTATTACTAATAACGTTCGACGGTTCCTGGTTTGGACCAGTATTGAAGGTAAAGAAAATCAATGCCCCGAACGGGATTCGAATCCACAACCAGCGGAACCGAAGTCTTTACCACGGCGTCCTTTGAAATAAGTGTATGTTGTATCTCCATCTGATAACACTATGGGTTATATCTCAATCTGCAGTACTGTATCTTCATCTGATAACACTATGGGTTATATGTCCATCTGCAGTACTGTATCTCCATCTGATGACACTATGGGTTATATGTCCATCTGCAGTACTGTATCTCCATCTGATAACACTATGGGTTATATGTCCATCTGCAGTACTGTATCTCCATCTGATACACTATGGGTTATATGTCCATCTGCAGTACTGTATCTCCATCTGATACACTATGGGTTATATGTCCATCTGCAGTACTGTATCTCCATCTGATAACACTATGGGTTATATATCCATCTGCAGTACTGTATCACCATCTGATACACTATGGGTTATATGTCCATCTGCAGTGCTGTATCTCCATCTGATGACACTATGGGTTATATGTCCATCTGCAGTACTGTATCTCCATCTGATGACACTATGGGTTATATATCCATCTGCAGTACTGTATCTCCATCTGATGACACTATGGGTTATATATCCATCTGCAGTACTGTATCACCATCTGATGACACTATGGGTTATATGTCCATCTGCAGTACTGTATCTCCATCTGATGACACTATGGGTTATATGTCCATCTGCAGTACTGTATCTCCATCTGATGACACTATGGGTTATATGTCCATCTGCAGTACTGTATCTCCATCTGATAACACTATGGGTTATATGTCCATCTGCAGTACTGTATCATCATCTGATACACTTTGAGTTATATGTCCATCTGCAGTGCTGTATCACCATCTGATGACACTATGGGTTATATGTCCATCTGCAGTACTGTATCTCCTTCTGATAACACTATGGGTTTTATGTCCATCTGCAGTACTGTATCTCCATCTGATAACACTATGGGTTATATGTCCATCTGCAGTACTGTATCTCCATCTGATACACTATGGGTTATATGTCCATCTGCAGTACTGTATCTCCATCTGATAACACTATGGGTTATATGTCCATCTGCAGTACTGTATCTCCATCTGATAACACTATGGGTTATATGTCCATCTGCAGTGCTGTATCACCATCTAATACACTATGGGTTATATGTCCATCTGCAGTACTGTATCTCCATCTGATAACACTATGGGTTATATGTCCATCTGCAGTACTGTATCTCCATCTGATACACTATGGGTTATATGTCCATCTGCAGTGCTGTATCACCATCTGATACACTATGGGTTATATGTCCATCTGCAGTACTGTATCTCCATCTGATAACACTATGGGTTATATGTCCATCTGCAGTACTGTATCTCCATCTGATAACACTATGGGTTATATGTCCATCTGCAGTACATGTCCATCTGCAGTACTGTATCTCCATCTGATACTATATATTTATCTGGTATTTTGTGTAGCTAATTATCATATGCTGTATTACGGAATATATGACTATAAGCTCTATACTGTATATTATTTGCTCAGTGTTGGGCATCCATCGGAAGTAGTTTATAGGCTGTTTGTAAATGTGTTGTAGTCATTTGTGTTATTCCAAATGACAGGCGGGACAACTCTGGCTGGACCTGTACAAGAACGATGCTTACCAGGTGACCGGATACGCACATAATGTCTTGGACTATGCCTCTGCCAGCAACTCCGTTACTCTGCAACTGGCAAAAGGTATGTTTTAATTAGAGGTACTCTGTATTTTGCTCTGACAGGAAAAGTCACATTAACGGTAACCCGTCGATCATTAAATTGCGATCTTAAGTGATCGTGGGAATTTTATGGTACATGCGAGCCTTTATAGACTTAGAGCAAAAAAGTCTGTAACTCCGAGTCAATAGGTGCTTGCATCAGCACTGACTTTTTAAGCATTTGAAGGACAAAGATTATAATAAATGACGAAAGATTACTTTAAACTAAGATATGGTTTAAAACGTCTAAATTGAATAAAATTCCATTCAAACAACTTTGATTTATTTCAATGACCTATAGTAATAAGGTCAGTGAAAATAAACATTTTAAAGAGACTTTTGGAAGACAAATTCCTGGGTTCGTTTATGCCATTTATTAAAGTGATTGAATATAGAAAAACAACAATGAATACAAATTAAATGAATTCAGGCAATAATTACACAAAAATAAAAAAAAAGAGACGCGCGGGAATAACAATATTACAAAGTTTGAATAAATGTTTTTAGTTTAGCGTCGTTGCGACAGTATTTCAGTCATATAGCGACGTCCAGCTAATTACAGGTGGAGGAAGACCCTGAGTGCTCGGAGGCATCCGGGTAGAACCACCGACCTACCGCAAGCCAGCTGGAAGGCTCCGAATGACCCTGTCGGGACTCGAACCCATGCGGTGAGGGACTGAGAGAGTGTTAAAGTCAGCGACTTTATCCTATGGTCACCGAAGCCCCTTAAATCTGAACACTTACCAGCCACTAAATATACAGCATTTGCATTCACGATACTGGTATCTACGGACGATACTGGTATCTACGGTAGCTTAAAAGGGACATTGAAGATATATTTTTATATCTCGTGTGCACACAATAACGCGACATCTACTGCATACGAACTATTGCGTTCGCAGCACGATAACAACAACTGAGATAACTACTGCGTAAGAACGTAATAGCTACTGTGTGTGAACGCGGTGGTTATAGCATGTGCACGCATTATAAAAAAAATCGGTTCCTTTATGTTATCGTAGGTGGTCTATAAGCCCCAATCATCTGACTTAGAAAAAGTCTGATACCGTAGTGGCATGATAGAAGGGAAGATTAAGTTATGGAAGAGAGGATTAAAATCTCGCTCACTTTGCATCACCAAAACCAAATTCATGCATACTGTACAAACATAGTAGATTGGCACACACAGGGACTGTTCACATTTTACAAATACAAACAACAACAACACAAGACAACATCAACGAAAATAATTGAGGCGGGTTACACACACAGATTGTTTCCGTGAGTTTCAATGTTTCATTTGTATGCAACCGGATGTTGCAAAAAAAAAAGGTTTCAATGCAGAGGAAAAGAATTATTCAAAGGTGCCTCGCTCAGTAACATGGTAAACAAATATGACCGACAATGTTTTGAATTTTCAAATAACTTTATTGCTCATTAAATATGGAAATACAAAATGTTTTGTTTGTCGTTTCTGTTATAAAAGAGTGTTCATGTGCCAGCTAAATGAGGGGTTGTCAGCTAAATCTTGCAGATTGACATTTGTTTCAAATAGAAGATATAAATAGTGTCCATGTTAGACGCCATGTTGGAAAAAGCAATATTGTGAGCAATTCGCCCCTGTAACAACCTACTACTGTTGTCCAGCAGTCTTAACTTTATCGAGTTGAAATGTTGTGATAAGCCGTGGGTTGGGATGGGAATCGTTCCCAGCTCTCGAGGCTTGCGCAAGTTCTATACAAATATATATATATTGTTTCCCAGGCGACCGAATTTACATCAAGGGTCACGGGGACAACCAGTTGTACGGCCAGACAGACGAGGTGTATTCGACCTTCTCAGGGTTCATATTGATCCCAGTTGAAAACCATGGGAACGGTGGCGGCAACGGAAAGTGAGTGTTGGGCCTTCGTCTGAGATAACAGTGTGCTTTAATTAAAATAAAATCTTAAGGAAAAAAAAATGTGTCTGTTTTTGGTTTGTCGTGTGATTGTGTGCGTGTATGAGAAATAGATCTTTTCATTAGAGGATCGGCAATATCCGAAATAATTCGCTGATTTAAAGTGTCTGGGGAAAAAATCTCAAACATATGTTTATTTCCCATTGAACAATGTGTGGAATAATACACCAGCATGTAGATTTGGTGTTCGGATAGTGCTCGCTGATTTACGTAATGAAATGGTCTAAGGGGGTCAACGAAACCCCATTTTAATACAATGTAAACAAGTGCACTGCACTCGTCTGTTTTTGTCCTATGTAGAAAACAGATAAATGAAAAAGCCATTTATAAATGATTTGATTAGTTTGGTGAACTAGGAAACAAACGCACATATTGACGGGCGGAAGGACAGACAGTTGGACAGCATTTATTATGGTTAACAAGTGTTGTTTTTTTTTCTTTTCTTTTTTTTTTTAAAGAAAAAAAGGATGACTTTACTCAAATGGACCTTAGAGTTATGGCCCTTGATGGGGATGTAGCACTATTATGTGAAGATTGATGACTTTAGAGATTATGGCCAAGGTTAAAGTTTATCATGATGACACCTACGCGCAGCGTCGGAGACCCACGAGCGCTTATACCGATACGTTCCTTCATACAGATACGTGGGTCTCCAATGCTGATCTACGCGATGAAACTACCTTTACTCTTCTTTTTTTTCGAAAACAGCCGAGCCAAAAAACATGTTATGACATTATGTAGAGTACGTTAAGTTTTAATTTGTTATTCTAATAGGCAATTTTAAGGGGACGTTATAACTATTTAAGAGTTTTTTGTTGTTGCTGTTTTTTTTTGGGGGGAGGGGGGGGGGGGGGAGAAGCATGTGCCAGCTATCACCCCTTCTCGGTAGCATATTCTGATGTTCAAGTCTGTGAAAACTATGCGATAAGGCATTTATAAACGCCGTGTAAAGTTAGTTTTTGTTGTTGGGATGGGTCTAGGTCTCAGTAATTCCTTAATGCACCATTATTTCTTGTGAAAGAGTAGATAGCTTGAGTTGTTGTTTTTTTCGTCTGCACTTGAAGGTGCGTTTAATCTTTTTACTGCCATTAATGACGTACGATTTTGAAGGAAATGAATCGGCCCACGATTTTTGAGCCATCCACGATATGGGACCGGTCCTCGATCAGTTTAACTTCCCACCGACAGTATTTCAGTCATTGGAGATTATGTCTACTTGAGACAGATATAGTGCTGCCACACTGCAGTATCATGCGGACATGTGGCATGATACCACACCCAGTCACATTATCCAAACACCGGGCCAACTAGTCCTGGAACTACCCTTATACGCGGAAAGAATAATTTATTTCTGGTGGAAGTATCCACAGCAGGCGTAAGGTATACAAACAAAATATAAAACGTGTTTAAACATATACATTTTATTAACATTTTGTATACAAAAACAGCTTGTTAATGGATGACACTACGAATTGATCATCCTCATAGCATCTACACCAATAAACTGATAAAATTAATGGCATATTGGTAATTAAGTATTGATATGTATATAAAAAACAATGTAAACATGAACGAGCCTGTGTAATTACATACCCTTGCTGTTACAGTTAAAACAAGGGAGGTAATACTTACAAATTATCCCCCTTTTAAAGTGAAAACTAATGACTATATTATAACATGTGCTGAGAAACCACCGAAGTTATCGTCCTTACCAGCAAACAATTTAAAACAGATTTTACTGGGATATTTTTTAAGACTTACAATTTAAGGTAACTTTTTACACACTATTCATTACAGCAAGCAAAATTTTACATGAACTAAGGACAATAACTCTCACATATAATTGCAATAAGATTTACATACCAACAATTCTTCCTATTTTATTAAAAAAAATTGATATAACTTCTCACATGTTCTCTCCATCTGTGAATTTGATATGTCATTAGAATTTTGATTTATATGAACGATTTAAAGGACAGCAAAAAAAAAATGAACAAAATAATCTCACTTTATCCCCCAATAGCTGCATTCCCATTGTCCCCAGAGTAAGATTTAACCCTATATTGTACAACAAGACATGATTAACCACACACAGGCTGCGGATGATGTTCCTAAATTGGTTCGAA
>CM037789.1:17612180-17662180 GCA_021229015.1 Solen grandis
CCACTTTTTCATGCAGTGAACGTAATATATAAAGTACTCTTATTAAAATATGGTATTACGATTTAGGAGCGTAAATGAAAATGAATATAGATTAATTAACTTTTATTTTACAACTTCCATCTTTTTATGCATATCGATAAAAAGACAATCAATGCATATGTCAATAACCAAGATACATACAAGTACCATTTTTAGCTCACCTGAGCACGTGTGCTCAGGATGAGCTTTTAAGATCGATGAATGTCCGTCGTCCGTCCGTCGTCCACAATTTGTTCGTTTGCACTCTAGCATCTTCATTTTATGAGCAATTATCTTCAAACTTTAAAACAATGTTTATAACCATAAAATCTCGGCCAAGTTCGATTATGGCTGATCTCGGAACATTAGGTCAGGAGTTATGCCCCTTTTAAAGTTCAAAAAAGCCAGATTTCACATTGTTTGCACTCTTGCATCTTCATTTCATGAGCAAGTATCTTTAAACTTTATATCAATGTTTATAACCATAAAATCACGGCCAAGTTCGATTATGGCTGATATCGTACCATTAGGTCAGGAGTTATGCCCCTTTTAATATTCAAAAAATGCCATATTTAAAGTTGTTTACACTCTAGCATCTTCATCTTTTGAGCAATCCTCTTCAAACTTTATGGCAATGCTAATGACCATAAGGTCTCGATTGAGTTCGATTATGGCTGAGATTCATCAATTAGGTCAGGAGTTAGCCCCTTTTAATATAAAAAATGCCAATTTCACTTGTTTACACTCTAGCATCTTCATCTTTTGAGCAATCATCTTCAAACTTTATTACAATGTTTATGACCATAAGGTCTCGATTGAGTTCGATTAATGCTGAGATCCTTTAGCAATTAAGGAGTTAAGCCCCTTTTAATATAAAAAAATGCCAGATTTCACGTTGTTTACACTCTAGCATCTTCATCTTTTGAGCAATCATCTTCAAACTTTATTACAATGTTTATGACCATAAGGTCTCATAGTTGATTATGCTGAGATCCGCAATTAGTCAGAGTTATGCCCCTTTTAATATAAAAATGCCATATTTCACTTTGTTTACACTCTAGCATCTTCATCTTTTGAGCAATCATCTTCAAACTTTATGACAATGCTTATGACCATAAGGTCTCAATAAAGTTTGATTATGGCTGAGATCCGTCAATTAGGTCAGGAGTTATGCCCCTTTTAATATAAAAAAAGCCATATTTCACTTTGTTTACACTCTAGCATCTTTATCATTTTAGCAATCATCTTCAAACTTTATGACATTGTTAATGACCATAATGTCTCGATTGAGTTTAATTGTGGCTGAGATGGGTCATTTAGGTCATGAGTTATGCCCCTTTTAATACAAAAAATGCAACATTTCACTTTGTTTATTCTCTACCAACTTCATTTTTTTAACAATCATTTTTAAACTTTAAGACAATGTTTATGCCCATAATCTCACAATCGGGTTCAATTATAACTGATATTGACTTGTAAATTTAGGAGTTCTGCCCATTTCACCATAAAAAAAAGCCAGATTTCACTTTTACACTCAAGCATCTTTATTTCTTAAGCAATCATCTTTCTCAGGTGAGCGACCAAGGGCCATCTTGGCCCTCTTGTTTTTTTGGGTCTGACTAAATCACAAGCGACTACATGTATGCACTATCAACGTTGTCTTGAAAACAGCAATAGATAAATGATATTTATTGACAAAATTAATATTTTTCTGCATAAATGTTACATAACCAATGCATACATCAATACATACATCATTCATCAGGAGCTACATGTATACACTTGATATCAACGTCTTCTCGAAATGTTCATTTAAAAAAAAACGATGTAATCGTGGTCTGCTTGTTACACTTGTGTAAATCTTCTTTTTCCAGCGTATCCGAAATACTGCACAGGTATCTAAATCATTGATCTGCTGGACAAACATCCAGTCAATTAACAGCTTTTGCAAACTGTAAGCGGCCTTCTCCCACTCATTTCGGCAATTAATTGACATTCGCGCCTTTCCATTGTTTGTTTTCAAAATGTCGCCGGTAATTAAAGCTCGTCAGCGACTTCGGATAAGGGGTGCGAAAATCATACGAAATGATTGGCACGGGACAAAAAATCTTTTCGGAAGAGGCCAGGTATTCGAATGATACACATTCGAATAACCCAAATATTTTTATATAGAAATTAGAAGGAGAGTGATCGGGACCAACAAAGTATTTCGAATGACGCCGGGTATTTGAATGAGAGGTGGTGGAGTAACAGGGGTTCGACTGTATGTATTTGGGATTGGTGAGACAATGTCAAGGTCACTGTAACTAAAAGTAAAAAGCTTCAGTTGATAGCCATACATGAGAACTTGTCATAATAAATGGGATTAAGTGGTGGTGAAGTGTATTATATAGTAATCACCAACAAGTACAACTTGATTTTATAATTACATCGGGTCACATGACTTTTACAGAAAGTGCGTCTGCTGTCGTTTGAAGAGCAATTTGACCAGAAAGTCCAGGAAGTGGATGAGAAATACAAGAAACGCATGGAGGAACTGATGACTCAGAACACGGAACTCAAGTAAGTCGTATGACTTTTGATTTTATTCTCTATGAATAACCCTTTGTTTGCTTGGTTTATCATCCCATCAACAGTAAAACAGTGACATGAATACATTGCTTTTATGAGACAGGAAGAGTGTTTCTGCACTGTTGTGTCACACAAAAGACAGGAGGCATATTGAATTCTTACAATTTCCTGATTTTGTATTTGGACCTTTGCAATGTTTACAGTTGGGTCTAAACAGAGGTACCATTTTATACTGGACAGAATTATAATGGACAAATCCAGTGTTTACAGATATATTCAAATTGACCAACAGACTACCAAATAGCTACTCTGGGATAATAGGTAGTCAATGGTTGACCTGGTTTATACAAAAGAATCACCATGTGGTTTTATTTGTGATACTGTCATTAATAAGAATGGTGGTTCTTAAATTTTCACTGTTGAAGGTGCATTAACCTTGAAATTATGATGTAGAAAGCTAAAACATATAGGGAAAGTAAAGATCAAGATTCATGGTACACTCAGGATTTTGACTGGTTGTCTTAATTATTTTTATTACTATTGCCATCTTTTCCAACATCTGACAATATTCCAGTCATTAGAGGACTTTTGTTTACATGAGACAGACATAGGGCTGCCTCACTGTAATATCACTGTAAACAAGCGGCATGATACCACAACCATTCACATTATCCAGACACTAGGTCAGCCAGTCCTGGAAGTTTCATATGTTGCAGCTGAGGATCAAACCCAGTCCTTTGATCTGAATCAGTCATGCTTTTCCACCTGTAATGTATTTGTTGTAGTGCAGATCTATTATAACATGTTCAATATTAACAAAATACCAATATATCACTGATCATACCATGGACTCCATATATTTAGTTTAAATTTATTTAGTTTAGGTCAGTTGAGAAACAAGTTCTTACAACTTATACTAATCCCTCTCTGCATTTTCTGGGTTTGACCAGTACTTTGCACTGGGAATGTCATGAAGAATTCTTGCCTCCAATGGGATTCGAACCCACAACCTTCGGATCCATAATCGGATATGTTACCATTGGACCCCGGCGCCAATCTTTTTAAGTATAATTTATAGAGTCCCATTGTATCTAATATATCTAGGTTTAAACTGCAAATGAAGTGTTATAATTGATCTGCTCTCATTTGTTATAGTGGACCTGTTATGGTTTAAACTCCAAATACAGCATTATATATGACAAGATTAAACCCCAAATACAGCATTATATATGACAAGTTTAAACCCCAAATACAGCATTATATATGACAAGTTTAAACCCCAAATACAGCATTATAATATATATGTCAGGTTTAAACCCCAAATACAGCATTATATATGACAAGTTTAAACCCCAAATACAGCATTATATATGACAGGTTTAAACCCCAAATACAGCATTATAATATATATGTCAGGTTTAAACCCCAAATACAGCATTATAATATATATGTCAGGTTTAAACCCCAAATACAGCATTATAATATATATGTCAGGTTTAAACCCCAAATACAGCATTATAATATATATGACAGGTTTAAACCCCAAATACAGCATTATAATATATATGTCAGGTTTAAACCCCAAATACAGCATTATAATATATATGACAAGTTTAAACCCCAAATACAGCATAATAATATATATGACAGGTTTAAACCCCAAATACAGCATTATGATAGATATCACCGGTTTAAACCCCAAATACAGCATTATAATATATATGTCAGGTTTAAACCCCAAATACAGCATTATATATGACAAGTTTAAACCCCAAATACAGCATTACAATATATATGTCAGGTTTAAACCCCAAATACAGCATTATATATGACAAGTTTAAACCCCAAATACAGCATTATAATATATATGTCAGGTTTAAACCCCAAATACAGCATTATGATAGATATGACAGGTTTAAACCCCAAATACAGTGTTATATATGAAAGGGTTTAAACCCCAAATACAGCATTATGATATATATGACAGGTTTAAACCCCAAATACAGTGTTATATATGAAAGGGCTTAAACCCCAAATACAGCGTTTTAATATATATCACGGTTTAAACCACATAAACAGTCGGTTTAAACCCCCCAAAACAGTATTCTAATAGATATTACCGGTTTAAACCCTAAACACAGCGTTCTAATGGAACTGCATTGTATTTATGTACTCTTCATGTATGACATCTCAGTATTTTGATCCCGCAGGCGCCTGTATGTCGGCAAGTGTGGAGAACTATATGAGGAGAAGGTGCTGTTTGAAAGGGACAGAGTGGACCGTGTGATGACAGCCCGGGAAACTATGCAGGTACTGTATACATTGGACAACTGTCCTGCGGTAGCATCTCGGTACACCAGCTGCATGAGTTTGTACAACACATGAAATAAAAGTTGGGATGCATTTAATTGCTTACGTTATTTGTCACAATTTGTATTCGTTTGAAACTTCTGACTATCTGATCCACCATTTATAAGATACAGTAGAACCTTGTTAAATCGAAGTCCTTGGGACCAAGCTGAAAACTTCGAAATAACGATTATTCGGATTAAAAATCCGATGGAAAGTTCAGTTTGTGAGCGTGCATGTCTGCGTTTTCATTACCGGTGCATATTGTGGAAATCGTTATGCCATGAAAACCACCTATTTGGTGTACGTATATACTGTTTGCAAGTTATGAAAAGTAATGAAAATATATCATGATCTACTTAGATGCTTCTGATGAACATAATCATTCTACCATGTCAAACAATGATACATATTTTTACCATCGATCTGCTACTTCAGGTAGCGTCGCATGCCGGTGACGAACGCTATGATATGGAAAGTACTAAAGATCTGACATCTGGGTTTATCTTCTGGCACGTGCCTATTATGCAACCTGTCAGACATCGATTAGCAATAATCAACATTTCCGGTGGGACACACATTGCCAAACCCAATCTCGAAAAAAGGTGTGAAAAACTTGCCTGAGCCATCACTCCAGGTGCCTCCGCAAAATAAACTTGGTTACTGACCCGGATACGAATGATAATAAGGACGATAATTAGTTCACGAAAATTTATGAAATTTGACTTCGAAATAAAAATTGAAAAATGTTTTTTAGTTAAAATAAGAAGGGAAGAAATCGGGACCGAAAATAAACTTCGAAATGGCGAGGAATTCGGTTTAATGATGTTCGGTTTGGCGAGGTTCTACTGTATTTCAATTTTAGATTTTCCTCAAATAAAAAGAAAAATCCATATCACTAAAGTTTTGAAGGAATGAAGAAATAAAGCACCATAAACGATAGAGTTTCTGGGTTGGAACAGTGCTTTGTGCCTTGGAAGGCCATGAAAAATCATTGCCCCCAGTGGGGTATGAACCAAGAACCATCACATCTACAGTCATGTATGTGACCATTTTTGCTATATATTTTGTATTTGGCCATAAGCAGAATGCTGCCAATTTGCCACAATAAAAGTTCTCATATGTATTCATTAGGGACATTATACGATAATGCTCATATAATGCAGATATTGTTCCTTTTGCAGAGTATGTTGAAGTCTAAACACAAGGCAGAAGTCAATCTAGCTCCAGGTCTGAAGGAAATCGAGGAGAAGAAACGGTTGCCAAAGGAACGTCCTGGCAGTGCACCGATCACTAAGGGCGAGACGCAGATAGCTGCCCTGAGTGCCGGAGAACTTGATCATCTTCAGTCCGAAGAGGAGGCGGAAGTTGTTCCGGAACTTATGTTACCAGAAGACAGCGAGGAAATTAAGGCTCTCAGAAACTCTCTCATGTCAGATATTAAGACAATGTCAAAAGAAGAACTCATGAAATCAATATCGGATACTGTAACTTGATGAATCAAGATTGGGTCATCCCGAGTGTTTGCCAGGATTGGATGTGTCAGAGAAAATATTTCATTGGATGAGTCACCTCAATGAAATGGCTTTTAAAAATCATGATTTTTGTGAATTGTTCATGTTAACAGGTATTCCGGGATGTTTGTCTCTTTATTTAGTCTCTGTGTCGTGTTCAGTCGATCAGTTCAGCTATTTTTACACTGATTCTGCATCTTGTGACGATTTTTATCTGTATCGCCGAGTGTCATATGCAGTCTCCAACCAGTGAATGCCAAACATTTTGAGTGCCAATTATTTAAGATCATGATTGCTTTTAATTAACAAAATACGTGCCTTCTGATGAATATAAGAGATTGCGTTATATGGATACACTGTATGGACTAATCACAATGGTCTTATAATAGAGTATATTACTAGGGCTCTGAACTCTGAGTTTGAACATGGACATTTGTCTTTTGCATGTATTTGTTGACCATTAACTACATGAAAGATATTGATGAACTGAGCTGTCTTACCTAGCCTTAATTACACTGAACTTAGGTAGCGCTAAGTAATACTTGAATACTTAGGAACATCTAATAATTATTTATTTATATATTTAGTTTATTTATTTACAAATTTATTGATTGATGAAGTCACTGTACTTAAAATAATAATTAAAATGTTTATGAAACCATGGATTTTTTTTGCCATATGTGAGTTACAATATTGTATGAGCAAAGAGAGGAGACCCTGAGCGGACAGCTTCTGGAAGGAGTGTGAATATTGTAATGGCAGACCCTTGGATAGAGTTTTCTGATCTTGGTCTGCTCTGTTTACCAGGGCCTCCAAATGCATCTGTATTAGGTCAAAGGGTTAAGCCTCGAGGTAATCCATCCATCGTTAAATTGTGATCATGGTCTATCAAGTGATTGTTGGAAATTTACTGTAAATGCAAGCTTTTAAAGAGAAAAATAGCCTATATCTCGATGCCATGTCAATGGATGCTTTCATCTGCACTGAAATCTTTTTTAGCATCTGAAAAACCATGATTATAAATTAATGATGGATGGATTACCTTAAAGTACTACTTAGCGTTAAATAATGCTGATTGAATTCAAACCAGAATATAACTAGATCAGCCTGCAAGTTGTTCATGCTGATCAGGTATCATACTGCTGGCAATAAATCTATACCTTTAATATGAAATGTTGAATTAAAACCAGCCAGTCTTAGCATTGATTAGTTTGATCAAGTTTTACAATGGTTCATCTCGGCAAAAAGTTGCTAGGATATTAAATACATACTGTATTTAATATTCTATCAACAATATATGAAATGAAGTATCTTTAACCCTTTCCCTCATATAGACTCATTTTGCACACTCAGTAGGTACCACATAAAGCCTGACCTGCAGAAAACCAGTTAAACTTTACCAAATTAAATTGTAAAATCCTCATTTCCAGACCACTGAGGAGCAGCGAACAGCATAAAACCTGATCAGCCTGCGAGTTACTCGCAGGCTGATCTGGTTTTATGCTGTTCGCATAGGTCTTTTCATGGTGTCCTCTATGAGGGAAAGGGTTAACACATTTTTTTTTGTAAGTGTGTATACATTTATTTTAAGGCATACAGATAGTTTTTTCAGTCGGCACTCTTTGGCACAGAATTTAGTGGGCATGTGTTGTGCCAGCTCTTAGATCCTTATCTCTTTCATTTTAAGGGTTTTTTTAATTAAAATAATATTTTTCTATTGTCTAAAGTATTAATAAAGATCTGACTGTATAGGTTTATTTATTTATAAGTATTATTTTATTCCCGTTTCACATAGTGAAGTGGGGGCTATATACAGGAATCATGCTTGTCAGCTCCTATCCCATTATCGAATACTAACGGCCGATTGATAGATCATCTATAAGCCGTGGAATATTACAGCTGAATTTGGTCATTTTAGGGCGTGTCTAATTATGCGATTTCATTGGTTGCATCACGTTTTTAAAACCAATCATTAAGGCCGTTTAATACAGCTACCGGACGCAGTAATTTTTTTTTATTGTTTACATGATTTTCAAGCCTTCATACTGAAGAGTTGCATTTATATGGTGCGTTTTCTTTGGTCAATAATTTAATCAATAACTACTGTATTACGACTGTTTGCTTGCCCGTTTCCCCATGGCATGATATCATGTAGTGAAATGGAACAATTCAGCCGGGGGTATTCGATGATGGTCCCATTCAACTGCGTCCTACACTAACATTGGTAAATACTGTTAATTATGCTTTCACTTGGTATAATGATTTACCATCATAAGACCAGTCAGCAGACAAGAGTAGATAACTGTGTCAGAATTTTCTAAGAATTATAGTCCTTTTTCTGCCAAAGCGGTTTGCAGGGGTATCAATCACTCTGTGTGATAGTTCAGGTTTCTATCAATAATCATGACATTTTATGTGCTGTAGGTGTATTTGATATTATTTATGTGAAAATATTAATGTGATCATTTATCTGCTAGTAGTATCTAGTTCTAACATCTAGATGTTTTTTTACTGACATTTATCTTGTACATTGTCCAATATTGCAGTCTTATATCAAAAGATTTTAAATAGACTAAGTCTCTCTTCAATACCTTTTTTGCATGTGTCTGATTCAGGCAACTGACCCAAATTGACTTGAAAAGTTGCAGTCAATTCAAGGTAAATATTGAATGTAATACGCAAGATCTAAATAACCTGAAAAATTGTTTTCTAGAGAAGGTAAATTAGAACACAAAAACCTTTTATTTTCAAGAAAATAATAATACTGACCTAGTAATCAGATAATTAAAACAAGAGAAGTTCAAAAAAGTTTTTGAAACAATAACATACTTTTTTTATGGATATAGTTATATCTAAGGATGATAGCTTGTTTGAGGGTATTAATCACCTTTACTGATAGTTTTATATTAAGATTATCTGTGATATTTTAAATAGTGCCTTTTGCACCGCATTAGAGCTGATTAGTATTGTTCATGTTTGAGAAATGAGGTCAAGATCAGGGGCCCCGTTTCACTTAACTTCATATGAATAAAATATTCGTATGCGTAAATTCACAGGTGTAAAAATAGTGTTTTTCCTGTGATTTTTTCTTTACAAAATGTGTTGTGTTTAATGCAATGCATTGGATCATCTTTCTTGTTTTATCATGTTTTATAGTGCAAATAAGAGACACTGTGTAGAACAAAAGACTTAGGATTAAGATCAAATTTGTTTGTAGGAAGTTTAGTGAAACGGGCCCCTGCATCTTATGAAAATAATTGTTTTCCACAGTGGTCTCAAGTACTGTAGCTAGGTGGGGGAAGGCTTTATATATGTATTTCTTTAGTATGTTCATATACATCAAGAAATGTTGACAATAGAAATGTCCGGGTTTTGTGATATGTTTATTTGACCTTCAATATAAAAACAAGTAAAAACGAAATTTGTCCCTTAAACAGAAAATGTAGTGAAATAGCAATGAACATATCAGTGCCAAGAGCCCATTTCTCTAAACTTTGTACAAATCTGTTTAATGAGTAATAATGTCCTATGTAGGGTTTACTATTTCTCATTTACACAATAAAATATAGTGAAAGCTTTTCCATTTATTTACATTATATAAACAGATTACTTTTTTGTGGAGAAAAAAAATAGTAATTTAATTTCTGTGAATTTACATATACATACTGAACAGGTTTGAAGATTTTTTGAGTGAAACAGGCCCAATAAGACACAAAAAATGTGAAAAATATGTTTGGTTCTGTAAGGTATTTTTTGTCCATTGTACAATTTGGGCCACAGTGTTAGGGAGTCTTTGATTATAAGCAATATTATATCAGGGCTTGGAGCACATTTTTCAGTAGGGGAGATAATTTGCATTTATTTTCATCCCCTTTTGAGATAAGGCAATCTTGATGAAGCCATCTAAATGTGTGCGAGTCATTTAAAATCATTCATGATGACATGCAAGATCTTATTTATTTATAGATATTTGTCACAATTACCATATTGACAGTGATCATGAAAAAAACTTTTTTTTTTTATATTTTAGATATAGCTTAAAAATGGGTAAGCAGGCCTGTGGTTTAGACTTGTGTTTCTCCATCAGTCAGTCCTCCCGTCCATCACAAAGTCTTGTGGTGCACATATTCCTAAAATTATATTGAAGACTAACAGGCAATAACTGCAAAACTGCATTATAAAAGAAATAGAATGGAGATGGAAAAACTCGAAATATGGGCCAGTCCAAAATCTAAACTGGCATGTTCACCAACATGGTAAATTGTGCCCCTGTGGTTTTGTTTAATGGAAGCAGCTTTTACTTGTAGACCCAAATGCTATACAAGGCTCAGCATTTCTTATTCCAGATGGATTTTAACAAATGTGACATTTTTTCCCTTTAAATTCATCGAACATATAGTTTACAATAGATTTATGCCTGCTTATCCAACACTAAGGAAAAGCTGTTATTTTTAAACTGATAAGAATCATTATTGTCAGTTTAAGTCTTAATAATTTCATTTTGATGATTTAGAAATAGTTTTATATTTCTTTGTGAATCATGTTTATTTTTTATATTTCAAATGTTATGAAAATATTAATATATAGATTTCTAGGTTATTGAATTAATAAATGCTAGAAAACATCTATTGTCTTTCTCGTATATTTGTCATGTCATGAAACTTATTGGTTGACAATTCATTAAGAAGAGCTGAGGTCCCATTGCACCAAATACGCCCAAGCCAGGAATTAGTTCAGCTTATCTTCACTTTTTTTTTTTTATAACGTCCCACTGATGTATTTCAGTTATTTGGAGACGATGTCTTCTTGAGACAGATCTAGTGCTGTCACACTGCAGTATCACGCCGTAGACATGTGGCATGATACGACACCCAGTCACATTATCCTGAGACCGAGCCAACCAGTCCTGGAACTAAATATGATGAGCGCCAAGCAAGGGAGTTATAACAGTACCATTTTTTAAGACTTTATGTCTTGGCTGGGAATAACCCACAACCTCCCAATTCCAGGGCAGATGCTTTAACATCTGGGCCATAAGGACTGGCGTTATCTTCTCTGTATATAGATAAACACACCAGATTTGAAGGGTGAAATACTGAATAAGCTCAATGGATCTAAAACAAAAACCAACTTGGAATGTTTTATATTCATTTTTTTATTGTTATTTCATATTTTCATCACTTCTAGCAACAAGACAGTCCAAGGAACACATCCCATATCAGGCTGGCCCCGCCTATACAATCCTTTCTTACAATGACTCTAAATAAAGTCAGGTCCTCTATTAATTCTCCTTTGTAAGTTCATAAATTCTGTTTTGATTCTTTATCAAGTTCTTCCTTTCCATACTACAAATTGTACACTGACCTTTAATAATCCCTTTTTTTCCCCATTTTAAACTTGTTCTTCATGAATTTAAATCATCCTGACATCAGAAGCATTAAAGTCCAGTTCTGCTGAAATAGTATAGTCAAGAGAGACCCTTAAAATATAGAAGTGTAACAAGTGAGAGTCAAGTGGGTGGTTTAAATAAACATTTAGACTAAGGCAATGCCTGGTCTGTTGATGAATGAAACAATATTTTCCTATCATAAATGACACTCTGGAATGCGTCTCTCTTTCATTCTTATCCTTCATCAATTTTCTTCTATTAAAAAAAGTAAAAGGCGAACAGATCCAACACCAGCTTATGAAATGTGTTCAAACAGATCAGGTTTCATACAGTTACCCAGAGGCTAGTTAGCCGATTGATGACATGCTAACAGTATCTAAACCAGAGAGGTTGTTAAATTGCAAGTTGGCTCAGCAACGAGATTACATGGGTAATTTTCATATATCAATTTGGATAACAAAGTCAACAAATAATATCTTTGTAAAGCAATAAATCAAATTTGGAACAAAATACCTCAAAAGCATTTTATTTTGCAAAGTTAGAAATCTTCACAAATTGGTTTTAAGTCTAAACAGGGACTTGCTTACCAAGGTTCAAGTCCTTCATTCAAGAAATTCAGCATATATTGGTGAAGATCGCATAAAGTAGAGGATGGTTTAAAACTGTGTTAAAGTTAACTTCAATATAAATTACTCTACTATTCTTTGTTACTTTTACCAGTTTTAATTTAGTTTTAGTTTAGACCTACACTTAAAAGCTCTGTTGAAGTCTGTCTATTACAAAGAGGGAAAGCAAGGGAGGGAGAAAAAATGCACACACAACTCAAGAGGTAACCACCGCTACAGTCTGTGCAACATTTATGCTTGATATATGCAGGTACAAGATCAAAGTCCAGATGAATGTAGACCGCGAGACTAAATATTTTCCGATGCGATTTTTTAAAAGTTTTTCCTTTGAGCAATTTTTTGTGAATATGACCACTCCTTTTCTTATCTTGTTATGCATTCATGTCTTAATAGTAAATACAGATTCTTGCCTTGTAGTCTCTTCTAATGGAAAAAACAACTTTATAATTTAGTTTCAGGAAAAAAAAGTCTCCTATATTACAATATATTACTTTAGCACAGAAATTCAACAGATATTCTAAACCTTATGAGATATGCAAAAGCATCTGGAGATAATTTCCATATCAACCTTTACAGAAAATTACATCAAACAGGATTTTGACTTTAAATACACTTCCTTTCAGTCACATCTGAAGATTTCTCAGGTCTGAAAGTAACGAGCTGAAATTCATAACAAGGCATTTGATGTAGCGGATATTTCCCATCTTTTAGTTTCAATGTGGGTCCATATTTCATCAATTCTTATGAATGTATTTGACCTTTCACCGTTATATCTATGTTCATCAATATGAGAACGCCCCCCACGCTACCCCAGTCGCATCATCAATCATCTAGATCCAGTGTTTCTAAATCTCCTCCACCATGTCTAAATCCTCGCCGTCAAACAATGCCTCATCTATTTCAATGTTTGTATCACCATTCAGAGTGGCAGCCATTGCCATAGCTATAGCTGCGTCGGTTTCGGAGGAATCACCTTTATCAGCAGGTGCTGGGGGCGGGGCCATTGCACCAGCCTCATCCATCTTGTTTGCTTCCGCTGCAGAGAAAGATCAATTTATTTAATACATCACTGACAGGTGTTTGAAGTCATATCTATGTCATTATGTGAAATTAAAATGCTTCACAAAGATCAAGTTTGAAGGAGCCACAAATTCAATGTGCTGTATAAAACCCTATTCAAATGTGGCTTTGAAACTCTCCTTCATTTAACTAAGCTTTCAAAACAAACCTCTGATTAGATCTCCCTCTTCCACTTGTTTAAAGTACATATTGAGATTTGAATATTGAGTCATTCAAATTTTCAAGGTAAAGTACAAAATTAATGGGGAAGGGGGGCAATATATATCACACCATTTTTATTAAGACTGAATTCATGACAAGTCTTATTTCTCAGGTGAAATGATTAGTAAGGCTGATAAATGACTCTTAATCCTCAAATATAGCCTCATGGGCCAATGGTAACGTACATGACTGCCGATCCAAAGGTTGTGTGTTAAATAGTAATTTTTCATGACCTTCACAGGAGCAAAGTACTGGTCCAACTAAGGAACCATTGAGAGGGATTAGCAGAGTTCATTCTAGGATTGCCATGCAAAGGGCCAGTGGCCCCTGCCAATTTTAAAAGAGGGCCACCTGCAATTTGCATTGAGCCATACTTAGGTTTTTGGCAAACAAAGAAGAGAAAAAAATTGTTTACTAACTACATGTGTATTATTTTCTATGAGTCTATTCTGCTTTCAGTCATTATCACATGAAGGATGCAGGTTCACAAGAATGATGACAGGATATAGTCAATAGCATTTAACATTACAGTTCAATATGAAGACCTTAAAGTAAATACTCAAAAGTCCAAATTCAACTGGCTTATTAAAAATGGTAACTCAAAATCATCAACTGTCTTTGAGTCATATCTTAACAAAATTACCAACTTGTTGCAGTTTTTCAATTAAATTTAAAAATTAAGTGACTTATTTTCTCCCAGAATGACATGCTGGATTGAACAGTCTTCTAGATTTTGCATCCCTCCAATTGGTAATGGCTGATTGAAAGTCAAAGTCTTTGATTTCTGGTCCCTCAGTGAGATTGATGAGAAGGTATTGCAGCCTGAGTGCTCGTGCGAAAATTATTAGTGCCGTGCGTCATAATGTTGGTTTTATTATGTTTGATACACAAAGATCATGAGATCGTTCTTTTTGTCGTATTCTAGCCAGTGATACTGCGATTTTGATAACCATTCACTTTGAAAAAATTTTTCATTTAGGTTTTTGATTTATCATTACTTGGTTCAGTCGAGACTTCAGCAGAATTGGAAGTGGATGGGGTACTTTCAATTGTACTTTCATTGCAATTACCACCGGACTGTTCTTTTTCTTTTAAATTATCCACACCAGGACCGCTTTCTCTGCTCGATTCCACAATATCATGGCCCGGCTCAGCAATCTTCGATTTTTTACCGAAGAAATCGCCGATATTCGTCTGCTTTCATTTCGACATGTTTTCACTGGGTGCATTCTTTTTGTTATACGCGTAGCAGTTCTTTCTGTTCGCAATTTATAAAATGGAATAAATAACTTATCCTTTATTTGTTTGTGAGTTAGGTACAGAAAATTATATCAATGAAAATGCCAATTTATATTATATTATTAGTCAGTGCACACTAATCTTCTTGCAGGTTTATCAGAATTGGCAGAACAAAATTACAAAGCCGTAGTGACGTAAGCAAACGAGTCCCCACTACGTTTGTATAACTCGGCAATGTCCGGTATAAACCTGAACTCTGGTGACCGTGAAATTGTGGAATCAAGCATTTATCGAGTTTTCCGATGTTAAAGTCGATATAATTTGTTGAGAATTAATTGTCACGTCTTAGTTTATATACATTTTTATCTGTTAATTCTTGTAAATTAAAATTAAGGATTGGCGTACATAGTGTTAAGAATAGCGCCGTCGGTAAAACCTGTGCGCCAGATGGTCGCGTGCACTTTTCTGAAAGGGGCCATTTTAATATTTAGTGGGCCACTGGCGCAAAAGCGCAGCCTAGAATGAACTCTGGGATTAGTATAAGTTTACAGAACATGTTTCTCAATCAAGGTTAAGAATAAATAAGTTAAAGCATAATTTGTGACAGTAAATCAAAAGGCGACTCACAATCAGCTGGTTCCCCGGACTGCTCCACTGCATTTTGCTTCCGGTCCAGAGCTTGTGTGCCTGTTCCATCCACGTCAGTTGGCACGAACATTGAAAGGTCGACCTCCTTCACCTTCATTGCCACATCATCCTCCTCCTCGTCATCCTCAGTCTCCTGCTGCATCACATCGGCTGACGCTTCGTCGTCATCTCCCGCCACAAGGTCCGGGTTGAATTCAAACAGTTCTCGACCACTGATCTGCATAACACAACCACATTGTGTGAGATTCACCTTCACCATTTTCATTGAGCCCAATTTTAACACCAGGGTCAGTATTAGAGGTCCACTTGATGATGCTACATGCCAAATATCTAAGTTATAGGCACTGCGGTTTTGGAGAAGAAGATTTTTAAAGTTTTCATTTTTAAAATCTATTTTTAGCCCATGTGACCTACTTTTTCAACCAATCAAAGTAATTTGAACAATTCTGAAAGAGAGCTTCAGAAGAATCAATTCTGTGAAAATATGTCAAAATGCATTCAGTGGTTTACGGTGCTTTACGCAGTGTAAAAAGGAAATAGTTGTTGTCGTATATTTTTTTCATTATAAAGATTATATAAATCTGTCAAGCTGTTCATGAATTGGACATAGCCAACAGACCAACCAACTGTCAAGCTCACATTATTTCTCTAATCCTACTTTTTTGTGAAGGTATTATTTATCATACATACTCCAAACATTTTCCCCTGAGTAAAATCTTTCTTCTTTTTGTCCTGGGCAGCTTTCATGTTCTTTATCTTTTCCTTTCGCTGAAATGTAAATTTATCAATTAAAATGTTAAACATGAATCCATAATTATGCAAGCTAAACAATCAGGTCATTAGACATTTGATGAAAACTAATTTTCTTGACA
This sequence comes from Solen grandis, assembly GCA_021229015.1. Lineage (NCBI taxonomy): Eukaryota > Metazoa > Mollusca > Bivalvia > Adapedonta > Solenidae > Solen > Solen grandis. Next base: position 17,628,688 of record CM037789.1, read on the forward strand.
CAAATATATTTTTGTGATCATAATAGGGGTTAAACAATATTACACAATGTCAAAAATGAAAAGAGAAGTCAATTGGATATCCATAATTCGAAAACCTAATAATCTATAAACAGAGATCCGCAAATCTGATGTAGGCAAAGAGCAAGACAAGAGAAGCTCTTGCTAAGTAACATGTACACTCATGTGACGGCAAGATAACGTGAAATGTGTAAAATCTCTCAAATCAATTATAAACATACAGAGTTTTCTCTTCAATTTATTGCCCATTAAACCAAATGTATATGTCTCAGATTAGATCACAGATCCATTTTATAAGTGATAATGTAAAGTGTCTGTCTGTTAAGTGTCGGCAAGATGCTAAGTATCTCAGCGAGATCTCGTTCAAATCCTGTTCACCTTTTTTTTTTCTCTAATGAGAAAAAACATTATTTTGGCCTATTCCACATCTATGTTGAATAGGTCTTTGATATGCTTTAATCAGTTTTCATTTGTAAAGCATACTGGGAATTAACATACACCTGTTTGACTTGACCAACCTCATCCCAGCTGACTTTAAAATTGTCAAATTGGGACCAGGTCCTGATAACTACATTAAGTTCTATCTTCTTTACAAGGTTTCTTACCTTACGTTCCTTCCATTTTAAGAATGACTCTAACGTAACTCGTGTTGTGTTACTCCCAAGAGCAGCTCGCTGAAATACAAACATAGGAGAATTAACATCAAAGAGTAAAGAATATCCAATAAGATGGCTCTGGTGACCTACCATTTGACCCAATGTGACTCAATTTCAAGCTCATACAGACAAGTATTTTGTTTGTTTGTTGGGTTTAACGTTCCACCAACAGTATTTCAGTCATCTGGAGACCATGTCTACTTGAGACAGATATAGTGCTGCCACAATGCAGTTACATTATCCTGACACCAGACCAACCAGTCCTGGAACTACCCATGTTTGCTGAGTGCCAAGCAAGGGAGCTATACCAGTTATCATTTTGTACAGCTTTGGTATATCACTGCCAAGACTGAACCCAAGACCTCCTGCTCCAGACAACAAACAATATTTGTGAAGATTGGACATCATAATATAGCCTCTAGAGTGTTCACAAGCAATTGCTAGACAATACAAAGACCAACTGCAACAGTGCATTCTAAGCAAAGTCTCAGGTGAGCTAATAAAATACCTTAGTCTACCAAACATTCACAAATTCTTTAAGATTGAATGAACAAGGGTCAGGACTGCCACAAAATACGCCCATCACAGTATGGGGACTCTCAGAAATAGCTCAGAGAAACAAGCTATTGTCTCCTAAATCCCATTAGTTAATGAATGTTACTTATTAAAACAATCATGTTAAAACATTTCCATTAATTTGAAGGAAAATGTCTCTTTTGACTTATTCAAGTGTTCAAGGGCCATAACTTCTAAGTCATTCAAGAGATAATGCTTAATATCGAACTCATCTGCGATTTTATGGCTATGCACATGTGTGGAAAGTTTGAAAAGGATTGGACTAACGGTATTGAAGTTAGAGCCCAGACAATCACAATTTCAAGTATTTTGTGTACGTCAAGGGCCATATCTTCTAAGTCATTCACGCGATAATGCTGGATATTGAACTCATCCGCGATATTATGGCCATGCACATGTGTGAAAACTTTGAAAAGGATTGGGCTAACGGTATTGAAGTTAGAGCCTGGACAATCACAATTTCAAGTATTTTGTGTACGTCAAGGGCCATAACTTCTAAGTCATTCACGCGATAATGCTGGATATCGAACTCATCCGAGATATTATGGCCATGCACATGTGTGGAAAGTTTGAAAAGGATTGGGCAAATGGTATTGAAGTTAGAGCCCGGACAACAAATGTTCCACGCCCCCCGTCCGCCCGCCCGCCGTGAGTGTTCACATAATACGCCCCATCTTAAGATGGGCGTATAAAAAGGCATTCCCACTTTTTGTAATGTAGGAGTTGTCGTTTTTGCGGGAAGGTTTATCAGCCAAACAATGGGGAGAGGCTATCAGCATATAATGGTGAAATTGACTGACTATTGTGGGTGGGTATGAAATGCCATAACAGACTAATGTTGGTAGGCAGGAAATGCTATATACCGTCCCAAAAGAACGAAATTTTGACATTACGAAAAAGAGGGCCTTGTAGTTATATCACACTTATTACAAATGTGTCAGTTCTATTCCAAGTTGAATATGTGAATGGTAATCAATCAATATAAAAATAACTGACATTTTTTGGGAGACTAACTCCTGAATTCCTACCTCCTTCTCCACCAATTCTTCTATTGACACCTCATCGATCTTCTCCATTTTTTTCTGATCTTTCTTTAGCACAAATCCTGAAAAAAACAAAACAAATCAGGATGTGTAGGTACAACACAATGCCCCTATCTGAGCCTAATCTCTTTGGGCCCCACCTTACAGTAAAGTGTACTAAAACTTAAGTAAATCTGTTAGCCTAGGATTTAGTTATCAAATGGCAAGGTACCTTTGGCAAATTCGAAATTGAAAAGCAGCCATAACTAAGTCCTTCCTTTTATAAGGATAAACAATGGCAATACCAATTTACCTGTTTAAGAGTTATCAATCAGACAAAACAAACAGACTGAACAACAAGCACACCTAATATACCCCCCTCCCCTTTTAGGTAGGTAGTTATTTTTTAAACTGTCATGAACTATACTTACAATTTCACTTTAATGTCAAATAATCTGCACTAGTGATCTTTTTTTTTTACTCTGTATTCATTTTTTTTACAAAACTGCCTCAGAATACCCACCTGGGGGCAGGGCGTGGCGGTACATACAGGCGTTCCCACCATTGGGGCATGACCAGAACCAGCCGTACTTCGAGTTCTCCACCGCATCCAGGAAATGTTTGCAAATCTGAAGAAATTCAATAATTCTAGTGTTGTTTGCGTTAATAAAGAACAAACCTTTTTTTTCACTATATTTGTTTGGGATGACATGGTGCACGACCCTTACAGCATCAAATATAATAATTCACAACCCTAAAGCTGTAGAACAAGGTAGCATCAGTTAGTCTAAGACCATGTACATTAGAGTTTTTATTCATAACTAGAAACAAAGATGGTCAAGATAGAAAGCTGCATTTCACTGGCTATGTAATGGCCTCTAGACCAATCAAATATGTTGTTACAAAATTAGCCCTTCATTGACCTTAAAAGGCAACAATTTTCTTCTATTTCACTGTATCACAGCAGTTTAAACACTGGGTATCAGATCAAAAGTATTTTTTTTTTCAATTTTTTTTTTTCAATAGCACTATGCCTGATAGGCATTGCATTCAAGGTGGTTTGAATGATGTTTCCTTAACCCTTTCCCTCATATAGACTCATTTTGACGCACTCAATAGGTACCACATAAAGCCTGATCTGCAGAAAACCACAGTTAAACCTTACCAAATTTAATTACAAAATCCTCATTTCCAGACCACTGAGGAGCAGTGAGTTACTCGCAGGCTGATCTGGTTTTATGCTGTTCGCATAGGTCTTTTCATGGTGACCTCTATGAAGGAAAGGGTTAAAATCAAAATACTTATGTACTGGTAATATAAATATTGAATATCAGTTTTTACATACCTATCCAGTCATTTGTAGTGTTAGTCATGTGTCTGTAAACTGTTACAACAAATTCAATAGGCTATATATCAGATGGTTTTAAAAATTCTTGATGATAAACAAAATATCAGACCAAATGACTAACACCTTGCCTTCATGATGTTTGTATTACACCAAGCTATTTTTCTTAAAAATTTTAGAATGACTTGCTGCTACTGTCTGTTAACTTCACTTTCTCATTTGACACATTGGCAAACACAGGAGACCCAGACCTGGAAAGAGCTGTCTGATCAGGGTCTCCTCTGTTTGCTTATACAATATTGTACCTCATGACTCTAAACAGTCTGCAAAAAAAAAAATCCATTATTTCATATAACATTTAAAGCTGTGTGAATAAATATTCATTAAGTCATGAATTTATACATGCATATTCATGAGGTAATGAGTTAGGCAAACTACAAGGGGAAGTTCCTACTTACAATGGAGGTTTTGGGTTTAGCCTTGTTGGACTCCGCATGTTTCTGATTGACCACCTCCTCCAGTTTCTCTTCATCCCAGTCATCCATGTTGTCTGCAGATCAAGTGATAGACAAAATTTACATTTGATTATTTCCATATAATATCAATTTAAGTGCCAAAAAAAAAAAACATATGAAAAAACAAAAACATTTTTTTTTTACACAAAATGTATATATGTGTTTCTTCATATTCTGTCAAACATTCCTGCTTGACAATACCAACAATTGAACACTATACACAAGTGCACTATACATGGGTTCTTAAGGTAGTTTCTGCACATTAATTTCTGCTGATTTTGAATCCAGGGAGAATTCACTTATTCTTCTCCCTCTTTTGCTTTTCAGTGCTTGACATAACTGTATTTACATGTATGTATGCAAGACAAAGTTCTCGATCAAGGGAGAGAACTTTGTGTTAACATATATCTTTCATAATGATGTATGCATACTGTCCCAAATGTAATAATCACTTTCATCCCCCAAAGGAAAACACATCTTCCCAACCCATTTGATCTGGAAATTTATAGACTGTTTAGTAGTGATTAAGTGAAATGATTACAATGAAAAGGGGTGACAAACTGCTATATAGTATACAATCATTAGCAGTTAGTATAACCCTTTCCCTCATAGAGGACACCATGAAAAGACCTATGCGAACAGCATAAAACCAGATCAGCCTGCGAGTAACTCGCAGGCTGATCAGGTTTTATGCTGTTCGCTGCTCCTCAGTGGTCTGGAAATGAGGATTTTGTAATTAAATTTGGTAAGGTTTAACTGTGGTTTTCTGCAGATCAGGCTTTATGTGATACCTATTGAGTGCGTCAAAATGAGTCTATATGAGGGAAAGGGTTAAGATAAAAATGAAAATTGTTTTGGGACAATATGGAATATTATTTCTGACAGTACAAAGTGATACAAATTTAATATATCATTAAATATATTAATTCATATTAAACTGTATAATTGAGATGAGATAATATTCCATATTCACACAAAACAAAACAAATTCCATATCCTCTATTTTCTATACCTGTTTTGACTGGTTGCAAAGTTATGTTTCTAACTGAGTCAACTCTTTACAGACTATCTATGACAGCCATCTACTGTGAAATCATTTTATTTCGTGGGGATGAAATTTCGTGGATTCGGTGAAAAAAACATGTTCGTTGGGACAAGAATTCGTGGATTTGTGCGTAAGAATTTTTTTTTAAATTTATTTATTTCAACGTTATCTGGACGTTGATTTGAAGACCTTTACAAAATTTAAGTTGAAAAGAATGCAGCCTAATATCGGTCATAATATGTTAATGACATGGCATTTAGTGCATTTTAAGATCTGTTTTAGTACTTACTTTTAGGGAGCGTTAATCAGACCAAAGTAAGTGTAAATAAATCATCTAAGCTTGTGGCCATATAATCTTCGTAACATTTCGGCCATGTATTGATAAGGATAAAAACCGAGTTCACCACAGTTGTGGCACAGCATGATATCCCGGACCCACTCGTCATCAACTGGGGCTAGACAGGATGTCCTGTAGTGCCTGGGGGCTAGTGGACAATAGGGGCACAGCAGGTGTCAATCAGTCGTCTTGATGACAACGTCAAATCACTGTGTTATACTGGCCATAATACAGAGGGGATCTCTCCTATCCATGCAGCTTATCTACGCAGGAACTTGAAGACACTCGTGTACTCAAAAAAAATTTGACACAATTTGTAATGAAGTAAAACTTCACAAATGAAAGGATAAGACGAATAATATATATACATGTACATATATCATGTATATATTATAAAACTATGTACCATAAAACACGACTAGTACAGCGACCGCAGTATAAACAAAAGTGGGTGGAGTACTGTAAATTATGGTGGAAACCAACTCAAAATTAGTTGCAGTTGTACATTAAACACATTTAGTAACACAACTAACATTTTGAAGTTTTCTTTGGCGATTTGTTTATTTGCTTTTTAATACATTATATTCCAGAACATAAACTTTATTTACATTATTGAACTCAATTTACGCAAGAGTCTGTTGGGGTATGGGAGAAGGTCGTCATTATCGGCGAGCTGTTTGACATGATAAATGAAAACTTTTCGTGGGGACATAAATTCGTGGATAGTGGCGTCCACGAAATCAACGAAAATTCATCCCCCACGAAATATTATGATTTTACAGTATGTTTTATTATCGTATTTAACTCAAGTTTTCAATAGTAAAATAAACAAGCTATGAAATTTGAAATTGTAATTCAAATTCATTTTATTGTAAAATTAAATGCTTAATTTATTATTATTGTTTATATTTAACAAATGTATATATCCAAGAAATAATGACCTTCAAACCAAGTTTCAAAGAGTTTGGGAATTTTATTCTGCATCATAAATGTGCAAGGGTAATAAATTTCTATGTTTTTTTTTTTTTATTTCTGTGATATCATTTTTATTGCAGTAATAAATTACATAAATTAAATCTATACAGCAAAAATATGCATAATAGTAATGCATAAATGACATATGGTCCGCTTGCCTGCAAATTCCAATTCACAGATTTGCATTGTATTGAGTAAATAAATGATGTATGACAAATGTTACTTTGGACTATTTGTAAAGTCTTTTTTTTTTCTTTCTTTTTTTAACTCCTTTTTCTGTAGACCAATGTCAATTTTTACAGACTCCATCTTCTGCTTTGTGGTTAATGTAATCCAGCCATCATTAAATATAGTCATGGTCAAACAAAATCTTATAATGACTTCAGTGCAGATACAAGCATCCACTGACTTAGACTCTTTTGCTCATTATCTATAAAGGCTTGTATTTACTATAAAATTCCCAAGATTGCCTGATGGACCATGATCACAAATTATTGACAGATGGGTAACCTTAATAGCTAAATATGTGCATTAAAACTAACAAGTCCTGAGACCAAATTTAATTTATATGTAACCTTATTCATTTAACTACTTTTAAATGATCTATTCTCTACTGAAATCAATTATAATCTTACATTATCTTAACATGTGGATATGAGGCAAACCAGCAATGCAATAATGGAAACAAAAAATATGTTTTCTTATTCAAGTTTTAACTTGTGTCATAAATATGAAAGTAATTAAGTCTACAGATAGAGACAAAAAATAGAGAAAGAAAACCAGGTTTACCCTCTTCATTTCTGACATCCTCATATATATTCTTCTTCTCTCCTTTCCGAGAAACATTCAAGTCATGTGAGAATTTACATTTATCTCCCTTTGTACATTGTCCTTGCTTGAAAAATGCACACACCACTGACTTGGGATCAACACCTACAACAAACAAATAATGTGTATTTAATAAAAAAATAAATGTTTAAACTTATTATATGTTGATTGGGAAACCAGGTCTTAAATCTTATACTTATTGCTCTTGGTGGTTCCTGGGTTGGACCAGAACTTAGCTCATGGGAAATCCTTGCCTTAACGGGGTTTGAACCTTCAGATCTGCAGTCCTTGGCACCCTTAATGTGCCTTATAAATGAATACCATTAGATACAACTTAGTTTTTATTACTGAGGTTTACTGCACTGTGTTATTTAGCCTCCAAAATTCTCTGTGAAATAAAATTTATGAGTAAAATGGCACAAGTTACTGTATGGTAATGGTACAATGCAATAGGAAATGGGACACATGATCCTGCAATTTAATCAATTCGTAGGCCATTACTTTGGAGTGTCTGACACATTCTGGCTGGTTATCTAACTTGGTTCAGAAATTGTGCCAGTACACATCTTGACCAAGTTTGCTGGAGATTGGTTTATGCTCGAGCTAGAGAATTGACAACCTAAGTGAAGGTCTCCCACTCGCCATTCATAATATGTGTGGGCATATTAAAAAAACAAGGTTAAATATTATATGTGTGTGTTTGATTGGATTAAATAATATATACATGTTTAATTTTATCAAGCTTAAAATTGAAAATTTGTGAGCAATTTATCACATGAATATAAATGATTTTTTTAACCACTGAGAACTAATCCAGGTTGAGAGTATTCCAAGACTGAACAGGTTTCACAAAGGTTCCCTTCATATTACATAGATACTGACAAGTAGTTGACAGTATAAAACTAGATCAGCCTGCAAGATGCTTGCAAACTGATCAGGTTTCATATTAGTTGCATGGGTCATTTTTTTGGAGTTTTAGTATGTAAAAGGTGAAAAATGTTGTAATATCTCACCTTTCCCAACAGTCTGGACAGGTCTAAATAGCTTATTTAATTCATCTTGTTCCCTCTTCTTTGCTTCTTTAGTATCCTTTGGTTTGTTTAGCTCTTCAAGCTGTAAAAAAGAAACACACAAATAATTTTCATCATGGAAAAGAGAGAGTGAGAGAGATGACTTTAAGAGAGCAAATGTTTAACTTATTATTTATCCACAGTACTGAAATTTGAATGTGAATAACTTAAAATTCGAAATCACCTGTATACTTGTTTTGTTTTTTCCATTGATAAGACTCTGTAATTCTGAAGACTCATTTTGTTGTCTTAAAAATCATCAAACTCCACAGAAAACTTAATGATAGGTAAAACACAAACTCTGTAAGTTTATAGAATGCAATTTTCTGTGAAACCAGGGCTCTTGATCTCCATTTTTAATGCTGATATTAGGCACCATTCCCCCAGCCAAAAAGTATGGTTTCCCCCCCCCCCATTTCCAAGCAAAATTCCCCCCTATCTACAATAGGAAATATAAGAGCTCACATAAATAACAAGAATGGTCAAGTGCTAGATTGTTGTACTGCATACCATTTGATTTCCATTTATCCAGTAAAGCTGCTACACAGGAACTATTTTGTACATTCTTATTAATATTATTTTATGTCAATGCAGCAAAAATTGCCAAAAATCCCCTTATAGGGAAAAACGCCACCTGAAGGTAGAGGTACTACTGTTCCCCCTAAACAGAAAGAAGGCCCTGGAAGCAAAAGATACAACACTTTTTCATTTTACAGCGGCTGTTAATGGGCCTAACTACACCTCTGAAAATATCTAAGAATCCATGCCTTGCTGTTTACATCAGGTGATTTTTTCTTTTTCCAAATTTTGTGCTCGAACTCCGCAGAATATGGTATTGAGTGGGGATTTTAGCACTTATGGCTGAATCATCAGAAATAAAAATTTGTTTTAGGTCCATGTCCAACCACAACATTGAATTTGATCAATCTATATCTTATTAGGCAGAGAATATATAAATCTTTATCTTTGTGTTTACATTGTGATCCATGTTTGGGTTTTCATACAAGAGTGGGGATTGATTGAGTTTACCATCGCTGTGACATTATTTTAGTCAAATAGCAACATCCAACTAAGTGCAGTTGGAGGAAGACCCTGAATGCACTGAGGCATCCGGGTAAAACCACCGACCTACCGCAAGCAAGCTGTAAGGCTTCCTCACATGAAAATCCAAATGACCCTGCCGGGACTAAAGCCCACACAGTGAGGGGATGAGTGAGTGTTAAAGTCTGCGACTTAACCCTCTCGGCCCACAACAGTGGAGAGAGTGCTGATTTAATCAGGGAAGGTATAACAGGGAATGTCTGGTACCTACCTTTACTTTCTGACCTGCATTCTTCACTTGATGAGTGACTGTCTTAATAAACTTCTGCTGTTTAGCTCCTTTCTTGTTCTTCAACCCAAAGGTTTTGTCCTGTAATGAATTAAATCAACTTATATATGATACCTTGGTATTATGTCATAAAAAGATTAATTCATGAAATATGAAGCTATTTTAAAGCATTCATAAGCATCTGATTGAGATATAAACATAATCTTGTGGAGAAATTTAGGTAAATAGCCTTAACTGCACAATATTTGCCAGTGTGTGAATCTGATAAATATGCTGGACCAAGCCAGAAAAATGTTTAAAACTATTAATTGCTAATGGGGCCATTATTAACTATCACTTCCATATATTTAAGAAAAAATCACTGAAAGGAAATGTTTTACCCAATTAAATAGTTTTAAATATATGAATCTATTAAAACATGCTTTGAGAGCACATATATGTGCATCAAATATTGCTTTTTTTTTGCAATACACTGCCATAAACATATGGCATTATTGTTATTTATTTTTAGATTATATGAGCACCTGAATGTATCTTTAGAAAAAAAAATTATTGATCAAGTACTACAGAAAGAATGGCACTTCAGTCCAGAAGTAGTGAACATGACCAAAGATTCAAAAGTTGTAGGTTCGAATCCAGCCAGTGGCCAATTCTTTTGTGACTTCCAGGGTGCAAGGGATTTACAATGCAGGTGTTGTCAGAACTCGTTCCTAATCAGAGTGAAAAGAAATTAGTTTGAACAACCACTGAAACTCATCTTTATCCTTAATTTGTTTTTCTGACACTGTTCATTGTAAGACTTTAAGACAGGCATCCTCTGTAGATTTTTTTTAGGTCTTTTTTGACTGAATATCAGGTTCCTGTAATCAAAGACAGAGTAATTGGGAGCTATCTATCCTCGAGTACACAGTTCTGACGCACCTAAGAAAAAATTGTGGTCTTTTTTAATTTAACATAAACAAAAAATATAATTTTCTATTGTATGGTAAAACTAAATCATTTATTCATAATCTTACATTGTTTTCAAGCGGCTGACATCGTTTTTTCAATGAAAAATCACTAGTGTGCATGTTTATATAATTCAGTGAGGCTTACTTGAGACTTACAATGAAACGACGCATCTGATTGGTTTTTCATTTAATCATTGTAGTATGTAAATAAAAATTGAATTTCTTGTCAGAAATAATGTACGAGGGAATCTTGGTTGCACAGCTGCTTTTTTTATTTCATTGCTTCACTGAAAATATGCCAGATGACAAAAAGTACTTATTGAAAAGGAGGTTTTGCGGGTGTTTTGTACAAAGTGCAGCAAATAATAGCCCTGCATCAATAAATCACCACATTTTGACTTTCTAACGCTAAAAGGGATGTTGACAAACAGAACTTGTAAGAATGATGTCACATGGAATCCATTTAATAAAAAAAAAGGTCAAAACAAAAAAGGCGTCGGGACTCGGAATAGAGTACCGTACGATATCTATCTTCCTATGATGTCAAACCCCTGTTGGGGACCTAGACATTTAGCGCGTCAAGTTGTGCTGGGAGCTGTGTAAACACTAAGATATGAGCTATTGTACAAATCTGATGAACTATATATCGTATATATTGTGTCAGTTTATACGGTTAATCGTGACTTTCAGAAGTTTTCAACAGCAGGCGGCACAAAAAAGAGAACTGTCCCGATAACTTAAACGTAGGATTTGCCTTCGGACTATTCAATTCGGGCAATGAAATATTACTTCGATTGTTTTATCTTTCTTCTTCTGTTCTGTCTTCTTAGAAGGCTCATTTGCCTTCTTCTTCGGAGGCATTTCTACCTACAAATTGCACAACTGTGCTGAACGGAAGTGTGCTACAAAAATGGCGGCGTTTGATTGGTTCCCCTCCTGATTCAGAACCCGTGATTTAGCGCGAAAATTGCTTTCGGAACCATGCTGCACGGACGTCGTTATTTCTCGGAGGCATATATCAAATACTGTACAAAAATCAAAGCGCCGAAGGCACTAAAGTTCTTTGTGTCCCAAGTGAAGAGGGTTTGAAGAGATGCGCATATCTGCTGAGTAACTAAATTTTTGACAGATAACAAACGTAAATAAAATAATGAAACATTGTTGTTTTAGATTTGCTTCCTTTTGATTTAGATGTGCATATTGATATAAATCTTATAAACTGCATGCAAGAGAAATAGGGAGGGTAAGAGTGGAGATGTGCTAATTGTCAGTAATCCATTGAATTAAATGTTGTGTTCATCTTGTAACGACCTTGTTAACGTAAGATTAAAGCGAGTTTATAGCATTGGGTTAAGTAAGCGAGTTTATAGCATTGGGTTAAGTGGCATCGCTTGAAATTTTATCCTCGTTTTTTTTTTATTATTATTTTTTTTAAATAAACAAAAGAAATGCAACAATCCTATTTTATTAGCGCTATCAGTGCTTTGATTTGTACTCAGTTTCTTATCTAACTCGTCATTTGCCGAGCGATTGTATCTAGTGACGTCACAGTCTCTATTTATAGATTGAAGTAATTTTGCAAAAAGTTTGCTGCGAAAGTCATGCAGTGGCTCGTAATTGATTTCAAATAGAAAATATAATTTGAAAGTTTTACAATAACCCCTGGAAGTATCTGAGGTTGATAGCTTTAAAGATGTGCTTATAAGTATGCTACGCGGATTTGTATCGTGCTTTCTTCGTGGGTTATTGTAACACTGAAACCTGCATATTTTCCATCACAAATTAGTTTCGAGCTCCTTTGCCTCAAATCATACTATATTCCTCCACGTGGTAAAGTGATAGTTACGCAACACCAAAAAGAAATGAGATCTTTTGTGCTTTAATGCCACAGACAATTATTGTGTCCATTTTTTTTTTTTTTATTATTAATTTATCTTTTTTTTGCACAAAATTGATTTTTCAGCACTTTTGCTTATCTTATCATACCTGTGTTGTTGAGTTATAAAAATCGTTCAATCATTTTCACAAAATTAAGGGGTTCTTCGGATTTCAAAGTAGAGAATCGAATTCTCAGAAAGTAGGTAAAATAGTTGTGTGTGACTACGTCAAACCACGGAGGTACATTTCACATCTCTGGTCAAACACAGCTAAAATGCAGAATTTAAATCGATTTCTGAAATTTTGATTTTACAGTTGGAATTTTTTCTATTATAAGACATGAATCAGGAAATACATGTATTCAATATTCCAACACGATCAAAATGATGCTATATAAACAAAGATGCTCGAGGTGTGCGTTATATTCCGATACATCTACTATACTGGTTAATGTTTACCGTGTAACAGGTCTATGAGTATGTGATATATGCATGGTTCAAATTAAAAAAATATATATCGTATATTATATGACGCCATATGATTTCTTAAGTAACGAGTAATAAAATCCAAAGGTACCCGGTACGTTGCTGTCCATTAAACAAAACAAATAAAAATAAAATAAAAAATAAAATTCAATGACTTTATATATAATTATTATTGTAATTTGTTGTTGTTTTTTTTTTTAATGCGGCAGTTTTTCGGTCAAATCAACGTACCGGATACCTTTGATAAAATCAGGAGATATTCTATAAGTAATATAAATTTCTTTATATAATAAACCGACACAGTCGTATCACTTTTAAAACTTTGCAGTGTTAGAATGGAAAGAGAGTTTCGTTTTTCGTGCTATGCACAGTTTTGCGTTCAATTGCTTTGTAATTAATCACAATATTACAAACAGCGTGAATTATTCAGCGGTTTAGCACGAAAAACGAAATAAAATGATCCGGCATGACAGTAGCAGAAAAATACGCTCAATCAAAATATTATATTGTTATGTATCAAAAAGAAATACAATAGTAACAAGAAACGATAATGAAAATAAAATCAAAACGATTTAAAGTCATCGATAGCCTTAATTCATGCCAGGGACTAAAGTCCCTAAGTTCGCGATCTAACAAAATGTTACATGCACTAATATTGTTTTGTTTGAAAAAAGAAAATGCACAGGCATGTGCATATGGTGAATATGTCTATGGAAAATGTTACATCAGAGATTTACATCACCTTACATGTAGCTTCGTGAATACATGTATGAAGTGCCGAGTGGTTAAAGCCGGAAGGCCGTGGGTTTGATCCCCGGCTGCGACATACCAAAGTCGTCAAGAATGGTACTGGTATAGCTCCCGGTCTTTGGCGCTGCTTCATTGAATTTTTTATCACTAGAAGCCCCGGCTGACTTGTTCCGTTTCACTTTTACAAGCCGTTAATTAGTAGTTTTACAGCAAACGCGCCTCCATTGGGACATTACCTTGTAAAACTGAAATGGTTTCATTTGATGCACCCTAAAACGACGAAATACGCGTAAATTTGCACGGTCGATAGGCGTGAGAACCCGGCGATGTGAAATTATCTATTAGCAAACGTGATTGTGTGACCTCAAGGGGCTAAAATCTGCTATATTGCAACTCCTGTTTTGTTTCAATTCATGTATTAACACTGCCTAGTAATGAGTAATGCCTCTAGTTTTATGTATTACAATAGACTATAGTATATATGGGTGTTTTTTTCTGCCTTATCACTAAGCTACATTACATCTAGGTATTCAGGCCCGGATCCAGAATTTTTCCACTGGGGGGGGCCAAAGACTGAATGTGATGTGAGTGCTAGCTAGGGGGTTTCGAGGGCATGCTCCCCCGGAAAAAAAAGGTTTTTAGTGTGACGGAGATGCATTCTGAAGGGTATCTGGGGATAAAAGTGAAGGGTTTTTATGTTGTTGTTTTTTTTTGTTATTATTATTTTTTTAACTTGAAGACCATGGATCTAATGCCTAATGTCCCACTGGAGAAAAATCATCGGGAAATAAACAAACTTTCTCCCGATGGCATCAGATGATTGAGCCAAAAGGACAGAGCAGTCCCATGAGAAGCTTCGGGATTGGTCCGTTGAAACGTTCACTGATGTTTCGGTTATGGTACAATGGCCTTGTATTATCGGGGATGGCTCCCGATGCTCGTGAAATTTTTCAGATGGTCGGGGAAGGTGCCCCGGAGCTTCGCCGAATTTGAAACACCATCGAGGGAATATCCCCGTAGATTAGGGGATGTATCGTTGTATCTAACCATCCTAGCTGCCTCGGAGAAGATTATGGAAATTATGAGAATTTGGTGTTGGACAAAATCAAGGGTAGACTTTTGGAGGTTTATGAGGATGCCCCCAGCAATGCCCCATGGCCTTTTTGACCGTCTCAGTCTAAAGTTGACCAAAAAAGCAACACACATTTTAGAGTGCGCTTGCCGAATTTTTTGCAAATATTCTAAGATTCTATCACAAGATCTGGAATGTGTCACAAAAGGGTCACCGAACCTTCGAGACATCACCGAAGCCTAAGGGGTTCCTCGGAGGAAAAAATATTTCGCGGATGCTCCGTGAATGCTTCCCAGGAGCTTCCTGGAAGCTATGCGTATGTTTCCCCGGCCTGTTTTCCCCGATAAAACTTCGATAACATATAGGGGAAATTTTTCAATGCAATCAATGAAGTTCTCCCGAGGCCTCCCGATGACTCCACATGGCTCGCAACGCTTTCGAAGCTTCCGCGGGACACAGGGGAACCTGTCCCCGACGCCTCTCGAGGCTCATCAATTTCCATCGGGAGTACATCCCCTAGGCAAAAAATGTCAAGTGGGACTGAGCCTTGAGCGATATAATTGTATATTTTACCTTCGCAAATCCATGTTTTTAAATAATTACTGTGCAATAGTATTTGACTACAGTTGTATTAAAAAGATGACGGTAGAAAAGGGGGGGGGGGGGGCAGACTGGCATAAAAATAAATAATAAGTGCTCTTTGGAAATTGGGGGGGGGGAAAAAAAATGCCCCCCCCCCAAAAGGGGGGAAAGTGACTTGTGTACACACTATCAATTAGTGAATGCTTTGAAGAGTCATCAGTTTTAGACTCAACATTGTAAAAGACAGTTTTGTTTAAATCTGAGGAAAAAATTACTTTAAACATATTTTGTCAAATATGTTGAAGGGAACACCGGGTATATGCTGTATTAGGCTCGAACTTGGTAATCTTGGCTGTCTAATTGTCGATCTGGTAGCAACCTTCACACACAGACTTCCCAGATAAATGTTATATCAATGACAAAACAAACAGTATTCAGTAATAAAAGATGTTGATATTTAATATAAAATCTTTAATATCCGTTTTATTTCGCACATAAATTGTGTTTTCTCTGCATTAGTATTTCGTATTCATCGACTTATCAGTAACATTGCTCAATGACTGATTTCCTGGATTTGATTTGAATTAATGATCATGCATAATCTACATATACATTGTCCCAAAATATGGATTGTCCCAAAATATGACAGATTGAATTTTTTTTATTTATTTTTTTTCATTTCATATTCATGTTTATTTATAAATTTAAAACACACCAGTGTCTCTATATTAAGAGACCATGAAAACACATACATGTAGATTATCATATTCGTAAATATTAAAACAGTGAACATGATAATGTATCGGCCTACTGTTTGTATTTATTCCTTTCAGGAAAAATATTTACAGGAGTTAATTTCATAAAAATGATACTTAAAAAATTATGTAAGGTAGTAAAGCTGATGGCATTTAGAAACAAAACCCATTTCTGGTTAAGTTTAATTTGCATGGCTAGCGATAGGTTTGCATCTACTCCGCAGTTTGCTACAGCAAAAAAAAAATCAAAAAAAAATCATAACCTTTTTAACTTTTTCAAAAACGAAATCGGCAAATGTTCATACCTGAAAGTTCATCAACCTGCAGACAGCTTATTAGCCCCTTTAAATGCAAGATTTAAAATTTCATGTAGAGAAAAGTGAATTAAAAAATTCGCTGAGTAGATTTCGTCAAAGTAGTTTATTATTATAATTATTATTATTATTAATTCCTTTGGGCTCTAGTGAAATTGTTTCGATGCTAATTACATTTTAATGTCCAGCTAAATTGTTGTATTTAGCTTAACTATTTTTATGCTATTTCTTAAACTGCATTTGCCTGGAATAGTTTATAGTTATAACTGATACAAACTTTTGGTAATTGCCTATTTTTCCTAATTGTTAGATCGCTCGGCAGACGACATGTTAATTTCTCTCAATCAGTAAACGTGTCCGCAGTCCCCTTTACACATGCTTATCACACAGTCATGGACGACTGCCGATTCGGATTACCTACACATTAACAGCAGGGGGGGGGGCATAAGACAATAGGAGTCTGGCTGGTCAGGTGGTTTTGCGGGTGGTTCAGTACGGGGGCCCACGATGGGGATTTCCTCTAGACAACACTACTATGATGTAATCAAGGGATTTTATAGCCTAGAAAAATGTATGACCAGGGCAGCTGGGGGGCCAAGGCCCCTTCGGCCCCCCGCTGGATTCGGGCCTGAGGTATTCACATCTCTGGCCTTAATTATTATGCACGTGCTAATCGAGGTTTGCAATTTCGAAATTCAGTTTCACTGTTCCATGGAGCTATCGTATCACGGAAATAAAATTCCTTCATGAAAGATATTCTTTAAAAATGTATGATAATTATGTTTTCTATGATTTAAAAAAAAATGATAGAAAACGGCTTTTTATAGACCCGATGTTTTACTAGGCGCCGGGATTTACAGGTGTCCACTGACCTTGTCTCCAGAGAAATTTTCAGAAACTTTGGAGATGGGGGGAGGCCAAGAATTTAAAGTGCCGGACTGGCAGTCTTACAAAGTAGAAAATATTCCAAAGATGGTTGAGTTTCAAAAATACTTGGCAGAAAATGGTCTAAAAGATCCATGGCTGAGGTAAAATTCGCATTAGCAAATCGAGACACAAGCAGAAATATGTGGGTGGGGAAATCAAAACACTTCAATAGGTTGTAGATCACGTTTCTACTGACACTACCTTAATTTGTATTGTAATGACTGGGAGATGATTACTTCAACGTGACATTTGGCATGGCTTTTGCGTTTTATACATAAACCAATGTGATCTAATATTTTATTGAAAACACTTTTAAAATGTCAGTGTGTCTTTCTATTATCCTGGGGTATCCAGTTCTCTCCAGCATAAGAAGTTATTGCAAGAAAAATGAAGAAAACAATCACTCACCTTTATATTAAATATATCATCAAATGCATCAATATCTTCACTTCAAATGTAATGAATTATCAGTTCCAACAACAGGCAAAAGTATAATTTCCACAATAGCATTTTGACACAAAATGAGTCTGTCAAGAGTATGGTGCACATTTAGAGACAAAACAAAAGTTGCAATGACGTTCTGTTCTGTTATTTCTAACAGCACAGATTGGTGTGATAAAATTTAAGATGATCCAGATGAGAACAAGTAATGCTATCACACTCAAGAGTTCATTTTATTAGAGGGTGCCCTCAGAGTTTAGTAACTAGGGGTACAGTTGCTAATTTTCCTTAACTTTGTATAGTTTAATATAGAGAGTTCCTACAATTTTTGGTGAATATTGCCAAATATTGGGGAAAAAATTAAAATTGGGCATGCTGAATTAAAATTTTGAAGTGTGAATTTCAATATCAGATTAATAACAACTATGACATCCGTACATAGGACTGTTGAGAAGTGTATTCATTACTGCATGCACAACATTTTCAGGGAGGTGATTCCAGTGGATCACCGTATTCCTAATGAATGAATTTTCATATTGTTTAGAGTTTGATGATGGTATTTCCAAACTTTTAGAATTTTTGCAAAGACTTTTTTTTTTCTAATTTATTGATGCAAAGACCTATTACCGTAAACATTTGATTGATGTTATGCAACCATTGAATTTTTTGGTTATTATTATGCTTTTTGGTCTGGTGAATTTCACAAAGTTTGGTTGTTCCCTGTGCTTGAACTAACCCTTCAACCACCTTGTAAATAAATATTAATCTAATCTAAAAATAACAATACATTGATGGGACTACTATATACGCCAACACGGCAAAGTTTAACCTTGGTAATAGTGTGCTCCTGACTGATTAAGGTTTTAGTTGAGTCCATTTGTTCTGCAGTGTTAACTCAACCATTAAAGCTTAAAATAGAAAAGGTCAGATTACATGTAAATGTATAGGATCTCACATGAGTTGTCATATAACATTTTATTAAACAAGTTCAGGGAAATGGTAAAAAGCAAGCCTCTGGCGAGCTTTTTACCATTTTCATGGACAAGTTTAATAAAGTGTTTATGAATTTTTTTTTTAAAAAATGTTTTGACGGTTCGCGCATGTTTTTGCACATTTTTATACCATGATTTGTTTAGGGTTAATTGACATCATGACGTTGTTATATTGCATGTGTTAAATATATAAAAATATGTAATGGTTATATTACATGGAAAACAAGGAACGTCATGTGATAAAACCTAATATTGTTATGGCACTTAAATTGATTTCCTGTTGTAATTTGTTTTGTATGATTAGAATTCTTGTTTTTCAGGAACCATGTCTGGAAGTTCATGTGTAAAACAACAAATAATCATACTAATAAGTGGTACCATGCATTAACATACAGGGGTTTCCCGAGAGGACTTTTGGCTGGGAGTGCTTGTATTGGTAGGTACTGGATTATCACAGCTTACCTTTTCGGCCTATAAAGTAGGACTAATTTCCTTTTACCTGGCAGGTTCAAATTCCATTAACTTTATGTAGTATTTAAATACTTCAAGACAAATTTCAATTCACATGCATTCTTTGTCAACAACTTATTTCTTTAGCCTTTTTGCATATTTATCATTTCTTTAAAATGTTTTTATTTACAGGAATCTATATAGCTTACGATCAGATGTTTGGAAGTAAATCTTGGACCACAGGGGGTGGTGGTGGACATCACTGAACCCTAGGGAGCTGTGTATAGAAATAACAACTTGAAGTACTATCTCTTTTTCATCTGGGAATTGTGCACAAAGTGACTGCTTCTATGGAACATCCTGTAGACTTTGTGATGATTCCTTACATTTTAATGTTTTTAGTGAAATTATTCGAAATGAATATTGTGTATGATGCAAGTTTGTAGAAGTAAATGGAATATGAAGAATATTGTACTTAAAATGGTTAATTTCGAATTTACAGATTTTTTCATTTTTGTTTTACAGATTATCAATTAATTTTGATTAACTTGCAGTAACAATTTAAAGTAAGTTTATAAAGGTTTTGATAGAAATGAATAATTGGTGAAAAGAAAGTTTTGATCATGAACACATTAAACTGTTTTGACTGTTTTATTTGTTTTTGTTATGGCAGGATTTGATTCAGTTTGACACCATACAAACCATTGAGAAACACACACACACACACACACACACACACACACACACAGAGTTTGAACAGTTGCCCTTACATTATAAAATTTGTTGATGCAATTGTTTTAGAGTGCCACCATTCTTGGAA
Organism: Solen grandis; assembly: GCA_021229015.1. Classification (NCBI taxonomy): domain Eukaryota; kingdom Metazoa; phylum Mollusca; class Bivalvia; order Adapedonta; family Solenidae; genus Solen; species Solen grandis. The sequence goes on from CM037789.1 coordinate 17,648,821, forward strand.
CATGTATGTAGTTGGGCAATTGGTTAGAGGATTTGCCTTCTAACAGGGAGATTTTGTGTTCAATACCTGGCTATTCCCTACCAAAGTCGTTCAAATGGTATGTGTAAATCTCTTGCTTAAGGGCTAATGTGACAGTTTGCTTCATTTTCTATATAGACAAGCAAGGAAAATTTAAACTGTTCGATGAATTTTTAGCTCACCTGAGCACGTGTGCCGTCCGTCGTCCACAATTTGTTCGTTTGCACTCTAGCGCTAATCTTCATTTTATGAGCAATTATCTTCAAACTTTGAAACAATGTTTATAACCATAAAATCTCGGTCAAGTTCGATTATGGCTGATATCGGAACATTAGGTCAGGAGTTATGCCCCTTTTAATATTCAAAAAATGCCATATTTCAAGTTGTTTACACTCTAGCATCTTCATCTTTTGAGCAATTATCTTCAAACTTTATATCAATGTTTATAACCATAAAATCACGGCCAAGTTCGATTATGGCTGATATCGTACCATAAGGTCAGGAGTTATGCCCCTTTTAATATTCAAAAAATGCCATATTTCAAGTTGTTTACACTCTAGCATCTTCATCTTTTGAGCAATCCTCTTCAAACTTTATGGCAATGCTTATGACCATAAGGTCTCGATTGAGTTCGATTATGGCTGAGATTCATCAATTAGGTCAGGAGTTATGCCCCTTTTAATATTCAAAAAATGCCATATTTCACTTTGTTTACACTCTAGCATCTTCATCTTTTGAGCAATCATCTTCAAACTTTATGGCAATGCTTATGACCATAATGTCTCGATTGAGTTTGATTATGACTGAGATCAGTTGATTAGGTCAGGAGTTAAGCCCCTTTTAATATAAAAAAATGCCAGATTTCACGTTGTTTACACTCTAGCATCTTCATCTTTTGAGCAATCATCTTCAAACTTTATTACAATGTTTATGACCATAAGGTCTCGATTGAGTTCGATTAATGCTGAGATTCGTGAATTAGTTCAGAAGTTATGCCCCTTTTAATATTCAAAAAATGCCAGAAATCACTTTGTTTACACTCTAGCATCTTCATCTTTTGAGCAATCATCTTCAAACTTTATGACAATTCCTATGACCATAAGGTCTTGATTGAGTTCGATTATGGCTGAGATCTGTCAATTAGGAGGTTCCCCTTTTAAAAGAAAGCCATATTTCATTTTTCATCTTCCTTATTTTAGTAATCATCTTAAAACTTTATGACATTGTTAATGACCATAATGTCTCGATTGAGTCCAATTGTGGCTGAGATGGGTCATTTAGGTCAGGAGTTATGCCCCTTTTAATACAAAAATGCAAGATTTCACTTTGTTTATTCTCTACCAACTTCATTTTTTTAACAATCATTTTTAAACTTTAAGACAATGTTTATGCCCATAATCTCACAATCGGGTTCAATTATAACTGATATTGACTAGGAGTTATGCCCATTTCACCATAAAATAGCCAGATTTCACTTTTACACTCAAGCATCTTTATTTCTTAAGCAATCATCTTTCTGAGGTGAGCGACCAAGGGCCATCTTGGCCCTCTTGTTTTAAAAACTGTTCATGATTACAGAGAATCAAAAAAGTAACATTTTATGGAAAAAAAATTGGGGGTCACTGTCCTTTTTAAGTTATCCGCTCCTGAATGTGATATTTTAGCTCTTTTAGGCCATTTTCAAGGGCAGATGAAAATGTAACAAACTGTCACATACGCCCTTAACAAATAAGGGTAGTTCCAGGACATGTGTTGTAGGTGTTGGGGCGGTATTACACCATTTACCTCTGTGTGACCGGTCCCGGTGGTCGAGTGGTTAGAGACCCCCTTGGGAGTGGAAGGTCATGGGTTCAATCCCTGGCCGCGATATACCATTAAAAAAAAAAGATATTCAAAAATGCCTTAAAGAGCCACCGCCAATAGTGCGGAGCTCTCCTTCCGTCGTGTAAAACCCAGTATTGGGATCTACAACGATTTTGATTCAGATCCAGATACCAAAGTCATAAGAGAGGTACTAGTATAGCTTCAATGCTTCGCGCTCAGCATATATAAGGGTATTTTCAGGACTGGTTGGCTCAGTGTTAAGATAAGGTGATTGGGTGTGGTATTACAGCATGATACTGCAGGGTGGCAGCAGTATATCTGTCTCAAGTAATCATCGTTTCCAAATGACTGAAATACTGTCGGTGGGACGTTAAACCCAATAAACAAACATGCACCCTGATGCCGTCGTGCACTCGGGGGTCTTCTACATCATGTGACTTTCCTGACGTCCCCCGTATGACTGAAATACTGTTGCAGTAACGGTGAACTCCCAACATATCACCACCCGCAATAATATGGGTCCTTTTTGCTCCTGGAACCCCTTACATACGAGCTGTAACATTGTTTCTTTCATTACGATTGGTACTGGCTTGTGGTAAGGGCTCAGCACGTAAGGGAATTCCAGGACTGGCTGGCCCAGTGTCAAGATTTTGTAACTTAATGTTCACACAATGTGCAATTGCAGAGGTAGTGACATGCACACCAGCTGAAATTAGACCGGTCCTGGTGGTCGAGTGTTTAGAGCATCCGCCCCGGAATCAGGAGGTTGTGGGTTTGATCCCCGGCCACGACATGCCAAAGTTGTAAAAAATGGTACTGGTATAGCTCCCTTGCTTGGCACTCAACATATAAGGGTAGTTCCAGGACTGTGGGTGTGGTATCATGCAACATGTCTACGGCGTGGCAGCACTATGAAATTGATATATGTCTCGGGGTAGACATCGCCTCCAAATGACTGAAATGCTGTCGGTTCGACGTTAAACCAAACAAACTCTTACAGCGTGATATCGCAGAGGTAGTCGCATGAACACTAGCTGAAATCAGACCGGTCGTGGGTTCCATCCCCGGCCACGACATATCAAAGTCGTTAAATGTGGTACTGGTATAGCTCCCATGCTTGGCGCTCAGCATAATTTATAAAGGTAATTCCCGGTGTCAGGATAATGTGACTGGGTGTGGTATCATGCCACATGTCTACGGCGTGATACTGCAGTGTCGCAGCACTATGACATTGTCTCCAAATGATTGAAATACTGTCGGTGGAACAAACAAACTTGCTAGTATTACTAACTGGAATGATTTTGACGATGCAGATATCAATAAATATGTTTTAGCTTTTACTGAAAAATTACATAATATATCAAAAGAATGTATTCCAAATAAAGAAATAAGAGTATTTCCAAATGAGCATCCTTGGATAACAAGCAAAATTAAATTGATGATAAGGAAACGTAAGCCTATAGAAAAGCAAAGAAAACTATGTCTGTTTATCATTGGAATATTTTTAGGCGGCTTCGAAATGATGTTATTCTAAGTATTAGACAAATTTAAAGAAGAATATATCTCAAAATTTTGTAATGAACTTAAAACTGGTCATAGAAACTCAAAAACATGGTGGACATCTCTTAAGTTCTTATTGAATAATAATCAATCTCAGAAGACACCACCCTTAGAATATAATGATTCCTTATTTGATCAGAATATCGATAAAGCTAATATATTTAATAAATACTTTTATGATCAAACTGTAATAGATGAATCAATGGCTAGTGATCATGTGTTACCCCAACCAGATAAACAACTGAGTTCTATAACAATAACACCTCAAAAGGTTGATGATATTTTAAAAACTTTGAAAACTGGAAAAGCTGTCGGGCCTGATTTAATACATAATTATGTTCTCCATGAATTGGCAAATGAATTATCAATTCCTTTATGTAATATATTTAATAAATCATTGTTACTGGGTATCGTACCATCTTCCTGGAAAGAGGCTAATGTCTGCCCGATATATAAATCAGGGGATCGATCTACTGTTTCTAATTATAGGCCTGTCTCACTACTTAGTTCTATCGAAAGGGTATTTGAGAAATGTATTTATAAACATGTGCATAATTTTTTCATTGAATTTTATACAATAACGAAATATCAGTCCGGTTTTATGTCAGGCGATTATACTATTAATCAATTAACATATCTATATAATTTTATTTTATCAACAGTTGATTCTGGCAATGAAGTCAGGGCAGTCTTCAGCGATATCAGCAAAGCTTTTGATCGTGTTTGGCACAAGGGTCTTATTATCAAACTAAAGGCTGCTGGTATCGCAGGAGATTTGCTTGCCTGGTTTCAGGATTATTTAACAGACCGAACACAAAGAGTAGTATTACAAGGTGTAAAGTCTGATCCTATATATATTAAGGCCGGGGTGCCTCAAGGATCTTTGCTAGGTCCTCTTATGTTTTTAATTTACATAAACGATATTGTAGATAATATTAATTCACATATTAGACTGTTTGCAGATGACACTGGACGTCAGCGTCAGCAACTCTGAACAATGATTTAGACAAAATTAGTAATTGGGCTAACACTTGGTTGGTTAAATTTAATCCTAAGAAAACCGAATCCCTACTATTTACAAAGAAAAGGAATATTGTTAATCATCCCAGTGTTATAATGAACAATGAGTTAATAACAGAAGTTGACAATCATAAACACTTAGGAATATATCTTTCTAGCAGTCTTTCTTGGCATCATCAAATTGAATATATTAAGTCGAAAGCATGGAACCGTATAAATATCATGAAAAAAATGAAATTCTTATTAGATAGATCGACATCAGAAATAATATATACTACTTTTATAAGGCCTTTGCTTGAATACGGTGATGTTATTTTTGACAATTGTACATTATATGAAAAAGCCGAACTAGATAAGATTCAAAATGAGGCTGCTAGAATTGTTACCGGTACCACTAAACTTGTGTCTATTGATAAATTATCTACTGAAACATGTTGGGAATCTCTTCAGTCAAGAAGAAGAAAGCACAAATTGATATTATTTTATAAAATGGTCCACGGTTTATCCCTTATTTATTTGCAAGAACTTATACCTGAACAAGTTGGTAATATATCTCAATATAACCTTAGAAATGCAAGTAATATTAAAAGTATTCATTCAAATACTAATCTCTATCAGAATTCTTTTTGCCTTCAGTTGTACAAGAATGGAACAACTTGCCAGCTGAAATAAGAAATGCTAAATCAATCTCAGAGTTTAAAAGATTAATTAATACTGATTGCATCAATGTACCCAATTATTATTACCATGGTGATAGAAAATATCAAATTTTTCATGCCAGACTGCGTACAGACTGTAGTCATTTGAATCAGGTTTTATACATGAAAAATATGGTAAATTTTCCTCTATGTACTTGTGGTGTAGTCGAAGGCGTTGAACATTATTTATTATATTGCCCAAATTACAACAATGCCATAACTACGATGTTCAATGATCTTTCCTCCATACATAAAATAAATCTTAATATACTTTTATTCGGTGATATTAATCTTGCACATGTAAACAATATAAAAATTGTTGAGGCTGTTCATTCATTTATCAAAGCCCCAAAACGCTTCGATAATTAATGTTTGTTTTTGAGAGAGACTCCCTTTTACCTGTCACCATCCAATCCACCACTGATCACTGTCATCTCTTTAAGTTTTCTTCATTCTCATATATTGCAATGTTGTTTTCACATATTAATATTATTTCTTGATATCTTTTATGTATTTTTTCCCTTTGAAAAACACTGTAGTTATTAACATATTCATGTACATTAAGCCATATTACTTTTTAAAAATATTGTAAAACGGAGAAGAACACGATAAGAATCTTTCTTTCGTTCTAATCCTTATTATATTGTTAATGAATATTGTATATGGAAATTTACTGAACAAATAAGTTTAAAAAACAAACAAATGAACCCGAGAAACATATGTCTCCAACTGATTGAAATACTGTCGGTGGAACAAACAAACAAATGAACCCGAGAAACATAAAGTACTGTAACATTAAAAAAAGGAAAAAAGACCGATCTTTAGCTTCAAATAAAACAACACAGTTCATATATGTTAGGTCTGCTTTATTATAAATGATAACAAGTAAACGAGATAGACAAGAAGTCACTAACAAGTGAGACACATAACATCATTCAAACAAGGAACAATTAGTAATAAAATAACTTAAAAATAAAATTATAAGCTATTTTAAGTTATTTATCATGTTAATTTCAGCATTATTTAAAACACCACGGAAAAACGTTTTCCAAAGTAACAACTCCGTATTTTATCAATAATCGTCTGTTGATGGTGTTCTTTTTTTTGTTAACCTATCAATATGCGTCAATGTTCGATTAACTTTGAAAATTCCCACATCTTAAATGATTTATTGCTCTAAACATATTTCTAAGAAAAAAAGTTGTCCAGTACTTAATTAATAAATATTTTCTTTGGATTTAAGATAAAGTACAGAAAAAAAAAACAAAAAAAACAGTTCATATAAATAATTGAGGATGCAATGATTCTATGTTTTAGAGTGAAAGACATAATTATTCGTGAAAGAGATAAAATTATATACATCACGCCTCTCGATAAAAGACATACAGATATTCATGAATGTATGGTGAATGGCAACATTCATTACGAAAGATTAATGCATCCACGGGGTATGGTGGCCTTTGTTATCCAACTCAGCGATAAAATATGTGAATGTGTTAAATTTAATATTGTGGATCATTAAATTCGTGTTTTATCCACGAACATTAAACCCCGTGAAAATCGGTCACGTGATAGACCTCACGTTTTTCGAAACGGGGAATTTACGAATATAGGTACCAAAGTAAATAATCAACGAAATGTCAACAAAAATTATTGATTTTACAGCAGAGAGATATCAATCCGAGGGGTTCCGGCTTATGTTGGCATTCCTAGTTGTAATTGTATTGGGGTTTACCGTCGCTGCGATAGTATTTCAATCATATAGCGACGTCCAGCTAATTACAGGTGGAGGAAGACCCTGAGTACACAGAGGTACCCGGGTAGAACTACCGACCTACCGCAAGCCAGCTGGAAGGCTTCCTCACATGAAAAATCCGAAGTCCCTACCGGGATTCGAACCCACAGCGGTGGGGGGCTGAGAGATTTGTAGTCCACGACTGTAACCGCTCGGCCACGGCGGCCCCTTAGCATTCCTAGACATGACTTTCCAAACACATTTCTCCGTCCCCCCCCCCCCACACACACACAAAACAATTCTCCAAAGAAGCATCTATGAACAACGGTTAACTCTTTGCAGCAACATTTTTGTTTCTCCCCCATTAGTTTTACCTGGGTATAGTCATACCACTGTACAGCAGCATCTTAACAGCAACACTTTTCTGTGACCTCGGCAGAACTTACTGCTAAGAGGTTTCACTGTAGTTACACGGCAATCCCTGTGGCAACTCCGGTAGTTTGAACCGATAGGAATGCAAACCAAAACGAAAATATCGAAACATGTAGAACTACAGTACTGTAAACAATAAACTGTTTGTAATGAAGATGCATGGACTTTCCAGGAATCTGTATGCTATATGTATTTTTTTTATATTCGTATTTTACGATCTAAGGAAATCACGAGGTCAAATGTGTAAGTTAAAATGCTTAAACTTCTTTCAGGAATGATGATTTTTAATGTAATAATTTGCATGCATGTAAAAAAATAAAAATAAAAAAATGTAAATTTGTTTAAGTATAAAGCGATCTCTACATGAATGTCACAAAATATGATGATTTCAAAACAAATAGGCATTTCCAAAGACCTAAACAACCGAGATATGAAACGGTCAGAATTCCTCGTGACGAGAAAAAGGGGGACGGATTTAAACGAGATCTAACTGAAACGCTTAACATTTTGCAGACAGACGCTTTACAGTATCACTCATAAAAGACATATACGTAAATATTTGGTTTATTCGGCAATACATTGAAGAGAAAACTCAATATATTTATAATTGATAGGAACAAGTTTAGACATCTCGCGTTATCTCGCGTTTACATGCTCATACACGAGCTTCTCTTGTCTTGCTCTTTACCTATGTGGGAGTTGCGGATCTCTGTAAGGTTTGGCATTTCTAACTCATGTAAATGTATGTGATTCCCTCACAAAATTTGTTAATGCATTGTCAATAGATAATTAAGGTAAAGTATTTCAAGAAGTTACTCTTACAAAGCAACCTTCTGACATCATCTCTTTCATGTTTCTTTGTGGATATGATTTCCATTTTTTTTTTTGGCAAACCATAGAGGCACATACCGGATTTAGCCGGAGATTGCCGAGTAAGTACGAGTCTAGTTACATACATCCACGATTCATTTGAAATGATTTAAAAAGCCCTATAGTAAACCTTGCAAAAAGCGCTTTGTCGGAAAACTAAATAGGGTATTGAAAATTGGAAATTATTTTCGCTTTCTTTGAAAATGATCTAATTAAGCCTGCTTCTTCATATTTTAATCTCAAAACAAACAGAAGAACGCCTTCATATTGATAAAATCTCTAAAAATTGCTTCTGAAACAATGATACAAACATGTGTGTGACACAGTCATATGACCATGTACAAGCGTGAGTAATGTTTAATATGGATTTAAGTCAAATTGATTGATTTCAAATAAATTTTCGCCGTCTGGATTAATGCATCATTGAAGCTGCAATTTGAGTTTCTTTATGTACATGAATCTCACATTTAACGACTGTCTTGTGGATATACACCGTGAATGAATTATTTGAATTTATCCAATGATACCGGTGTATACAATATCAAATCTATTAAAAATGAATTGATGAATTAAATGTAAGTAAATAATACTCCCAGAAATAGGGGAAAAACACCCCAAAGCAAACAAAAATTAAATTTAACATTCAAACTTACGGTAAAATACTACGAAAGAGTCTTAAATGACGATATTGAGTTCTTGTGCTTACGGATTTTTTTATATTGAAATGAATATTTAATTTTAAAATGTGTAGGAAACTGTGCATATATTAAATGTGATTCAACAGTGTCCACTCGCACATTTTTCTCAATATATACATGTATACACATGGATAAAATGCACACACGTACAGTTGAGGTATTTATGATAATTATAATAAAAACAACAATGAAACGTGAAACATTCATCATATGTGTTTTCGTCGATTGGGAAACCGTGGACATAGCGCTTTGTACACACAATACGCACATATATGTGAAAAAACATCAGGCCTATATTCAAAGCCTAAGCCTCGGAGGTAGCCCTGCGAATAGGTACCGTTAAAAGTCACCAACATTAGCGTTTGCATCCCTGTTGCATCGTAGCGTATAGAGTGCAAATCCATAACGTATGGGGCAGAAATCACTTATGTGGTGTTCTATTTTCTAAGCCCGCGAGAGGGTGGACACTCCGGACCCCGTTGTGTGAATACTTAAGTCTGGCCAAGTCCCTAGAAACAACTTGGCGTCCTATACCTGGACAGAAGAACGATTAAAGGTGCTCTCACCTTATCCGAGGTGGTGTAATTCGAACTTGGTTTGAATTCCACCAACCATCAAACACATTGGGGCGAATTTCTTTCTTTTTTTTTTTTGTAAAACTTTCAAGATATTTCCTTTCTTAGCAAAAAATGTAATAATTTAAGCTATGTATTTGAATATTTCGGAAATCAGAAATGTTAAAATGCTTTTTGCTTTAATTAAAAAATACTTGATTAATATTATTGGTGTAATTCGAGCCAAAATATTTTTTTAAACATTTGGTTGACACTTGTACACTATACAAAGTAAAATTAATTTTATTATACAGTTAAACGCTTTAATATTTCTTATCTCAGACAAAACAAAATATTGTTAACTGATGCAAAAACTGAACAATGATTTTTCATTTAATTCATGTGTACATGCACCAGTTATTAAACTGATTAAAATATAACAATTATATCTTGTATTATATCAAAATTCCATAACTGAAGGTAATCCATATATCATTAGATTATAATCATGGTCCATTAAATGCTTAAAAAGACTCCGGTTGAGATGCAAGCATCCATTGACTTGGAGTCGCTTTTGCCCAAAGTCCAACAAAATTCACACGGTCACTTGGACCATGATAACAATTTAATAATGGATGTATTACCTTAAGTGGATCTATAAATAAATAAATAAATAAATAAAAATAACAGAATTATCACTTGCACACTCATTCTGAATGTACATCTTATCACCATAAACATCAAAGTCAAATAACGACTGCACAACTAAGAAAACAACACACACGTATCTAAAATATAGACGTTTTATGTATTGGTTACCATGCAGTGATTAATAACGTCCACGACATCTATGATAAAATATTTTGTATATTATGATCCTTTTCTTTTAAGCAATCCTTACGAATATTGTCAAAATTAAAAAGAAACTCATTCGGAAAATCTCGGATATTTTCGTGAAACATGCCAAAGAAATACGCCTCGGAATAATTCACCATAGAAAACCTGGCGTAAGTTTATCAAACAGCTAGATAAAGTACATCTATTCAACCATTCAGCTCGGCTCGTTCATATATATATATATGACCATATTTCACTGAAGTCTCAAGAAAAAAATGCTATTCACTTTAAAGTATTTCCGAGTAAAGTTTTACGTTATTTTGATTATTCAAGACTAGTACAGATCATAAATTTCTTTTTGAATGACTCCATTGAAAATTACTGGAATAGTTTTTTTATTTTTTATTTTACTGTTGATAATCTTAATATATTGCTGCATGCAATAATTTGGTTTTATAAACAAAAAGAATCAATTGTGTCGTGAAAGGATGTGTTAAATATGAAGTCACTGATCTAAAATGATAAAAACATGAGTCAAAAAAGTAATACGAGACCCAATTGTTCACCCTTAAAGCAATATATCGCGATGCGTACCCCTCATTGAAATATATCGCGATACAGCATGCCACTATTGCAATATATCTCGATAATTCAATATACATGTATAAAAATAATATATTTCAATAATACTGATAAAAACACCGCAATACATGATCTCAATAGCGCAATATATCGCAATATTTTCATCGAAAAATAAAAGACAAAATTGTATGTGTCCTGCACATGAAGTGAAAACTTTGTAAACATGACAATTAGTTATACAAATAAATGATGCCATCACAACTTATTTGCAACAGCTATGCTTTTTAGCATTTTTTATTTCGGTAGAAAAACATGCAAATAAACCTGTAAATAAGACATTCATTAAACAACATGAAAATGTACAATTATCAAATGATGAATACAACAGAACAAACATACACAAACATAGCTAGTTAGATTTTGAACTACATTGTATATTGTACAATAATATCTTAATAACCAGCATCGGAAACCCACGAGTAATCATTCAGTCACTCCATACATCGTCCGTGGGATTGCTCGTTATCTATTATTTGAAAAGCCGCACCACTATTCGCAGGATTTTTGAACCAATAGAACTCCCGTACTTACGACACTTAGACAAACCTTTACCAGTTTACAGATATAAGATCTCCAACTGAAGAGTACTCATTTATGTAAGCAGCATTTTGATTGGTTGACGTATCTCTTATGAATATCCCATAACGACAAAGCGACAAGTATCTCAAACTGACATTTTTAATGGGCAGCAGTGGGTATCCGATGCTGTTGAATAACATAATGGACCTTTAAAATATCTTAACTTTCCTTCAATTTATATTTTTATTTTGAATTGAACTATTTTTTCACTTTTCAGTGATAATTTTCCATGTATTGCTTGGTCAATCATTCAAATTCAGTACCACCACTATCAAAACGCACACATTCAAAAGAAAGAAGAAAAAAATCACACCCCAGTGGTGTTATGAAATAATGCTAGGACGTGACCTAATATTTATTTCCGGAAAACATGGGAAAGATCCATTTTAGATTTTAGTGCTCCATTTTAGTGCTTTATCTGACAAACGCTAAGTACACTTATTGTGCAAGAAAGCAAGAAATCAAAATGCATCTTTCCAGATAGTGCAGTTAAATAACATTATAAACGCAATTTAACACCAAAATATGTTAATCTAGTTGAAAGCAGAAGGACTCGTCAGCACATATTAAAAGAAGGCTGATGAGCCATTCTGGCTTTCAATGGACGAGTTTCATCTGCTAAATAATCCAGAAGACTGCATGATTCATTTTTCAGAAAATATTCAAAACAATTTATTTGCAATTTGACACCATGGTTGCTCTGTCTTAAACAACCTTCTTTAAATTATATTTTCAATGATGTAATTAGATATTTAGTCTGCATGAAAGAAATCAATTGTTTTATTTCCTCATTGTAAATGTAGACTATTTAGAATATTTAACGTGTAGCGCATGCTCTTTTTGAAATGTCTTATTGAAATATCACGTTTACACAAAACTACAGGTCATGGACCAGTGACTGATATAAAATTTTGTTTGTCGTTTGCGGCATCACATATAAAACATAAACAAGTTATGTTAATACAAACGAATTAATTTATCCGTCTTAATAAGTTAGACGAAAGAAACGTTTTAGCAGAAATTATAAAAAAGAATATCTAAATAAAACAATAAGGCCATATGGTGGCCTTAAAACACTCACCAGAGTATCATAAGTCTATTCTCTTTCATTTGTACCTGTTTACCTTCAGCAGCATAGAGTATTTATGGAAACTAGATGCCCACCCCCCCCCCCCCACACACACATGGGGACCTCATTTTCAAGGGATCTACTCTATTTTAGCAATCATAGTAGAGTTAAAAGATTTTGACAATTGGTTGCAGATACATGTATTTTTTTAAAGAAATTCGATTTGTTGCTATGGCAACCACAGTTCAGCATAGATCAAGTTTATTTTAACATATCTTGTGAAAGGCCACCCAATGATTGTTCATGCCGACTTTCATCAATTTCTACCAGGCGGTTTCTTGCATTTTATTTTTCAAAAATCAAATTGTTAACACGAAACACGATGACGGACGACGAGTCACTTGCATTAGAACCACAGCATTATCAATTTCTTTGGTTCTTTGGAATCTTGATTATCAAAAATATGTACGATTTTTTTTGTTCTCAATTCATAGTACTGAGTGACAAAAAAACAACAACCCCCCAACATTCCAAAGAAATTGGTAATTCTGCGGGTCGAGTGTCAGTGCTAGGACATAGGGTGGCCAGAATAGCTCACCTTTAGTTCGCTGTAATCTAGTGAGCTAAAAAGATCAATAATATTATAAATATTGGACTTCTCGTATAAAGTGATTTGTATTATTGACAAAGGTTCGTTGTAATCAATATATCCAATTAACGTGATTCAGTCCCGGATAATGTTCATCCAATAATCCCCGCCTCAACTACCAACCTCTCACTAATTATTATTCATGACTTGCAAATTAGGAGTCCATTTTAGAACA
>CM037789.1:17667515-17682407 GCA_021229015.1 Solen grandis
ATGTTCATTATTAGCTTTTATTTATGTCTATTAGTCTTCTCCCCTTATAAACTTATTCATCATCATCATCATCACTAGATTCCGAATCTATCTCTCCGTGACCAATGACCTCATCGAACCAGTGATTGTACTTTTTCAATACTCGTTTAATCACTTTCTTTTTATTGTCTGAATCCAAAATTTCTCGGAGAAATTTCTGATGAACGACGCTTCCTTCTAGTTGAGCCGCTGTTCTCAAAAAATCTGTATACATTCACATACATTCTTTTTTATCGTCTTCAAAGACAAATTCGAAGGCTTTTGAACGGGCTTTCTGTTCTGAGTTTCCTTCATTTCTATACTCGTAGTATTTTTCATCCCAAATAGTTTCCGTTTTCTCACCAGCTTTTTTGGCTAAGGATTCAAAATATTCATTTATGTCTTCAATGTAGTCTTGTTCGTCCATAGAACTTTCATTATCAGAACCATCATCGCAAGTGATCCAATCTCGACGGCCTACTTTACTCGTAGACTCATCTTCATTATGTTCAGCTTTTCTTTTCAACACCGCTGGACACCATGCTCTGACATGTTTTTGTAAGTTACTAATGTCCGAAAACATAGAACCGCAGTCGTCGCAAGAAATCATGATGTTTTGCAAAGTCTCGACTGGAACAGTATCCTGTCTCTGTATATCGTTTGGTGGTTCCATTCTACAATCTATTTCTCTTATAAATTCCATTAAATTTGTGCGCATGCGCAGTGAAGCTGGTGTAAGTGGCTTTAAATCTACGAATAAATAGACATAGGGATGACTAACAGCCTTTTCAAAAGGTCTTAACAGTTCTTGGGGGTTACTGGGGTACATTTGTCGGGCAAGGGTCATAACCTGTTGTCTGTCTACAGGGTTGTTAAATAATACCAGATAATGGCAATTTCGTCTCTGGGTAGGATCTTTGCTGAAATACAGGTTTTGGTTGATAGCGATGACAGACAGATTTCGATGGTGGCTACCTTCCGTGAATAAATCGGTCACTCGTTGGTCTTTCACCGCTTCCGTAGCCATGTCATCTAATATGATCACATATCTGACTCTAGGGTCCAAAAACTCATCTTTTTTCCGGATTAAAAGGTACTCTTTTTTTTAATTCTACTTCCGGAAAAACGTTTCTTTGTATTTCGTCATATAACGGTTGCCATCTCTTGTATAACCAGATAATACGTTGTTTACCAGCGGGACGAAGTTTACCATAAGCCCATCTGTAGAAGCTGTGATACGAAGTAAGTTTTACCGCAAGAGGTCGGTCCGCTGACCATACACGTAAAGGGATGTTCAAAAACAAATTCCTCTCCATTAGTTAATGTTGAAGGAGGTATTTCCCTAACTTTCTTTTGTGTCTGTACTCCCTGTAATATCGAACCTCCTCCTTGAGGAGGAGAAAGAGGATGAACTCTTTCTCCTTGAGGAGGAGTAGGAAGAGTCAATTCCGGAGGAGAAGGCGTTTCATTGACTGTCTTTTCATTTCCATGTTTAAATGCACAATGTCTTAACATATTGTCCCTTCTTGTGAATACTTGTACACACTCTAAACACTTAATAGAAAACATGTTTTATGAACTGAAAAAGGAGGCACTTCCCCTTATAGGTTTTTAGACTTTGATCCTGTTTGTTCTTATATTAAACAGTCTTCACACATCTCTAGATCAAGCTCTGAAAATCTCTCGTCAATGTTGAAATTGTCCATCTTATAGGACAAGATTTTCGTATGGTTTTTTATACCCTCGAAGTTCAAACTATGAAGATAGAGTCATTTTTACATAAAATGACGTCATTTCCGGTTTTTGTTTATCATGGATTTCCAGTTAGAAGTTCAAAGTAAAGATTTCACTTATAGCTTTTCATAGCTATAAAAAATTATAAATCGATGGAAAACTAAGGTAAATAGGGTCAATTTTAACATTTGGTGACGTCATTTCCGGTTTTAAAGGCCCATGGACTTCCGGTTTAGAGAATTCAAAGTATAGATCTCACTTAGAGCTTACCAAAGTAATAAAAAAATTAAATCAATGGAAAACTAAGGGAAATAGGGTCGATTTTAACATGTGATAACGTGATGACGTCATTTCCGGTTCTTTATTTATCATGGACTTCCGGTTAAGGAGTTCAAAATATACATCTCACTTAGAGCTTACCAAAGTAATAAAAAAATTAAATCAATGGAAAACTAAGGGAAATATGGTCGATTTTAACATGTGATAACGTGATGACGTCATTTCCGGTTCTTTATTTATCATGGACTTCTGGTTAAGGAGTTCAAAATATACATCTCACTTAGAGCTTTTCATAGCTATGAAAATATTCAAATCGGTAAAACTTAGGAAATGAGTCATTTTTAATTTATGACGTCATTTCCGGTTTTTATTCATCATGGACTTCCGGTTGAGAGAGTTCAAAGTAAAGACCTCACTTTGATCTTTTCATAGCTATGAAAATGATTCAAATCGGTTAATAACTTAGGAAGATTGAGTCATTTTTACATTTGATGACGTCATTTCCGGTTTTTATTCATCATGGACTTCCGGTTAAGAGAGTTCAAAGTAAAGACCTCACTTTGAGCTTTTCATAGCTATGAAAATGATTCAAATCGGTTAATAACTAAGAAAGATAGAGTCATTTTTACATTTGATGACGTCATTTCCGTTTTTATTCATCATGGACTTCCGGTTAAAAGAGTTCAAAGTGAATATCTCACTTTGAGCTTTCCATTGCTATGAAAATGATTCAAATCGGTTAATAACTAAGGGAGATATTAATTTTTAAAATTGTACCTTTAATAAAAGGGGTGGGGGAAATCAATAAAATCGATAACTGACAATAATTCAATTGAAAATCAAAATAACAGATTTATTTTGAAGCTTCTTACTATTTGTATGCTCAAATGACTAAATGTTAGTGAAAAAAAGGAAAATATTGATTTTTTTTGTATGATGTAACAAAAATCGATAAATAATCAATATCGGATCAATCATGTATTTAGACTTGATTTGCACTAAAACAATAAAAAAAAATTGAGGTCTAAAAAATCAAAATAACAATATTCGTATACTCAAATTACTAAATGTTACAGCAGAAAAAAAGGAAATATTGTTTTTTTTTGTATATATAATCGATAATTAATCCATATCAGATCAATCATGTGTTTAGACTTAGTTTGCACTAAAACAATATCAATCAATTGATTTCTGAAATCAAAATAACAAAATTCGTTCAATGTTTATACTTGTATACGAATGGTATATAATTTGGTAAACTGAGAGAGGTTATGTCTTTTTAATTGGTTTTCCTACTGCAGCTCTTTCACACCGCTCTAGGATTATGTCGATTACACACAAACATGTGTTTTAAGTTAAAATCGAGAAGCCCAAAACATACACACACACACAC
Source organism: Solen grandis (assembly GCA_021229015.1). Taxonomy (NCBI): domain Eukaryota; kingdom Metazoa; phylum Mollusca; class Bivalvia; order Adapedonta; family Solenidae; genus Solen; species Solen grandis. Next base: position 17,670,940 of record CM037789.1, read on the forward strand.
ATCATAAAACATAATCTTTTTCACGCGCAGAGTACATAGTTGTTGTTTTTTTCAATGAATGTTCTTAGTGTGATCAGTTGGAATCTTTTGTGCAGGAAATTTCTAAAGACTAATGGATATACATGTCATAAACTTTTTGGAAATTCTGCTGTGTGATATAAAAAAAATGGAAACTGAGGAAAAAAGGAAGGTGATTTATATATAAAAAAATTTACCGTACTCGACATGTCCATTTCATTTCCAGAACCATGAACACATTCTATGATTTTGTTTGAATAGTGTGCGTGTGTGTGTGTGTGTACGCCTCATAGGTTTATGGAGAAAAAATGATTGCTGGTTGTTGTGCAATGTCATGCCTCTTCATGGAATGAAACATGGTTGCGATTCTGCATTTCTTTTCTGATTGGTTGTTGATCTAAGTCATGGTTATTTTTAAAATAACATGTCTAGACATGTTCAATCGGCATAGAATGAAGACATTGCATTGGTCGGTTTAAATTGTAAACCAGTTATATCTGGTTTACTCTAGTTGTACACTGGAAATACATTTCCAAGAATAATTACCGGAAATACTATGACTTAAAATGGTATATCACGTGTGTGTGTGTGTGTGTGTGTGTGTGTGTGTGAGACAGAGAGAGAATATAACATGAAAATGTTACATGTACGTGCTCATGTACTTCATTAAATTTGATTCAAGTTAAGTATGAGAATGTGCTTATATAATCATATACAAACTCCCGCAGAAATTAAGAGAGAGAGAATTAAACAAATGGAGGTCAATAAGTGTGTTACTCCAGATTCAAAGTAAAACGTATTCATGCATGGTAGTTAAGATGTTTTTCTTTCTGTTGGTATATAGGTCACTGTGTATGTGATTATGAAATGTACTGGTGCCTGCTTTAAATTTTAAAAAGTCATTATGTTGAAATAACGTGTACAGAAATGTTCAAAAATTGTGTTCCATCCACGTCTGAATTCTTAGGAATTGATCTTTATTTCCGTTTCATGTTGAAATAACGTGTACAGACATGTTCAAAAAGTGTGTTCCTCGTTTCATGTTGAAGTAACTTGTACAGACATGTTCAAAAAGTATGTTCCAATATTGTTTGATATATTTTTTATTATATTTACTCATTGCGTGTATAGTCCATGACCCTATATGTTCTTTTCATTTATTGCATGATGATCATATTTTGATATCATTATTGTTATAAGACTTTGTATAGTCCCCGTCTAAGGCTGAGGACCTGACCCTCAATATCCGTGATTAAGTAAGATGTGATTATTAGTATGTTACAATGATTCGTTTTGGACTTCACATGGGTTTTTGTAACAGCCTAAAATGACCGAACGCTGCTCATTTCCTAACAAATTTATTTGCGGGCCACCTTTGCATCGAAACAAACTATATTCGTGCTCTTGGTAAAGTGATCACGTGATAAAACACTTACATCAATCGATTGCAGTTATATCAGCATAAAAAAGTAAGTCCTTTATAATGTTTTCATGTCACAGGCGATTTTTGTAGCCTGTAAGTATTTATTTTTGACACAGCATTGATTTTTCGGCATTTTTATTAATTCCAGTATACCTATGTTGTAGAGATATATACAATTGTTCGATAATATTTACACTATTGAGAGGTTATTCGGTTTAAAATATATGAGAACCCGGTTTGACGTCACACACAACTAAATACTGAGTGTAAACCAAAGCGCTGTTAGCGCTGAGGTTGCTCGTATATAATTATAGATAGTAATTATGCAGGGTTTGGTCATTTTATGGTGTTACAATAGCTCATGCAGAAAGCTTAAAGTCCGATACAAATCCGTATAACATACTAATAATCGATCAAGCTAACGACATCAGGGGGTTATGGGTTCTTTGTTACACTATAAAATGACCGTACTTGTATATCATCCGAAATTACTAACGAGTCACTGACTTCTGTATGATTTGATTACATCAATTTATAAATGGAGAATGCGCTTGACAGGTTAGATAAGATACTGATTACAAATCAAAGCGCTGATTGCGCTGAAGGAACAGGGTTGTTGCATTTCTTTTGTTTATCAAAGTAAATTTAATAAATAAAAATTTTCAAGCGGTGCTAATACATCCAATGTTACAAACCCGCTTAAACCTTTCGTTAACAAGGTCGTTACAAGAAAAGATGAACATACCATTTGGTTCAATGGACTGATAACAGTTAGCACATCGCCTCTCTTACTCTCCCTATTTCTCTTGCCTACAGTTTTATATGAATGCATATCAAAATCAAAAGGAAGCAAATATAATAAATTATATCATTTTTTTTTCATTATTCTTTTTAATTAAATTTGGTATCTGGCAAAATTAAGATACCCAGCAGTTCTGCAGCTCGCCAAACCCTCTTTCACTTGAGACACACACAACTTCAGTGCCTTCAGCACTTTCTGACTTCAAGCTTAATTTCTTCATGGATTATTATTACCATAAAACAACAGAGACCTGCATATTTACTAATCAAAATTAGTTGCGAGCCAATTTGTATAAAGAAATTACATTCCTCCACATGGTAAATGAGCACATGAAGTGATTGTTACGCAACAACATAGAAAAAATAATTCTTTTGTGATTTTATGCCTTAGACAATAATTGTGTTTTTTACTCAAAACTGATTTTTCAACACTTTTGCATAATCTAAGCATACCTGAGTTGTAGAGGTGTAATTAATCGTTCGATCATTTCTACAAAATTGGGATGTTCTTCGGTTTTTAAAGTAGAGCATGTCACACAAAACTAAAAATGGATTAAACGTTTCCGTTTAAATGTTTCTTATTCTCAAAAGTATAAATTCTCTTAAACTTAACACAAATGATATGTTTTACATGAGTCTGACATGAGTTTATTACTCTGGTGTCAGTCTGTAATTGAGAATGTGACGTCACTAGCTTGCACTCGTCATTCAGACCGGTGTTGACACATTGACTCGGGTGTGTTTCTTTCTTTCTTTTTCTTTTTTTTTTTTCTCTACATTGACAGTTAAGATTTTTCATTCTAAAACACTATTCATCCGACCTACCGTTAGTCACGTGGTTGGCTTCTTCTCGTGAACCAAGCCTGAGTGATAAGACGGCCTTGGATGTCCCCATTTAGTATCTCCAGTGTATAGACTAGGCTGCCATAATGTTAATCGATAATCATTTTATAACTGATCATTTTGGTTTCACTTGCTAACTGCCAACATGTTATCATACAGCATTGATTGAATGGTGCTTATCGTTAGATGCGACCGTTGGCTATTATTTCCCAGATTAGGAGCGGTCAATTAAGTTTGCCATATTTTTATATAAATAGATATACAGGTAATATCAAACTGGCCTCAGTGTGTGAATTAATCCGCCATCATCGGTTCTGTCTCGTTAGTTATAGAGCCAATGGATTTGTATCGCAACCATTGTCATTGAAAGAAAGTGAAGATAAGATCGAGGTAATTTTGTTCACATCATTCTATGTTCTGGTTGTTGTTATTTTTCTACCTTTTCTTGACATAAATTATGTTTATACAAACACATACATGTGAATGTTTCAATATAACAACCGAGACACGCGCATTGCTCATGTTTACGTAAAGTTTCTAGTAAAATCGAATTTTGATACCATGATACAAACTGTAATATAACATTATACAAAAAAACAGTCGCTTGTCTACTGTACTTTTATTCAATTCAATTCAACTCAAAATGTCATAACAATACAAGTTTTTCTGTATGGGATGTATTATGGTATGGTGGTTTTTTGTTGTTGTTTTTTTTTTGGGGGGGGGTTTGTCAATTATAATCTGATTAATGAGTAAGGTAAATTCATTAAGTCTTATTAACTGATGCATTTAACTTTCAGTTGTGTAATTATTAGCTGAACGCCGATTTATGCAAGAAAGATAGCAGCGGAGGTACACTTAAAAAAAATTAAATCACGCTAAACAATGTGTTTGCCTTCCATCATAATATTTCATATTCCATGCTTTGAGGGGTCAGGTTGTAGTCTTTGACTAGCTGTCACTTACTGTCCCACACTAGTCGTGACCTTTCAGCTGTCACTTAGCACCTCTCACTAGTCGTGACCTCTAAGCTGTCACTTACCGCGTCATACTAATTGTGACCTCCACTCACTTACCGCGTCACCCTAGTCGTGACCTTCCAGTTGTCACTTACCGCCTCACACTAGTTGTGACCTTCCAGCTCACACTTATACCCTAGCCATATTTGCCACGGCGACGTGGGGTCTAAAAAATCCTACTGCCATTGGCAATTGTGGAGCTACTGCAGAATTACTACGGTCACACCCTATTTCAGCCACATATATAGCCACACGGTGTATTTTACATTTGAGGTGACAGAAAGCCTGCGCCATCCGCATGTCGCACGGTCGCCGGTGTACCTGCGGTGGCTTTATGGTGACTCTATTTTTGTGACACAGCAGACACAGCTCGAATCCCACTAACAATACTTAGCACTTAGCAATTCTTAAACAAGGTAGACACTCATTCCAGTATTACTATAAATGAAATATTTAAGTATATAAATAAGCCGAAATGAATTGTTACATTAATAACTAACAAAAATTGTTAAGAAATGTAATATTTTGTTATTTTTATTTGAGAACAAGACTAATGAAATGCGCCCATAAGTATATAAGTATTACTTAGCGCTAAGAATATTTGGTGAATTCGACCAAGGTTACCTTACCTACCGCGGTCGTAGGTTGACCATACTGTGCCCGTGGAATTTTATCGGGTCCATTCGACACATAGTCACCGTAAATCGCTCTACGGCTTAAAAGTTAAATTTACACTTTTTTTTTTAATTTTTAATTTTACTAATATGTACATAACATACATAATGCTCACAAAAACAATTCTGAATTACCATTAAGGGATGTCAAAGATTAAAATAAATTCATATCGATATATCGAAATATAGGAATCAACAATGTATTGAAAACTATTGATATATCTATTCACCTGCCATCTAGGTAGAGAGATGTTTATTTCCATGAACTCATTTTCCGGTTAAGTTTGGCAGGTATGTAACCTCAAGTAATTTGGCTGGTAAAAACATTTTTAGTTTAGTTTAAACTTATTTATTTTACGTCGATTGGGAAACAAGTTTTTACAACTTATACTAATCCCTCTCGACGGTTCCTGGGTTGGACCAGTACTTTGCGCCTGGGAAGGTCGTGAAGAATTCTTGCCTCCAACGGGGTTCGAACCCACAACCTTCGGATCCGTAATCGGATACGTTACCACTGGACCACGGCGCCCGACTTTTGGTATTCGAAAAAAACATTTTTGGTATTCGATATTTCAGAACGGAATCTACTTAAAATCAAAATGGTTATTCGTTGATATTTCGATATCTTAATAATCGATTACATCCCTAATCAACACAATATAACATATATAAAGTACAATAGAGGTCTTGATATTTTACATAAATATTAATATTCCTATTCAATTACCAGTCAGTTATACAATATTAAAGCTTGTAGTACTTTGTAATAAAGAAGGAAAGGTAGATACAAATCTGAAGAAAATATGCCTGTACATAAAGCATATTATTTGGGGGGGGGGGGGAGAGAAAAAATGCTGGTCAAAGTCAATATTGATGTTGATGATAAATATTTTAGTGAAAAAAAAAATTTTGGAAAAAGTTTAACAAGGGTCTTAAAGGTTTCCATCTGTTTTCAAATTCAGTTTTTCTGTTGTTATTACATGCGATATTACATTCAATATAATATTGTTGAGCAATATTTTTTATAAACTTTTCAACATTGGGTCTTTGATTTGTATCTTTTATTTTAAAAATAAAGTATTTGCCTAAAATAATTACTGTATTTACAACAGATTTGAAATATTTGTTTCCAAACATGATATCATTAATTTCAAAATAATTAGAAATTTGTGGACAGTGAGTGTTTAATAAATTCCACAATTCTTTCCAAAAATCTTTTACAAAAGGACAGTTATAAAATAGATGAATCAAGGTCTCAGGTTCTTGATGGCAAATGGAACACATTTCACTTTCTTTTATCTTCATTTTTTTCAACAAATAATTCGTACCTGAAATTCTATGGTTGATTCTACTTTGAAACCATTGCAGAGAAGTATCTTTGCAACATTTAAAAGGAATATTAAAATTTTGTAAAATATCTGAAGAAATTGTATTTCCATCAATTATCATAGTTGTGACCCATTTATCCACTGATGTAGGGACAATATTTTTAAGGTTCAAATTATCATAAATATTTCTACATCCTTTTTTATTTTTAAGAAGTATTGATAAAGGTAAGGGAAAAAATGGTTCATCTAATTTGTGTAATGGTGAATCAATTTTTAGTTTTTTAATATAGCTCTTAATAGAGTTAATAATACTGGCATATTCTAAAAAATTAGTTACATGCCCATGTTTATCAACCAAGTCATCAAAGATTATAAAAAAAAAAACATCTTTAGTAAGGAGATCATTAATTGTAAATATATTATTTTCTAGAAATTTATTTTTATAAAAAGCTTTTTCTCCGACCTTTATTTATGTTTAGTAAGATATATTCTCCTGCTAACTCTTTTGGGTTAGTTGATTTTAGTGATGAAGTAAAATTATAGTATGATAAGTATACATCTTTCCAAAATGGATTGTCGATAAGTGCTATTTTTTCTTTGATATACTCTGAACCAAATTTTAATTTATTATCTAAACACTCATTAAATGTTTGTTCAATATACAAGCATTTGCTATTGTTAAACATAATTTTTCTGATCTATGTTGTTTTAAGAGAAATTATAAATTTATCCAAATTAATCATCCTTAATCCCCCATTACTATAATCTCTATATGTAACTTCTCGTCTTATCTTATCTGGTTTACCGTCCCATAGAAATTGGAAAAATAGTGTTTGTAAGGAATTGATAATATCTTTGTCTGGATTTGGTAATGCTAATATAAGATGGTTTAATTTTGAAAGTGCAAGGGATTTAATGACTGTAGTTTTGCCTGTTGGTGTAAGGATTCTATGTGACCATCTTATAAATAAGTCCTTAATTTCTTCAATTTTTTTTATCATAGTTTAATTTAGTTATATTGTAAAGATCAGTATTAAAGTTTACACCAAGAAGTGTAAATTCTGTATCCCAACATATATTTATATCAGGTACAGGGTTGTAAGAACTGTTTTTAATACTGCCAATCCAAATTGCTTTAGTTTTATCCACATTAACACAAAGGCCGGAGATATCAGCATAAAATTTTAAAACTTGAATTGCAGTTAGAAGTGATTTTTCTGTGCCATCAAGAATCAGGGACGTATCATCAGCATATTGAGAGATTTTATATTCATATTATGCCTTTAATATCTTTATTATCTCTTATAAGTGATGCCAACACCTCTGCACATAATATAAAAATATAAGGTGAAATTGGATCGCCTTGGCGACAGCCTCTGTGCAAATAGAACCATTCTGAACAATGCCCATTAACAATACAGCAAGATTCTATGTTGTAATAAAAAGTGTTTATCCATTTTTTAAACAAGGGACCAAAATTAAAAAAGTTTAAAACCTTATTGATAAAATTCCAAGAAAATGAGTCAAACGCTTTTTCAAAATCAATTAATAGTATAATTCCTGGGATATTAAATTTTTCTGCATAGAACATTATATCATATATTAAACGTGTATTTTCACCTATGTATCTGTTTGGTACAAAACCAGTCTGGTCTTCATTTATTATATAACCAAGAACTCTTTTTAATCTATTCGCAATTGCTGATGATGCGATTTTATAAGAGACATTAAGTAGTGATATAGGACGCCAGTTTTTCAAGAAACTTTTATCTTTATTACCTTTTGGTATGCATGTAATGACACCCTGCTTTTGTGTGATAGACAATTCCCCTTTTTCTAAGCCATAATTTAAAGATCTAACAAGAAATGTGCCAATATCAAACCAGAAAAGTTTAAAGAACTCAACAGTAAATCCTGACATGCCTGGGCTTTTATTATTACTCATTTTTTTCAAACTTTGAAGACATTCATCTTTTTGTCAGTTTACCTTCTAAAGTTATTTTTGTTGCTCTGTTAGCCTATTTATATTATTTTTATTCAAAATATTGTCTAAATTTATATCTATTGTTTCTTTTTTACTGTACAATTTTAATTGTACAGTAAAAAAGTGCCTTAGACAATAATTGTGTTTTTTACTCAAAACTGAATTTTCAACACTTTTGCATAATCTAAGCATACCGGAGTTGTAGAGGTATTTTTAATCGTTCGATCATTTCTACAAAATTGAGATGTTCTACGGTTTTTAAAGTAGAGCATGTCACACAAAACTAAAAATGGATTAAACGTTTTGTTTAAATGTTTCTTATTCTCAAAAGTATAAATTCTCTTAAACTTAACACAAATGATATGTTTTACATGAGTCTGACATGAGTTTATTACTCTGATGTCAATCTGTAATTGAGAATGTGACGTCACTAGCTTGCACTCGTCACGACACGAAGCGAGGCACGATACTATGACGTTCAAATATCGCCCGATTTTCGTGACACAAAGCGAGGCACGATATTAGGTCTTAAGGTTAGAACATCTAATGGCATAGCCAAGAATCGGGCGATATTTGAATGATGCAATATCGTGACTCGCTTCGCATCTCCACTGAATCTCGCGTCTCGCTTCGCATCTCGTGTGTCAACGCGAGGCAAGAAAATCCTTTGAGAAGCGCAGGCACAAAGCGATGCGCGATATTTAACCGAGAGACACTAAAAGCGAGATTCCGGCAAAACATGAAGCGAGGCACGATATTCTACCTCAAAATTTCGTGGTTTTGGATACTGTGACATTGCGAGATCTCGTGTTACAATATCGTGCCTCGCTTCGTGTCTCGTCGGACTGTCGCGTCTCATCCGATTCTGCGAGGCTCAATATTCCGTAATTATGGCATTACGCGGATTCTTTTGGGAACTCATGCACGTTGTAAGTGTTTTTAATAATAATAGCTTATAGTAATCGCGGGCGCACGTAATACCTATCGCGCAGCCACGTAATAGCTATCTTGTGCGCATGTAATACCTATGGCGTGCGCACGTTATACCTATCGCGTGGCCACGTAATAGTATCGCGTGCCTACGTTATATTTATCGCTTAGCCACGTAGTAAAAAAGAAAATCCTATGACCCCTTTATGCCACCGTAGATAAGAATATTATGTTATCTTGTTTAGAAACATGAAAACATGAATATAGTACAAAATTGGTATTTAATATGGTACAAAACTGGTACATTTAACTTAGTCTTTACTGAACACATCAAAAACAAATACAAAAAATGCCAGTGCAATGTGCAAAAATAATCTCTTTACACAAACTACAGTTATTGTTTTTGTCATTGATAATCCTATTAAAGATAATTATTTAAACCTCAGAAATATGGATATTTGTATCGGAATTCAAGCTTTCTATTATTCTATATGGGCTATTCTTACACCACTAAATAACCAAAACCTGCACACTTACCATCAAAATTCAGGCACGGGCCACCTTTGCATCAAAAGAATCTATACTCCTCCGCTTGGTAAAGTGAAAGTTACGCAACATCACAGGGAAAATAGTTCTTTTGCGCTTTTATGCTACATACAATCATCGTATGTAACTATGTTTTATTTACTCAAAATTGAGTTTTCAGCGCTTTGGCTGATTCTCAGCATACCTGTGTTGTAGATTTTTTTTAATCGTTCGATCATTCATACAAAATTAAGAGCTTATTCGGTTTTAAATGTAGAGAATTGGACCCTCAGAATGTAGGTACACACACAACTAAAAATGACACGTTATAGTCGCTCTAAGACTGGAAATTGGAGAAGACATACCTGAACATTTGACTTCAACGCAAACCTGCTCGTGCTGCTAACATATCTACAATCGACTGTATAGTTTACTTGATTTACGTTCAGCACGTATGCCTTACCTTCTTCAATACTGTCTTGTGTGATGAACAGTTGCCTAGGTTACTGTATCTAGATTAATCACCGGTTGCACTATGTCCAGTAGTTCTCTTTATTTTATCACAATCAACCGCATAAAAATTCTGGAATAAAAGTGATGGCACGAATAATTAAAAGATGGCGTAAATATTGGCGTCTTTCATTATATTTTTTAACGGAAAAATTGGCAGAAAGCACTGACACTCATTATGTTAAATGCCATTTGCGAATGTCGGCCACATATCCTCACAAAGATTGTTTGCTTTTTATGTAATGAATACATGTATTTCAGTTAAACATTGCGTCTGCATATAATGAAATTGTATTTTATATATTTATATATACCCCCGTCACAACAGACTGGCGTCCTTACTGCGTTCTTACGGCGACCTAGGACGCAGTAGAATCGCAGTAGGATCGCCATGGACCGCGAGGGGTCGTGATGAGAATGACAAAAGATGTAACGGGGATCACAGGGCCGCAGGCCGACGGCGATCTTTTTAACATACTCAAGTAAACGCCGAGGTTCAGCCAGGCTCAGTGTGACATATGATCGCTATGGGGTCACCATGTTCGCAGAAACTACGCGGTAGGGACATAATATAGAGGCGGTAGAGTCGCCGTAGAATTCACAGAATTGATTTTTTTTTTCATAATCAGAATATATATTATTGACTTATAAAAGTACATGTATCTCGTCAAACAATAAACATATAAATAAACCATTGTTACAAGAATGGACAAATAATAGTCAACATTGATAATCTGATTTTGCCAAAAATATTCACAACTATTAAATCAAATGGAGAGTGGATGCTGCAGGATTTAATGATAATTTGTACTCGGTATTAGAATGTATCTGTAATTAAAATAAAATTACACTTGATGACAACACAATTGATTGATAAACCACCCGGGGACCTTGTGGCGATCCTACTGCGTTCTTACTACCTCAATGGCTTTCTTATCACGTTTGTGGCATCCTTAAAGCCCCTTTAACACTACATGCGTTTCCGCTGCGTTGGCACGGCGTTGTTTAATTTTCCAGAGAGTCGTGAGATCGCAAGAAAAATCTGATATTTTTCGTGTAGATAAAGATGTCTCGGCGTCCTCACAGCGACCAAGGTATTGCTACGAAGCTTCCGTGGCGATCTATTGCGTTCCTACGGAGTTTTAGTTGGCGATTGTCTGCACACGCTCGGCGCATCTACTGCGTGTACAGCGCTTTCACGGCGATTACACGGCGCTCAAACACACACACACACACACACGATAAGCGCGGTAAAGAAGCAGAGACATTCAGAGAACGCCAAACAATCTTCGTGCAAGCGCCACGGATAACCACAGCGTTCGCATTGCGTCTGCTGTGCGTGTCCGCGTAACTCCTTTGACCCCAATGCGCTCTTATCAGAATTTCCTAGCCACGGCGTTTGTTTTGCGCATG
>CM037789.1:17682507-17732507 GCA_021229015.1 Solen grandis
TTTCCTTTATCTTGAGGTCAGTCATTTAGAGTTGATCTTTTTAGCTCAAGGTGAGCTATTAGGATGGGTCAATGTCCATCGTCAGTCAACTTTTAACTTAATAACATCTCCTCCTAAACCACTGGGCCAGTTTAAAGAAATTCACAGGAATGTTTATTGGGTGATGCCCTTTTATAATTGTTCAAAGAATTTGATTCTATGCAGAACTCTGGTTGCCATGGCAAGGAAAATAAATATAAATTACGAAAACTTTGAAAATCTTCTCCTCCAAAACTACTGGCCAGATTTCAAAATAATTCTTTGGTAACCCTCTACCAAGATTGTTAAAATCATGCAGAGCCATGTATATTGTACATATTGAAAAATCTTCTTGTGCAAAAGTCCTGGCTGGATTTCAAAGTTATTTGGCAGAGATGTTCCTTAGGTCACTCTCTACCAAGATTGCTCAAATTATTTTGATTGGAAAAAAACATGGCCTTAATTAGGTGAAGCCCATTTTCCTTATAATGTATATCAAGTACAAATTTGAAAGATATTGTGCAAAAGTACAGGCTGGATTTCAAAGTTATTTGGCACAGATGTTTCTTAGGTCACTCTCTACCAAGATTGTTCAAATTATTTTGATGCATTAAAAAAACATTGCTACCAGTGGGCAGAGCTTGTTTTCCTCATATGCATATACATGTAGTTCAAATGTGATAATTCTTCTTGTCTAAAAGTACTGGCTGGATTTCAAAGTTGTTGTTTTTTGCACAGATGTTCAATGGGTTACTCTCTACAAAGATTGTTCAAATTTTTTGGATTGGTAAAAAAACATAGCCTCCATTGGGTGGAGCCCATTTTCCTTATATGTATATAGTACAAATTTGATCAATCTTCTTGTCCAAAAGTATGCATTGGATTCATGGCTGGCAGGGGGCAGACCTCTTTTTCCATAATATCATAAGATATTTGCTGTTTCTTTTCCTCCATTTATACTTGGTTCTCAGGTGAGTGATCCCAGGGCCATCATGACCCTCTTGTTTTTTTTAGCTCACCTGAGCATGAAGTGCTGAAGGTGAGCTATTGTGGTCAGTCCGTTTGTCAACATTTTCTTGGGTACACTCTTAACATCTTCATTTCTGAAGCAATCTTCTTCAAATTTTATGACAGTGTTTATAGTCATAATATCTTGGCAAAGTTCGATCATGGCTGATATCTTTCTATTAGGTCAGGAATATGGCCCTTGAATGATAAAAAAATGCCAGATTTCACTTTGTGTACACCCTTCCATCTTCATTTCTGAAGCAATCTTCTTCCAACTTTATGACAATGTTTATAGCCATAATGTCTCTGTTAAGTTTGATCATGGCTGATATCTTCCCATTAGGCAGGAATTGTGGCCCTTGAAAGCCAAAAAAATGCCTGACTTCACTTTATGTACACTCTACCATCTTTATTTCAGAAGGGATCTTTTCAAACCTTATGACAATGTTTATAGCCATATTGTCTCATCTAAGTTCAATTATTGCTGATATCTTTCCTTTAGGTCAGGAGTTATGGCCTTTGAATGATAAATAAATGCCTGACTTCACTTTATGTACACTCTAAAATCTTCATTTCTTGAGCCGTCAGTGGAATTACAATTATTTTGCTGTACCTCTGCACGGACTTTGTATTCAATATAACTTCATGTAAAAAAAAAAAAGGCAATGAAAGCAATATTTCTCAGCAATTCAGGGCCATCTTGGCCCTCTTGTTTCTAGTATTCCTCTGTAGAGGTTCTTGAGAAAGTGTAGCATTGTTTTTCATATTTCAGGAATCAAGCCATTTGTTTGCCTAATCTGCAACACCACGTTCACACGCCAGCACAGTCTGAACTACCACATGCTTATTCACAACAACCAGAGCAGGTTTACATGCAAGGACTGTGGGCGGAAATTCAGGCACCCTAGTCATTTCAAGGTACTGTATTTGCTTTAGAGCTGTAATAATACTCAAGATAGTGATTATGAATACACCTCACAATACAAGGTCATAAACACCAATATTTATTTGTGAATACGATTGCTCACTAATATAATGCAGAAATAAAGAAACCTTAATTAAATTTGCACATATTTTTAAGTGATTTAGTGGCTGCCATCTCGTCAATCACAAATGGATTCCCAATCATCAAGCAACAACATAAAGTGAATGTTAATAATTTGTTTAAGAAAATATATGACAAAAAGAAAATAAATTCTTTGAAATATGACCAAACATTACTATTTTAAATATGTATTTGAGGTGCATATGGGCACTGCATGTGATCAAAGTTTTGATGCAAAGTCTAATTCCAAAAAAGGCCTGAAATGAACCTGATGGTCCTTATAGATTTTTTTTATATATATACAGTCGAACCCCGGTTACTCCACCACCTCTCATTCAAATACTCAGCGTCATTCGAAATACTTCGTTGGTCCCGATAACTCTCCTTCTTATTTCTATATAAAAATATCTGAGTTATTCAAATTTGTGCCATTTGAATACCTGGCCTCATTCGAAAAGATTTTTTGGCCCGTGCCAATCAATTCGTATGATTTTTGCACCTCCTTATCCGAGTCACTTATGAGCATTAATTACTGGCGACATTTTGAAAACAAACAATGGAAATTAGTTACCGAAATGGGTGGAGACTGCCGCTTACAGTTTGCATAAGTTGTTAATTGATTGGATGTATGTCCAGTTCAATCATAAAGGTGACGATTGAAGTATTTCGGAAAATTTAAACAAGTGTAACAAGCAAACCACGATAACATCGTTTAAGGTTACGTTGATACATGTAGTTTCTTGTGGTTTAGTCAGACATGATGAATGTTCATATATATATATATATATATATATATATATATATATTGAAGTAAGCATATATGCAAAAAAAAAAGATGAACGTTGGTAAATTAAATATTAATTATCCATTGCTTTTTTCAAGACAGCGTTGATATAGGGCACATGTTGTCGCTTGTGATTTAGTAAGACCTGATAAATGTACATGTATGTATGTATCTTTGTTATTGGCGTATGCATTGATTATCTTTGTATCAAAATCATATATGCATAAGAGGATGGAAGTTATAAAATAAAAGTTAATTATCTATAGTCGTTTTCATTTACATTACTTAATCATAACATATTTGTGATGGGCTTTTGTTCCAACAATCGACGTGATTTGGGTTATTAGAAGACATGCCTTACTAAAACGCCACTTATGTGGGGGGGCATATAGATTTGCCTTTGTCCGTCCGTACGTACGTACATACATCCTTCCATAACGTAAGTATGTACGTCTGTCCTGAAAGTTTGTCCAGAGCAAAGGCTATAAGAGGTGTCAACATGAAACTTCATAGATAGATAGAGCTTGATGAAGGGAAGTGCAGTGCATAAGAACCCTAACTCTATTTTGTATGATTTAGGAGTTATTGCCCTTCGTTATTTTTCAAATTTAAATTTTGTCCGGCACATAACTCAAAACTTATAACAGGTATCAACATGAAACTTCATAGCTACATAGAGCTTGATGAAGAGAAGTATTTAATTGGTTATAGCAGGCCAAAAATGTAATAATTGTATATTTTTAATTTGATTAATAGCATTGAATGACCCTTTGTTGTTTTCCCTTTGTTACTTACTTCCTTCGATCATCTTCTCCTGGCTAGAATCATATTTCAGATTACCGTCTCAGGTGGCTTAGTGGTAAGAGTGTCTGCCTCTGGAGCAGGAGGTTGTGGATTCGATCCCTGACCATGACATAGCAAAATCGATAAAAATGGTACTGGTATAGCTCCCTTGCTTGGCGCTCATTATAAGGGTGGTTCCAGGACTGGTTGGCCCGGTGTCAGGATAATGTGACTGGGTTGGTATCATGTCACATGTCTATGGCGTTATATTGCAGTGTGACAGCACTATATTTGTCTCAAGCAGACATAGTCTCCAAATGACTGAAATTTTGTCGGTGGGACGTTAAAGGCAACAGTAAACAAACATATTTCAGATTTGGGACAAAGCACTTAGGTGGGGGCATTCGTGTCCTATGGACACATTTCTAGTTATGTGTAATATTTGCCTAACTTAAGTTTGATTGTGTTGACAGTCCAGATAAAACAAATAATAAGGGGAAGAGGTCCAAATCAAAATAAAATCTCAATATCATCATACCACTGCTTCATATAATGACGTGGGGGGGCTAAATAGGAATCCAGTCCTACGCTCATAGTACATGAAGTTTGGTTGTTGTTGATAATGCCTTTTTCTATCTTTTATTGTAATGGCTAGCAATCATTTTCTGATTATAATGGCCATACTGTGATCTTACGGTCAAGGATTTCCCACGTGTGGGTCCTGTTTTTTGCTGCAGAGACAGTAGCGGGAGACAGTAGTTGGATACAAGGGAGCCCCTGTGCAATATCCAAGCTCATATTGCAAATAGACCCCTTGGTTCTTTTACGTGCCCAGTGTATAGCACCAATACATGGGAGACAAGTTCCTGGGTAGAACCAGTACTGAGAACTGAGTACTCCGAGTTCCCATAGCAACCCCATTTTGCCGAGGGCCAGGCAAGGATGCATCTGGTACCAATTTTATACATCTTTGGTTTGACGCAGTCACTGGAGGAAGTGCCCCGGCTGGGATTCCAACCCCAGACCTCCTGAACGCAAAGTGGACACTACCACTGAACTATTGCGCTGGTACTCACATGCAATAATAATATATCATGATAAGAAAAGTGAAAATAACTACGTTTTTAGACACCTTAGATGCAAGTTCTAGTTTCTTTCTCTTTTTGTTTATATCACCAAAAATATATAAATATTGTTTTGAATTTCAAGTGTGGTATCATGCCACATGTCTAAGATGTGATGTGGCAGTACTATATATAGATAGACATAGTCTCCAACTGACTGAAATACTGCTTGCAGGACGTTTAACCCAATACACGACATTGACTTTCTGTATATCTCAGTGATTTTTTTAGCTCATCTGATTTTTGAAAAAAAAAAAAAATGATGAGCTATTGTCATCACCCTAGCACCGTCGTCATTCACCTTGGTTAAGTTTTATGTTTAGGTCAACTTTTTCACATGAACTATTAAAGCTATTGCTTTGAAACTTTGAAGACTTATTCATCAGCATCAGTTGAATTATACCATCCCGGTAGCCGAGTGGTTAGAGTGACTGCCTCGGAAGCGGGAGGCTGTGGGTTTGATTCCTGGCCGCAACATACCAAAGTCGAAAAAAATAGTACTGATAGTTCCAGGACTAGTTGACCCGATGTCAGGATAATGTGACTGGGTGTGGTATCATGCCACATGTCTACGGTGTGATACTGCAGTTTGGCAGCACTATATCTGTCTCAAGTAGGCATTGTCTCCAAATGACAGAAATACTGTCGTGGGACATTTAACCCAACAAACAAACAGTTGACTTATTAGAAAGAGTTTGGTGTGTGGGAAGAACCCCCCCCCCCCCCCCCCCCCCCCTTCTATATTACCATTTTTAACTCTTCTTACCGTATTAAAGAAGCATCATTCAAACTCAGGATTAAACGTTTGTTCCACCCACACGCATGATTTGCTTTTTGGAACAAAGTAACCAAAGGAAATATAACTTTAGTGTGAAAATATTATATAATGACAAAAATTCAGATGAGTGTCTATCCATTCGGCTGTGCTTTTGTTTACCTCTGCATCCTAGATGCAATTTGTTTTGTTTTTTTCACTGTAGATGCAGTGTTTTAGTTTCAATGCTTGTACTGGATACATAAAATATATGGAAAATACCAGTGAAATTTGAGTAGGATGCATACTTTCCATATAGGGACTCAGATATTTTAAGCCTTGTGAGTTCCATGACTCATGAAGCAAAAATTGTAAAAAAAAAAAAAATCACTTTATTATTAAAAATGTTAGGTTGTGAAAACTATGATATAAAATTGATATTCGGAATATACTTCAAGTCTCCATTATTTATGATTCATTTAAAAATAGACTCTTAATATAATCAAACATAAACAGCTTCAAAAGTGCCCTCACTGGTAAGATGCAATCTATCTTGTTGGAATGTGATCTTTCAGTTCACAAGTCTGTGTTTTGTTTTTTGCAGGAACACTTGAGACGACATACTGGTGAGACCCCTTTTGAATGTCAGGATTGTGGTCAGAGGTTCAAGACCCGCAACACATACAAACGACACCTCAAGACCAGGCATGGCAAACTGTTGACAGCAAGTGGTATCCACCTGTTAACACGTGAGGAGTTTGCAAAGGTTAGAACTAAGAGATACAATTTGTTGAAGTTGCCAGAGATAAGTTACCAGATGCCAGAACTACTTTTCACAAAAATGAAGGAAAAGAAGAAGACTAGTAAGAAAGGAGCTAGTGCTGGCGGAATGGATCAAAGTAAAACAATCAGAACTGGTGAGTATTTACGTACAGAAGGTAGGTCCAAAGGGAACTTTGGCCACGATGGTGATGTAGAAATCAAGAGGGAAGTCATCTCGTCAGATGAAGAGGACCCAGAGCTGCAAAACATCCTGGAGGTTATTGACAATGCACAGGCAGAAAGTCAGCAAAGAATTAGGGGTAATAGACCCTATGCAACTGGTATCTATGTAAACAACAGCTTTGCGAAGCTAATCTGAAAATGTGTTAGGTTGTACATAACCATCCCTGTTTTTATTTGGCAACTGAATTGACTTTTTGTAAATGAACTTAAATAAATAAACTAGTTGCTTGGCAAGAGTCAGTATCAACTTCAAGGGAACTATTGTTTAACGGTAGGCATTTTCATTTTGTCAGATTACATGTGCATGTATACAGCTATTTGTCTTGTAAATGTATGTAATTTTGTTAGTGCTGGTAATTAATAAAAATCATCATTTGTAGGTATGTATATGGTATATCATAATGCATTCAAAGCATTTTCACGAGTTATTGAAAAGCTAATGTCTGATCAGCTGGTTTATTTTTCCCTCTTCATCCTTCTTTATCAGGGGCCATTCATTGGCATCTATCTCTCAGAAAATGTTTTTATATTCACGCGATTTTCCCTATATTTGCTATTTGAACTAAGACTTTTTAGCTCACCTTTTCCAAAGGTGAGCTATTGTGATCAAAGGAATGTCCGGCGTCCATCATCTGTCGTCAGCATTTAACTTGAACGACATCTCCTCCTAAACTACTGGGCCAATTTTCATAAAACTTTACAGGGACATTTCTTTGGTAGTCCTCTTCAAAGTTGTTCAAAGAATTAAATTCCATACCAAAATCTGGTTGCCATGGCAAATAAAAGGGGGGTAAGAAAAGGAAAACTTCAAATCTTCTTGTCCAAAAGTATTGACTGGATTTTAAAATACTTTTGCACAGATAATCCTTTGGTCACTCTACTGAGATTGTGTAATTCTTTGGATCTGTCAAATAAGATAAGATTTGCTGTTTCTTTTCTGCCGACCACTAATACTTGGTTCTCAGGTGAGCGATTCCAGGGCTTTCAAGGCCCTCTTGCTTCAAAATTGAGAAAATTGCTTATCAGGTTGTGACAAATTTGTTTAACTGAAAAAACAATAGTATTAAAGAGAATTTGGTGTCTAGCTTGCTTTTGCATGATGTTTTATTTGTTATAAAATTAATTTTCAATACAAAAATCAATACATGGATAATAATATCGTAAACTTAAATAGTTGTTTAGGATTAATAAATGCAGAAAGTATCTTTGAATAATTGTTAAGTAGACTGTTTTTATAAGGGTCTACTCAGAAAACCATTAGTGGAATTTAATGTTACATAACTTAACAGCCATCTGATCTTAATAGTAGATGTTTTCATGAGACATTAGTTGTTGAAGGAGATGCATGTAGCTATACCCCTGTGAAGTGAGGCCTTTGAATCACGTATGTCATTTCCGGCAACTTGCATTTTAAGTTTAAAGTGTTGCTGATAATGGTGTACACATTGTCAGAACCCATGGTATATATCTTTCATCACCACCATGATTATCTATTTTGAAGTTTTCAACAGACAAACTTAGTTTACATGAATATTAATCTGCAACTTGCTGACATTCATAACCCAAACTAAATGTAATGCACCGTGACCTGTGCTACCTCCTCCACAGATCAAATATATGCTTGATTAATAATTGAGGAGTTTTGCTTATCAAATTACCCATGGTTGATTAACTCTTTCCCTGATAGAGGACACCATGAAAAGACCTATGCGAACAGCATAAAACCAGATCAGCCTGCAAGTAACTCGCAGGCTGATCAGGTTTTATGCTGTTCGCTGCTCCTCAGTGGTCTGGAAATGAGGATTTTGTAATTAAATTTGTTAAGGTTTAACTGTGGTTTTCTGCAGATCAGACTTTATGTGGTACCTACTGAGTGCGTCAAAATGAGTCTATATGAGGGGAAAGGTTAAGGAGCAGAGCATACTGAGCAAATGTGGGTTACAATGATTGGCACTTCAGTAATACTTAGAACAATTTTCCAGTAATACTGAAATAAAAATGCTTGAGATTGTTTTTAGGATGGGTTGAAATTAGGTCAAAAGCAGGTTATTCACAGATGATCATTAGAAATTGAAAAAATAATTTTCTGCTCTCCTTTGTTAATGTTGGTAAAGTCTTTAAATTAAACTAGGCAAGTGTTAGTCACATTACACAGAAAAACACTATTTCTCTAAATGCAACTTTAGCAAAATATAGAAAGTAGTTGCTTGCTGTACTGTGTGGCACATTCGGCAACATGGTGTCAGTAGCTACAAGTTCAGGGTAGTGATTTCGTAAGTTCAGACTATGAGTTAGTGCATGTGCAAGAGTGAATGTTCAGTCAAGTGATGGCATATGAAAATAAAAAATCTAAATATAGCTCTTATAATAATTCTGAAAATAATGTTAATACCATCTGTGACGGTACTGCTTGTGATGGAGAAAGCACCCATTTTTTTTTTTCATTCACCGATAGTTGCATTGGGTGACCATGCGTCTGTAGATGGGTAATGGTAGACGTAAGACACATAAAGTTAAAAATCAAAATTCTTAGTGACCATCTGTGAACAAGCTGCTTTAAAATATAAAACAGGTATAATTATTTGGAAGTTTGGTGTGAACTGGGATAAAGTGGTGTGGCAGGTATTAATATATCCCTCTGTGGTAGCACTAGTTACACACCTTTCAAACAATGAATGACTGTTTATATTTGTAATATTTTATACGATTTTATGACATAGTTTATTTACTTATTCAAATAGCAAGTCATGACCTTGACCATTGGTCATTTGGTCATGGTCACTGGCTTAAAGGCGTTTCAGCGTTGTTGTTTTTCTGACAGTCAGATTTTTCTAAAATTTTGTACATAAATACTTCAGATTATAACTAAAAGTTATTTGAATTAAAATTAGGGGGGTTAGGGGGGTTTAGATACATAGCTAATGGTAAAACATCACTGATAGCAAAAAATGGTTGAAAAAATCAATGCATTAAAAAAATTAGAAAAATTGCATTCTAATTGCTTTAATAACATATAAAATAATATTTTCTGAATATTTCATCACAATTTGTAACATAAGTTACAGGGGAAAATAATGACAAACATGCATGGAAAATAGAAAGCAACCGAAAAACACCATTGTGTAAGAAACAAAATGTATACGAAAACTATACAAAAGCTATGAAATTTTGTATATATTTTTCTTGATAAAAGTTAATTTCAATGGACAGATTTCCTTTAACTTTTCAGATTCAATCATCTAAAAGGATTTCTAAAAATGTATACCTCACCACGTTCGTTTTTTTACCAAAACTTTTTTTTTTAATTGAAAGTTTAACAATATTTGCATAAAAACACTAAATGACTTTTTGGACCCTCAGCATTTGACAAATATACTTTAAATCATGTTTTTAATATATGAATCTTAAATTTGAGGTTTCCTTTGTCATTCTACTGAAAATGGATGTGAACTTTCATTAAATTTTTTTACCAAAATTAAAATCAGTGGTAACCCACTGAAACGTCCTTAATAAGTCCAAATTCATGTCTACTTTGCTCAACAATCATGAACAGGTTTGTCATGCATGACCTTGATCATGGGTCATTTTGGTTAAGTCAGAGTGATAGGTTGAATATCTTCAAAATTTAAGCTCCTAATTCCATGATGATAGAAACCCATTTTTTGCACAAAAGTTGCATATAATAAAGGGATTTGCAAGGAACAATACCAAATTTCAAGGTCACAGTCATTGCAATTACTTATTATACACACAGGTGCGAAGTATATATGAGGGCTATATTGAAGTCACATCTGTCCATCAGTTAGTTGGTCGGTCTGTCCATCTATCCGCCCTATTTCTTTGCTACCTTTGGTTTTTACAAGACTGATAAGTACCAAGCTTAGTTGAGCATATTGTTGGCACGTCATGATTTTGAATGAGTTATGGCTCTCATATTTCTCCAGACTGTCTGACATGGTAACAGTAACTGTGACAAAGCAGTATCTAGGGGTATTCTTCATCTTCAATGATAATTCTATTATTTTGATTATCCTTGTTATATCATTTTAAGATCTTAAAGTATAAGTTAATAATTTTGAAATACTGTTTATATCTTGAGGGTCCTGATGTCCAAGTCACAAGCTCTTTATTTGTATAGCACTTTAAAGACCATATTCATCACCTTCAGTAATAGCTGTGTAATTAACCTTTTTTCTCAACTAGATTTCATACCTTTTTAAGATTTAGATGAAACTATTACTTATCTTACTTGTTAATTGTCAAATGCAGTTTTAACATCACTTAACAGAAGTGGTGGCTATATAAGAATTATGCTTGTCATGCCCTGTCCTACAATCTTGCATTACATGAAGACAAGGTGTGATGCATGGGTATTAACTGCCTTTAATGATAGTCCTGGTTGATTGTGTCACCTGCTGTAAGCAGAGGTGACACATAGGGATCACATTTTCCGTCACGCTTCAGCAGGTGATACAGGTGTCCCAGAGAACACTCTTTGTTTTAAACAAATGCCTTTCTTTTTCAAAAATGATTTTTATAAGTCACACTTGAATTATCTCACTTTTCAGTTGTACAACAGAATTCATAGTTTGTATATTCACTTCATGTTTTATGTACAAAACGTATATCAGTCATCAGATTCTCTCATTTTATCACTATTCCATTTGTCAGGATATATATTTATTTTGATATCAGTAAAATGTCCTTGATAATTCATTACAATGAAATATTGATCTTTGTTTCATGATTTTTATGCTTCGGCTTACTGATGCTGGAAGCTTATTCTTAACAGTGATACACACCTGTCATTTGGGTCTTTATGATTATATGAGTGCATATGATCTAAATATGTATTATTTGAAACATGTATATAGACATGAAATACATGTATATAACTGTATAGTTTCTTTATACATTCTTTATGCCCAGCCACAGTTTATGAAACGGGAGAAAAAAAACTCTGGCCCTGACATCAAATTATAGAGTAGTTTCCCTTACACCATTCATTTTCTAACTCTTCATTTCTGGTAAGTTAAAAAAAATGTAATCAAAGCACAGTTGTACTGAATAGATGCACTCTCTTACACATCGGCTTACATTACATTCATCTGTGGTGGGCTCAGAAAGTGGTTCGAAAATATTTAATTTGAAGGACGACTAGATGGGCTCCATAAACTGAAATATATATAAACAGCACCACTGAACCTTACCAGAATGGTCATTAAAATTACAAATTATGAAAATAAAAGGCTGGTTTTAAATTACGATATCCGGCTGAATCTGTAAATATTTACATTTGCAGACGAGCGTTTTCGGCCAAATAAAGCATGAAATAGTTCCCATAATAACAATCAAAATTGATATTTTACACACGTTTTATGGTGATTCAAAATGTATTTATTCAATGTTTCTATACTTCTGATCCTTAAAATACACTTAAATCCACGTTTAATAAGTGTTTTCTGTTTTGACAAGATTCTTGTCATTGAGCCCATTGCAGAGATGTTATGTGAGGAACGAACGACAACTCTGCTTGGAGATTGGAATAGATGGTGCTATTTATAAGGGACTAAATCATATGAAATAAATATAATTTTACTGGAAAGGCTCTTTGCTAAATCCTCAAAATCACTGGATTACAAAAAAAACACGCACAAAAAAACATTCATAATATTTAGTCCTTATATAGTCAGGGTAGCATTTAATTTTATATTGGAAAGAGAGGGGGGAAAAAAACACCAAAAACCTCCCCTGAAATTCAAAATCAAATCAGCTGAACTTTGTCAGATAATATGAGCTTCAAAAGCTACCTCTGTCCATTATATTTTTTGTAATTTGAACACCTAGAACAATTGTATTTTGACAAAGACCTATAAGCAGAAATGTTTAATATTTGCAAATTTTCGAAAAGGTATGGAAAGATCACAGAGAAAGAGGTTACCATATTATTAAATTTTTTTTTTGCAAGGAATTTTGTTTGATTTAATTTTTTGAAAATTTGATATGAATTCATTTTTATACGCCCATCAAAGATGTGATGTATGATGGATTCATTTGCTGCGGGCAGCGTCCAGTGATGTCCGCTCTCTAACTCAAACAAACGTAAACTTATCTTAACCATACTTGGTAACAATGTATATGGGCACATTATCTCAGTTCCTTTGATAAACAGCCACGTTCCCCAGACACTCCAGAGTTATGGCCCCTGAATTGATGAAAAATGGTCGAATTAACTGTGTCCGCTCTCTAACTCAAACGTGAACCTATCTTAACCATACTTAGTCACATCGTATATGGGCACTCTGTCTTGGTATCTTCTGATAAGCAGCCACATCACCCCAGACACCCTGCAATTATGGCCCTTCAGTTGATGAAAAATGGTCAAATTAACAGTGTCAGGTCTCTAACACGAATAAACGTGAAGCTATCTTAACCATACTTGGTCACAAAATATATGGGCACACTATCTCTTCCTTCAATAACCAGCCACATTGCCCCAGACACTCTGGAGTTATTGCCCTTGAATTGATGAAAAGTGGTCAATTTAACAGTGTCCGATCTCTAACTCGAACAAACATGAACCAATCTTAACCATACTTGGTCACAAAATATATGGGCACACTATCTCTTCCTCTCAATAACCAGCCACATTGCCCCAGACACTCTGGAGTTATGCCCTTGAATTGATGAAAATGGTCAATTAAGTGTCCGTCTCTAACTCAACAAATGAAATCTTAACCATACTTGGTCACAATGTAAATGGACACTCTGTCTTGGTATCTTGATAACCAGCCACATCCCCCAGACACTCTGCAGTTATGGCCCTTGAATTGATGAAAAATGGTCAAATTAAGTGTGTCCGCTCTCTAACTTGAACGCTCATAAACTGATCTTTACTAAACTTGGCCATAATGTATATGGCCACTCTTTAATTGGTGAAATATGCTAAATCACTTTTTTTTACACAAACATGAATTGATCTTGTCAAAACTTGGTCACAATATGAAAATGTGCACAATATGGTAACTAAGTTTGGTAACAGCCTAAATATTTGAACACTCTAGAGTTATGGCCTTTTAATTGATGAAAAATTGCAAAATTAACAGTGTCTGCTCTCTAACACTGACAAACGTGAATCAATCTTTACCAAACTTTGTCACAATGTGTATTGGCACAGTATCTCAATCGAGTTTGAAAACCATTCCGAATATTCCACTTTAGAGTTATGACCCTTGAGTTGATAAAATGGCAGGACGGGCGTCTTGTTATATAATTCTTTCATGCAGGTTCTTTTCAGTCTTTTATTTCATGACTTATTTTAATAAATATCATTTTGATGATAATGTAATGTTTTATTGTAAAATACAATTTACTTACATCTTCGATTGGTTGGGAGATATTTGAAAACGTGACTTAGTGCCAATGTATGTTTTATAGGTCTTTGATTTAGGACATGTATACGGTTTACCACTTCCACCAGTTGAATTAAAACGATCTACCGTCCCCGGAGGCGGAGTGGTTAGAACGTCTGTCGTGGGAGGTCAGGGGTTGATCCCTGGCCACAACATACCAAAGTTGTAAAAATAGTACTGGTATATGTAGCTCCTTTGTTTGGCATTAAGCATAAAAGGACAAGTTGGCTCGATGTCATGATAGTTTGAATCTGAATCTTGTAAGTACTACATGGAACTATTTCGTAAGGAATTGACATATTAAATTTTTATAGTACGATTTGTTCGTAGAATAACTTTTGAAATTGTAGTGTTTGTTTTATCACACCTATCCAATGAAATTGATCCTACTCATTTTAGCTCACCTGAGCACAACGTGCTCATGGTGAGCTATTGTGATCGTCTTTTGTCCGGCGTCCGTGCATCCAGCGCCAACTGTTTCTTTAAACAACATCTCCTCCTAAACCACTTGACCAAATTTGATGAAAATTGCGTTGGATGCTCATTGCATGAAGCTCTACCAAAGTTGTTCAAATGGTTCCGGTCAGTTGCAAGTCTGGTTCGCATGAGCTAAAAATAGATGTTTAAAGTGAAATCTTTAAAAATCTTCTTCGAAACTGCAAGGCCTAGAGCTTAGATATTTGTTGTGTGGCATTGTCTATACCTTTACCAAGTTTGTTCAAGTCATGACCCTAGGGTCAAAATTAGCCATGCCCCAGGGTCGCTTGATTTTACATAGAATTATATAGGAAAAATCTTCTTGTCAGAAACCACATGGTCTGAAGTTTAGATATTTGGTGTGTAACATGGCCTAGTAGACCTTGACCAAGTTAGTTCATATCATGACCCTGGTGTCAAAATTGGCCCCACCCCAGGTGTCACTTGATTTTACATAGACTTATTTAAGAAAAACAAGAAAAATCTTCTTGTCAGAAACCACAAGGCCTAGAGTTTAGATATTTGGTGTGTAACATGGCCTAGTGAAGCTGTACCAAGTTTGATCAAATCATGGCCCTTGGGTCAAAATTGGTCCCGCCTTAGGAGGTCACTTGATTTTATATACTTATATTTGAAAAACTAGAAAAATCTTCACTTGATTTTACAAACTTGTATAGGAAAACCCTAAAAAAAACTTCTTCTCAGCAACCACAAGGCCTGGAGTTAATTAATGGCAGGTACAGTTTTAGTGTTGAATTTAGATGATCTTGCTGTGCTTCAGCATGGATTATGTATTCAGTATGACTCGTATTACAATAATTGGCATTGAGGGCAATATTTCTCAGATGTGTGATTCAGGGCTATCTTGGCCCTCTTGTATGGACTTATTTAGAAAAACTAGAAAAATCTTCTTGTCAGAAACCAAAAAGGCCTAGAGTTTAGATATTTGGTGAGTAACATGGCCTAGTGAAGCTCTACCAAGTTTGTTCAAATCATTGCCCTGGGGTCAAAATTGGCCCCGCCTTAGGGGTCACTTGATTTTATATACTTATATTTGAAAAACTAGAAAAATCTTCTAGTCAGAAACTACAAGGCCTAGAGTTTAGATATTTGGTGTGTAACAAATCATGACCCTAGATGTTGTTATGGAGCTGAAATCGAACTATTTCAATGGGAATGAAGTTGACAGATATAACTTTTTGCCGGTACTAGATGACATGTATATGTCTGTGTTTCAGAATAATTTTAGGTTTGATAGACGACGAAACTTGTTATGGATGAATACATATATGATCGTGCATATCCGATTCTTAGAAACGTGAACATTTCGATAAAATTTACCCTTTGGTCAAGCTTCGCTCGACTTTTTCTCGCTTCGCTTAGTACCAATATCCGGTGTCGCTCCCATACGGTGTTTTAAAATAAAAAAGGGGTGCCGCACGATTGGTGGGTCTTAAATCACTATATAAAATACAATATTATATAGTGATTTATGACTCAACTTTCGTGCCAGGCCCCTTTGGTTCAGTGTTACCATACTATGTGGTATATGACATTATTTTAAGCTATCACAAACAATTTGCCTCGATTCCAAAACAAAACAAAACTCCTGTAATTATTTTATTTCTTTACCAATTTTGATATGCTATAGCACATGCGAAGCGGAAAATTGTGCACTTCACAAAAACCTTAATGATTATTTTGTCAGATGTACAATATTTCCTTACATTGGGGATGTGCTTCACTTGTTTGCAAATAAAAAATACGAACTCTGGAGGTTTTCCCGCATGTAAGTAAAAATACATCTGACAAGACATATTGGGTCTCGGAGGAGTTTCAATTATGACCGACACTGGACTTTAGGCCATTGAAATATCAGAACATCACACAGATTTACCATTTACAAGGGGCGTTTATTTATTGTGTCACTAATGGCCCACCATACCGCGTGGCTGTAAGGAGCACGTCCAAACTGCTTTGATTTCACGGGGGATAATTTTCTCGCTCTCTTTCACATCGGCTTACATTACATTCACCTCTATGGTGGGCTCAGAAAGTAGTTGCAAATATATGACGTCATCCAGACAACGGCAACTCTGCTTGGAGATTGTAATTTTCTATGACAGGTATGAAATTTCTGTCTAATCCGGCATTCTTTCAGTCATATACACTAGCTATATTGCTGTATACAAAATGAAAAGAGAAACCAGTTTTGAAATTAGGGCCTACATTAAAAGTCACGTTGGTCTGAACATTTCAGTTTCACAAATATATAGTGAATTGAGTCAGATACATTGAATATCTGCGGTCTCTAAAAGGTCAATTTCAGGTGGCATAAAAACTTCAAGGTGATAAAACTGACCTGAAAGATGAGCCTTGTTCCTGTCAGCAAAGAAAAGCTACAACCAAAGCTAATGCTGCTGCTGTGGCAGATCTTATCAAACAAGATGCAAGGTTCACGGTTAAGGAAATAGCAGATAAGGTTGGTACTCGGTACATTGGGTACTCATAAAATTTTAAATCAGGAGTTGAAACTTAGAAATGTTTGTGCAAGATGGGTTCCACACATCTCTTGACCAAAGAACGAAAGGCCACCCTTGTTAAAATGGCGAAAAATCTTAAAAATTACAAACAATGTAACAAACGTAGGATGTCTGTTTACAGGTGATGAAACCTAGGCCCAGAGATGTCTGTTTACAGGTGATGAAACCTAGGCCCAGAGACGCATCATTAACGAGCAGTAGCTGCGAAAAGACAAAGCAAGGCCAGTCATTGGCAAAGCGCGGCAAAAGTTTTGTTTGCGGTATTTTTCAATTGCTATGGACCCATTGTTCAAATTCCCGAGCCAAATGGCAAGACAATCACAAATCAAATTTTATAAGAAAGGTCTGTTGTCAAAAGTTAAGGCACACTATGAAAAACGTAGACCTGTGTCATCGGCCTCAGCCGGTAGAAGTGGGAGAAAAATATAACGACTCTCGATGTTGGGTTTTCAAATATATATTCGGACACTCGACCAAAATCCATCAACCAAACGTTGATCAAGCAATCACCGTACGAACATTCTGTAACAAACAATTACATAAACATGTACATTGTTTATACATGAAAGTAAATAATGGTTCTCAATCACAACAATCGATCTATTACACGCGAAAGTGACATTACAAATATACAAGAACACATTTACTATAAATGTTACATAATTACCTGAATATATATAAAGATATATAGTCAAAATATGGTTATTTGAAAAACGTAGGTGAAAATGGCGTTGTTTATGTGTTTTCAAAAATGGCGGATCTCATATAATAAATGTGATTGGTTATTGATTTGTGCCAATCAGATGTTAAAAGGGTTAAAGGTTAGTAAATCCACTGTACATAACGGTTATATCGATAAACGAAAACTACACAGTACCTAACCAGCTACGAATTATAACTAGGGAAGTAAATAAATGAAAATAACGAATTTTATGTAGTGTATTGTATGGTTTTATTATTTAATTTAATAAATGTGTCTGAAAGTAAAATGAAATCGTTTAATATCAATTTTTTCCACCCTATGACACCTGCAACCGGTTTGAGAGGTTTGTGTATTACCCATGACAACGCACCTGCTCACAAGAGTGTTTTTGTCCAAGACTTCCTGAAAGAGGAAAAGGTAGTTTAGGTCCCTCATCCACCTTATTCGCCAGGCCTTAGTTCCGCGACTTTTTTGGAAGTCGGTCACAACTTTTGTGACCAACTTTTGTCTGTCGTTCGCCGGCAACAATTGCTTGTGAATAGGATGTTTTTCTACATGATATCTTGAATGAGTTCGAAATTGGGTCATGTGGGTTCAAAACTAGGCCACTAGCTACGAATTATAACTAGGGAAGTAAATAAATGAAAATAACGAATTTTATGTAGTGTATTGTATGGTTTTATTATTTAATTTAATAAATGTGTCTGAAAGTAAAATGAAATCGTTTAATAACTATTTTCCACCCTATGACATATTCCCCCCCGCAAAAGAAATGACGTCCCGGCATTGAGTATAAAATATACGCATTCAATAGTACTTGTCTGCTAGAAAACAACAACACGGTAAGTATACATATATTCTTTTAATTTCAGCATGGCAACAATCAATGTGGTCAAACAATTAAACAAAACAACTGAAAATAAAATAAATGACACATTATACTTGACATCATTGCTTGCTTTGCTTAAGTACACGGTTGGCTGCAAAACATATAAAGTCAACCGTAGACAATATATACAATGATATATAATGAAATTTAATGTGTCTAGGACATCACAAAAATACTAAAATAATCGTTACCAATTATTTGATGTGCAATATCATTTTCTAATAATTCCTTTCATCAGGAACCTGAAAAGAAGTATGGTAACCCATGATTCAACGATAATAGGTAAGTAAGTACTACACTCCTTAATAGTCCTGGGATGTATCAAGTAAGCTTCTTTCCTTCTTATCAGTTTAAGGTAAGTATAGTTAAATAAAAATCAAACATCACAAGATAAGTACATTGTATAAAAGATATATACACTATTTAAAATGTAAAGACGTTTGAACGCTACATGAGGTAATTCTTTATTTACCTTCAGCAACCAACTTTCCAGTTTATATAATTTATCATTTAAGAATCCAATCTTCTGATGTCTGCCAGTTCGGTGGGCGCCTACTACGTGTCAGCCGGGTTTTCTGCGAGTCCAGACCTCTCCTCTGCGGAATTACGTATTTCTGTGGCCTTGTTTTTATCTCTACCGGTTTGTCTTCTTTTTCAACTGAAGCAATAGGAAGTAATAGATTCCTGTGGAGGGTTTTTTATTAGTCTTGCCAGCTTTCTTAATAACATATACTGGGATATCTCTATTTGGTTGTGCAAGAACTTCGTATGGCTGTTGTTCCCACTTATCAGCAATTTTATGTTTGCCTCTGACGGTTACATTTCTAGCCATAACTTGGTCACCTGGATGTAATACGGCTGCTCGAGCTTTTCGATCATAATATTTCTTGTTGGTATCAGAGGTGTTTTTTGAAATTTCCTTTGCTCTTCTATATGCGTAAGACAAATTGTTCTGCAGTTTTCTTATGTATTCACTTCTAGATTTTGAATCGACAGGATCAAAGTCTATGCCAAGCAATGCATCTATCGCTAGCTTTGGCTGTCTACCAAACATCAAATAGTACGGAGAAAATCCAGTACTATCGTGTATGGTAACATTAGACGCGTGAACCAAAGGACCGACGTACGCTTTCCAACAACTCTTCTTGTCTTCCTCCAATGTCCATAGCATTTTCAACAGCGTCTGGTTGAATCTTTCTGTCATTCCATTCCCCATGGCGTGGTAAGGTGTCGTATGAGATTTCTCTATTCCCGCAAAGGTGCATAACTCGCGAATGAGATGAGATTCAAAATTTGCACCTTGGTCACTGTGAATTCTGGATAGAAAGCCATAATGAATAATGAAATTTTCAAATAACATTTTAGCAGTTGTTTTTGCTGTCTGGTTTTTAGTTGGGTAAGCTTGGGCGTATCTGCTGAAATGGTCTGTGATGACAAGGATATTTTCAAATCCGCCCTTCGAACGTTCAAGGCTTAAAAAATCAATACAAATTAATTCCATGGGTTGGTTTGAAGATATGTTCACAAGTGGCGCTATGGATTGGTTGGACTTTCTTGCTATGCATCTAGGGCATTTTCTGATCATTTCCTCAACGTATTTGTCCATACCAGGCCAAAAGTATCTTTGTTTGAACAGTGAAATCGTTCTATCTCGATCCTGATGTCCTAGGTCGTCATGGAGTGCTTTGAATATTACATCTCTAAGTGATTTTGGAAGAACTAATTGTTTGTATTGTTGGGCTTTAAATTGACTTTGTCTAAAAAGTACTCCATCACTTAGTTTCAGATTGTCCCAGTCTCGCAAGTATTTGGCCAATGGCTGAAGATTCTCACCGACCCGCTTAGCAGACGGTCTGGTGCCTTCTTCCATATGATGCAAAATGCATGAGATGACAGGATCATTATGTTGTGCTTTCCGCCAATCCTTTGAACAAAGTGATTGTGACTCTATAACATTGTCAGGAATTTCATTTGATGAAAGAGGGTCAACAGACTCAAGCGAATCTGGTGAAACCATAGAAAGAGCAGCGGATGTCTCAGATGGTGGCGATGCAGATGCCACTGACATTGCTAATATGATGTCAGGATTAACTGTGTCATTTAGTTCAATAGAAGGAATTCTAGAAAGTCCATCTGCATCCGCGTTCTTTTTTCCTGATCTATATGTTGTCCTAAAATTATAATTTGACAGTGCAGCAAGCCATCGGTGACCCGTAGCGTCGAGTTTGGCGGTAGTACTGACATACGTCAAGGGGTTATTGTCAGTAACAACTTCAAATTCTGCCCCATATAGGTAGTCGTGGAACTTCTCTGTAATAGACCATTTCAGAGCCAAGTATTCCAATTTGTGTGCGGGATAATTCTTTTCCGACGGCTTAAGGCTTCTACTGGCATAAGCAATAACTCGATCAACACCATCTTGACGTTGGTACAACACTGCGCCTAAACCTTTGGATGACGCATCAGTGTGTAATTTGAATGGAAGATCGTAATTTGCATATGCAAGAATAGGAGGATTTATCAGTTTCTCTTTTAGTTCTTCAAATGCTTTTTGTTGTTCAACGTTCCACACAAACGGCTGTCTTTTATCTTTCCTTTTAGCTGGTTTATCCGATTTTAGTGGATGTCCGATAAGTAAGTTGTTTAATGGCTTTGCTATGGCAGAAAATCCCTTGATGAATTTTCTAAAATAGCCTGTAAATCCTAAAAACTTTCTTACGTCTTTTACAGACTTTGGAGTTGGCCAATCTTTCACAATTTTTGTTTTCTCTTGATCGGTTTGAATTCCTTGTTTAGACATGGCCAAGGTAAGTAATTTTGTCCTTGAAAAATTCACATTTCTTTGGGTTAATCTTCAAATTATTTGCTGAAAGACGTTGAAACACAGAATCCAAACGTTCAATATGTGAATCTATGTCCTGAGAGAAAATGACAATATCGTCTAGATAAATGAGACAATCTTTTAAATTTAAATCACCCATGCAACTTTCCATTAAACGCTGAAACGTTGCGGGAGCGTTACAAAGTCCAAACGGCATCCTGTTGCATTCAAAGAAACCAATACCCCATACTTGGAAAGCTGTTTTCTCCTTATCTGATTCGTCCATTTCAACTTGCCAATATCCTGACTTTAAGTCTAGTTTTGAAAAGTATTGGGATCCTGCTAACAAATGTAAAGTATCATCTATCCGAGGAATAGCATAAGCATCCTTTTTCGTTCTTGTATTTAGTTTTCTATAGTCGATGCAAAAACGAATTGATCCATCTTTCTTTTTTACAATAACAATATTTGATGACCATGGGCTTTTTGATTCCTGTATAGAGCCAATCTTAAGCATTTCTTGAAGATGCTCTTTAACTTCATTGTAGATTGCAGGAGGTACTCTTCTGTAGGGTTCCTTAAATGGAGTATTATCTGTTAATTCAATTTTATGGCGAACGGTTGTGGTTCCTCCACCGAGGTCATGAGGTCCATTTGGAAATATTGATTCCCATTTCTTAAAGAGTTCATAAATTTTGTGTCTTTGATCTGTAGAAAATTGAGAATCTTCTATGTCTACTCCATAAGCGTTCTTGAAGTCATTATCTTTACTCTTTTCTTCTTTTTCAGGTACAGTCTGTTGGTGAGAAACTGGAGTACCCGTACATCTTGGTAAGTATTCCCAATTGTCATTTTTCTTTTCAGGTTCTGCTGTGAAGCCAGGTAAGTATGATTCACCCATTGTCTTCTCTTCTACAGGTGCTGAAGTCTTGCTACCAATGTCCACATGTCGGAGAACTTTCACTTCATTCAATTGGCATATCTCATATTTCGCAGGAATCTTCAAGACTTTCGCGGAGATGTTGCATATTTTGACTGGAATACGTGCTGTCTTTCCCGCGATTTTAAGCTGGACAACTCGAGGACAAACTAAAGGTTTCTGTTCGTAGGTATCTTCTATAGGCTCAGTGACGGCCGCATCAACATTATGTGATTTGCGTATAAAACCACTTATTGTTCTACTTTCCATCGGTTTTAGTGTTATTGGTTGAGTGGTTGTAGCTACACCCAATGACGCCGAACCAATGGACATAAATGCTGTCTTCCATGCATCTGGTGTATCCTCCCTCTGCTGATTGTTTACCTTGAGTTCACATATGAGATTTGTACCAATCAATATAGGGACATTCTGATGATACTCAGTGTTTACATATCCATTTGCGAATACTTCGCTTTCTACTTTAGCTTCAATGTAGCCAACATAAGGTACAAGCGACCCGTTTGCAGTTTTAACTTCAAGTTCAAAATCATCTAGGCTATGTAAAACAGGCTTATTTGGTAGATCATTATAGAACTTTACAGATAATGAACTAACCATTGAGCCACTATCAATAAGGGCTCTTGACGGAACACCTTCGAAGATAATGTCTGTCTCATTGGATGACCCAATCAATCTATTCATGAATGGATGTGTAGGGCAGTTCTTACTTTCATTGCTAACATCATGCCCTGCGATGGAAGCATTTACTTGTTTAAATCTTTTTTCCGGTCTTTGTGTTCATTTGGCGAAGCACTAGACTTCGGAGCAGTAGCCTCCACGCCATCAGCCTTTACTTGTCCGCTGCATCTCTGACTATCTCTGTCATAGTAATTTCTCTGAAAAGGTCTACCTCTAGGTTGTCCATAGTACTGTTGATCGTAAGGTCTTCTACCTCTTCGATAAGTTCCTCTATATGAAAAATCACCTCTGCCACCTTCTCTCTGCATGGTCTCAGAGCTTGTATGTTCTCTATCTCTTCTCTTTAAATTTGCCAACTCTCTTTCCAATGCATTCATTTTGTCCATTAGAGACTGCATCATGTTCATCTGTTTATCAATATACGTTGACGACGTTTTCAGATTCTGCTGCTGTAGAGTTATTTCATCCTTCTGAACATTAACTGGAACTTCTCTTTTCAAATTCAAGTGGGAATTCTGAGGTTCCGTAGTCTTAATTGGTTTCAAACCAGGACATATTCGTTTAATTTCATCCTCTTCGACTCTAGTCCCACAAAGAAAAGTGTTTTGAATATCTGTTACACTATAAATATATTATCACATGTTTCTCTTTTTCAGATCAGGATGACTATGCACAGTCCATTCTCCTCAGAAGTTTGGTTGATCAGTAGAAGAAATTCTCCTTCAGATTTGCATAATAGATCTATATATCTTATATGAAGATGCGCATATATTGATGTATGTTAAGGCCTTATAATAACAAAAACGAGTGCACTCACGAATCGAAACACACTTTGCCAAGAGGAGGTGGGATGATCCCAATGTATTCTGCTCGTCTTCGCTGTAGATACCATATAGATCGTCGACTCATCACAAGAATCACTCAATCACGTTGGGCGCCAATGTCATCGGCCTCAGCCGGTAGAAGTGGGAGAAAAATATAACGACTCTCGATGTTGGGTTTTCAAATATATATTCGGACACTCGACCAAATCCATCAACCAAACGTTGGTCAAGCAATCACCGTACGAACATTCTGTAACAAACAATTACATAAACATGTACGTTGTTTATACATGAAAGTAAATAATGGTTCTCAATCACAACAATCGATCTATTACACGCGAAAGTGACATTACAAATATACAAGAACACATTTACTATAAATGTTACATAATTACCTGAATATATATAAAGATATATAGTCAAAATATGGTTATTTGAAAAACGTAGATGAAAATGGCGTTGTTTATGTGTTTTCAACAATGGCGGATCTCATATAATAAATGTGATTGGTTATTGATTTGTGCCAATCAGATATTAGTAAATCCACTGTACATAACGGTTATATCGATAAACGAAAACTACACAGTGCCTAACCAGCTACGAATTATAACTAGGGAAGTAAATAAATGAAAATAACGAATTTTATGTAGTGTATTGTATGGTTTTATTATTTAATTTAATAAATGTGTCTGAAAGTAAAATGAAATCGTTTAATATCAATTTTTTCCACCCTATGACACCTGCAACCGGTTTGAGAGGTTTGTGTATTACCCATGACAACGCACCTGCTCACAAGAGTGTTTTTGTCCAAGACTTCCTGAAAGAGGAAAAGGTAGTTTAGCTCCCTCATCCACCTTATTCGCCAGGCCTTAGTTCCGCGACTTTTTTGGAAGTCGGTCACAACTTTTGTGACCAACTTTTGTCTGTCGTTCGCCGGCAACAATTGCTTGTGAATAGGATGTTTTTCTACATGATACTCCAGATGAGTTTAAAATTGGTCATATTGGGTCAAAATCTAGGTCACAAGGGAAATTTTTATTTTGGCCAACCTTGTAATTAGAATGTTTTTTATAAAATCTCGAATGAGTTTAAAATTGGGTCACATAGGGTCAAAAATTAGATCACCATTGCAAATCTTAGAATAATCTTGTGAACAAGAGGCCACATTTTTGGCACATTTTTATGGAGTTTTGTCAGATTGTTTGTTTACATGAAATCTTGCATGAGTTCTAAAATGGGTTACTTGGGGACAAAGTCCCCAGGGCAAATTTTAGAAAAACAAAACAACAACAACAAAAAAAAACTTGAGAATACTCTAGAGGTCACATTTTTCGCCCTACCGGTCTGAGTGTTTTCCTTTATGAAATCTTGAATGAGTTCAAAACTGAGTCACATAGGGTAAAAGAGTAGGTCACCAGGTCAAATCAAAGAAGAAAAACCTTGTGAGTACAAATGTAGAGGCTGCATTTTGTCCCAGTCTTCATGAAACTTGAT
Source organism: Solen grandis (assembly GCA_021229015.1). Lineage (NCBI taxonomy): Eukaryota > Metazoa > Mollusca > Bivalvia > Adapedonta > Solenidae > Solen > Solen grandis. The sequence goes on from CM037789.1 coordinate 17,707,810, forward strand.
AAGAATGTCTGCATGAAATCCTAGATGAGTGCAAAGTTAGGTAGGGTCAAAATCTACGGCACAAAGTCAAATGTTAGAAAAATATTAGATGACACATTTTTGGTAATCATGCCTAACACAGCAATCTTACTCAGGACCATCTTGGCCCTCTTGTTCATATTTTCTATACTGAAGAAACACCCTCTGGTCATCGTAATGAATCCCGAAGTGCACTTGGTGGTGCGATTTACCAGTGTCTCCAGGGTATACCTCAAGGGCCTATCTTTCAGCCTTTACGGAATGGATTTCGAGGCCGTCAAGGGAGAATACTTCGAAGGAACGAAATTTGAATGCGATAAATAATGCGCCCTGTATGGATGCAAGGTTTATCAGGTGACTTTAGGAACTTCTTGGTTTCCCAACATATTGTATTGTCATCATTTATTTTACATTAGACAATATTAATCTAAAGCCGGTCACGCACGTACTTAGCAGAAGTTCATGTGAACCATATTGCTTCTTTAAAGTAGATTAATAAAATGGCCAAAGAGTAAATAATAAAAGATAAAATACGACCAATTACGTTTACCCAAGGTTAACAGAGACGCTAAAGCGTCCGCATCGGGAGCGGGAGGTCATGGGTTCGATCCACGACCGCGACATGCCAAAGTGGTAAAAAATGTTATTGGTATGGAACTTTATTTCTAGCTTTGTAAGTGTCACAGGGTGGGAAAATGTGCATCCTTATCAGGACTCGAACCCGGGGCGCTTCACTTAAATGGCGAATGCTGTACAAACCGAGCTACCTGGTCGCAGTCCTCCCCTATAGTGAGCTGTTGTTACCGCCATTTACATGGTTCGAAATGTCAGCTTGTTCAGTATAGTGGATAAATATAAAATCGGAGTTTAAATATATAAAACTACTGACCATGGTAAATACTTATTAGAAAGAGCTAGAACTAAAACTCCTGTTTCTACTAATGTCTGTTCGTTTATAGTTATTAACTTCGTTAATCAATTATTATTGAAAATGTCATCATTATTCAAACATGATTTAACACATTTACTCGGCCAAAGACATCTAAGACGATTATAACTCACTATCTACGAGTTCTAACCTATACAATGATAAAATATTACAGCCCTACTTCACTTTTTTTCGTGTTTTTTTATATTTTTTATTATTATTAGCTCACCTGAGCACAACGTGCTCATGGTGAGCTGTTAGCATAGGTCATTGTCCGCCGTCCGTGCATCCGTCGTCAACAATTTCCTTTAAACAGCATTTACATCGCTGAATGGATTTGACCAAACTTCACAGGATTGATCATTATGAGGTCCTCTATCAAAATTGTTTTAACTGTTTTTTATTGGTTGAAAAAATACCTGACAGGAGCTAAAATAGATTTAAAAATCTCTTCTGCAAAACTTAGATATTTGGTGTCTAGCATTGTCTAGTGGACCTCTACCAAGTCATGATCCTGGGGTCAAAATTGGCCTCGCCTCTGGTGTCACTTGATTCTACAAAGGCTAATATAGGAAAATCTTGTTAGAAAACCGCAAATATTTAGTGGTAACATGGCCTTGTGGACAGCTACCATTTTGTTTAAATCGTGGCCCTGGGAACAAAATTGGCCCTATCGCAGGAGTCAAATGATTGTACAGGAGAGACTTTAAAGATCTCTTTGCCCGAAACCACAAGATCATGAGTTTAGCTATTTGGTATCTAACACGGACGTGTGGAACTGAACAAAGTTTTTAAGTCATGACTCTGGAGTCAAAGATAGTCCCACCCTTGGGGTCACTTGATTTTACAGCCATGACCATCAAAATTTGTACAGTTTTTGTGTGGAAATACGAGCATTTTGCTGTACTTCTGCATGAATTTTGTATTCAGTATGACCATATTATAAAGACAATGAAGGCAATATTTCTCAGGCGTGTAATTCAGGGCCATCTTGGCCCATTGTTAGCTCACCTGAGCACATTTGCTCAGGATGAGCTATTAGGATCGATGAATGTCTGTCGTCCTCAATTAGTTTGTTTGCACTCTAGCATCTTCATTTCTTATGTCCCTTTTAATATTATAAAATGCCAGATGTCACTTTGTTTGCACTTTACCATCTTCATTTCTGAAACAAACATTTTCAAATATTATGACAATGATTATAATCTCTGGGCCAAGTTTGATTTTGGCTGATATCGTTCTATTAGGTCAGGAGTTATGGCCCTTTTTATATTAGAATTTGTCAGATTTAACTTTGTTATCTCTTGGTCAAGTTTGACTATGGTTGATATTGGATAATTAAGTCCGGAGTTATCGCCCTTTAATCAATAAAAATACCTGATTTTACTGTTGACACTTTAGCCTCTTCATTTCTTTAGAAATCATTTTTAAAATTTCGTGACAATGTTTATAGCCATAATCTCTCAGTCAAGTTTGACTTCAAATTTTGACCACAGGTAAGCTTTGGTTTGTGGAATTGAAATAGTATTCAGAACACCTTTGCTATAATTTAGTAACTTGTACAGGCAATGAAGCCAATTCTTCTCAGGTGAGCGTCTCAGTGCCATCTTGGCTCTCCTGTTTTGTTTTTTTTAGATCTTATGCAATTATTTGGTAAAATCCAGTAATAGCAGTATCATTTAAAAATAGGGCTAAACCTGCTTCACAATTTAATTTGAACCTAATCACTCATCATCTTTAAAAATGTTAAAAAATATACAACATGGGCAACATACAAAACTTTTAATACATGTATAACGATACTTTTTAGACTTAAAAACAACTTCGGGCTGCTTGTTTAATTAAGATTCCGCCCAGTCACGACTCGCCAATAATCTCTACAGAAAAAAAGAGTAACATTTCATACAAGGACAATGACAAACACTTTTAGAAGCTAGAATTATTTAAGACGTAATTTCGCTGCATGGAATGAAAACAGTGGAATGGTAATTGAATATTCGGAAAAGATCTAATCTGGGATAGCCTTAAATAATTTCTACGAGCAGAGCCAGAAGTATTTGCCTAATAAAACACGATGTGCCATGAATTCGTTTTGGTTAACGGCAATTTCCATGTGAGAATGAGATAATGACGTGGGGCAGGCACTTCATAAAACATCCCCAGGCCTTGTCTGCCAGACAGAAGGCTAGATTGTGGTATGTTGTGTCAAGTATATGTTCACGTGGGTCCATCAACAACACGGTGATGCAAGCACCTGGTTTATATAGCTAGAACGTTAAGACACAAATCTTACTATAAAGTATTGTAAGGTATCGCTCCTTACTCCTGCGAGACGTCGGGTGCAGACAACCGATGACTTTTACTATCTGATGATGATTTATAAATGGAAGTCACTTTTCATTATTTTGCAATGAAAACCCAGACTCATTAATGTTTCTTAATAGTTCTGATATTGTTTATAAGAAATTAAGTATAACATATTTAGTGAGTTTAAAAATGTATGTGCGTCCTCGGTCTGAAATGGGGAAAACTATCGACAAATCTTAATTTGCTTGAAAGTAATAAAGCCTTTAAAACATTTTTTGTCGATGAAACGTCTCCATGGCGTAATGAAGTTTTGATGTGAACATGGTTTAGAGAGAGGGGAGCACAGTCATACTTTCTGCAGAGGATACACTGGTCAACAGCTTATTACATTTAGATTTTATAAAAAATTGAATGGTGTTCGGCTTGTGAACGTTTCAACAATACGTTTGAAGTTACACCGAATGTTTTGTCTGTCCAATTGAAAATTACCAAACGTATTTAGCTCATCTGAGCACAGCATCCTTGGGCTCGAAAAGTTCACGAGGTCTCAGGTAGATATGTTATCACTGTTCAACCTTCAATTACAACGAACAGATTAATTCACCTGGCCCTTTCATGTCGTGGATTCGAATCCTGGTTACAATAAAATGTTATTTACAATTTTTATTTCTCCCTTGATTTTGCGTTAAAGGCATTTACTGCCATAACAGTTTTTTTTTTATCCCCTGCCGAAAGAGGCGAAGGAAATTTGAGTAGTCTCCGTCCATCCGTCCGTCCTTCCGTCCACATTTTCGCCCGGAGCATAACTCAAAAAGTATTTGAGGTATCATCCCGACACTTCATAGGCGGATAGATTTCATTGAGGAGGAGTGCAGTACACAAGAATGATAACTCTACCTTTCATAAGTATGCCCCCACCAAAAATGGGGGAGGGGGGCATATAAATTTTCTTTTGTCCGTATGTCCGTCCGTCCCGAAACTTTGTGACACGCAACTTCAAAAGTATTTGTTCTACAGACTTGATACTTTATGGATTTATTATTCAGGACATGAACTTTTTTCATCAAACCACCATTGAAGTTGAAGAGTAATGGGCCTTTGTTTTTGAAAAATATGTAATTTTATGCTTGTGACGCACGTTACTCTGAAATTATTTGTATTACAGACTTGAAACTTCGTGGATATATTAATCAGGAAATGAACTTGTGCACCTGAGTATTTTTATTTAACCTATGTTAAAGTTGACGAGAGTTATGGGCCTTTGTTGTGTTTTTTTTATAAAAAAAAATGTAATTTTATGCTTGTGACGCACGTAACTCTGAAAGTATTTGTACCACACTGACTCGAAACTTTATGGAAATATTAATCAAGACATGAACTTGTGCACCTGGGTATTTTATGCCCCTTCCAAAAAGTGAGGCATATAGATTTGCCTTTGTCCGTCAGTCCATCCCAAAACCGTGACACAGGCAACTTTGAAGGTATTTGTGCTACAGACTCTAAACTTCATGGATAATATTACTCAGGACATTACTTGTTTTGGAAAATGCGACAGGTGGGGGCATCTGTGTCATCCGTGTCCCCTGGATACATTTCTAATTTTTGAATTTTGTTATTTTTCATGCTTAATTTTAGTCTGGAGCAAAGGTCAAAAAGTATTTGAGATATCAACTTGAAACTTCATAGGTGGATAGATCTCATTGAGGAGGAGTGCAGTGCACAAGAATGATAATTTTATCTTTCATATTTGTCTAGTTATTGCCCTTAGCTATTATTCAGGCTTAATTTTTGTCTCAGTGAAATTTTACCAGTAGACCTTAAAATAGGGGAATTAGTAGGTCTTCACATGGGTTTCATATCTATAATCACTTCAACCAAAACCTTTTCTTTATAAAATAATTATTCTACTCTCCAACACATCTTCTAACGAGCAAGCATTCGGCGGGGGATGGCCATGTCAACATGGCCTTTGTTACTATATAGATAAAGAAGGAAAATTAAAATTAGCCATGCGAATTTTCATAAACATTGCATGATTATAGAAAATTACACTAGAAACTAATTTATGGGAAAAATGGGGGCCTCCATTCTACTTTTTATGTCATCTGCCCCTGAAAGTGAGGTTTTTAGCTGTCATTATCAAGGGCAGGTTACTCAAAATCAGGCCTATCGATACCTTACTTTATTTCACGTTATTGTTTATTGTTTCATTTCCAGTCATTATGCAAAGTTTAAAACAATTCTATCCAATAGATCAACTATGTTTCAGCAATTAAACAAACTGGGTTTTTCTTGAAAAAAAAGGAAAAATATTTCTATATACAGTCAAACTTGCCTTAAGCGGTCAATCAAGGAAGCAATAGAAAGTGACCGCCTAATAGAGGTGACCGCTAAATGAAGGTTAAGCATATACCAAAATGCTAGTTTGGTCATAGCAAAACTGACCGCTAAATACAGGATGGCTGTTTAATACAGGTTCAACTTTATTCGCGTATGTAACTATAGTAATCTGTTGCATAGATTTTTTAAAACTTTTACACAGAGACAGGGAATATAGCAACAAAACATCGAGTTGAAATTAAATGAGGCGTTGCTAGCCCATAATATTGAGTTATCTGCCCTTGAGTGGTGAATCCTTGCCAATAATTATTTTTTCAGGGCATCATCGTCGATCAGTTTTAATACTATGATCTAAATACGTCGTGACCACGTTCAAATTTTCACAACGCCCCATGTCCACACCGTTCAATCGGAAAATGAGACAACAGTTGGAATCGACAACAGTTGGGCTATATACATGTAGTGCGCGGCGAAGGTATATAATCCAGTAATGGAGTCTAATGTTTATAGTTTTTCTGAAAACGTAAGTTTCTTTTTGTGACTGACTGGCAAAATCCCATCGAAACTTTTAGTCATTTTTCATTCAAATTCACTGTAAGTAAAGCGTTTACAGGACCACAGTTTGTCAGCAGGTCACCTTTTAGATAGGCTTTGAAATTGTAAACAAATCATTATCATTGATATAGCATATACTGGGAATCATTAAATGTATTTTTGTATAGTCAATGGCTTTGGCGATGAGTTAAATCTAATAATAGACCAATTTACCAGAAGATCGACAATATCCAGTATGATACGAGTTTAACCCTTTCCCTCATAGAGGAAACCATGAAAAGACCTTTGCGAACAACATAAAACCAGATCAGCCTGCGAGTAACTCGCAGGCTGATCAGGTTTTATGCTGTTCGCTGCTCCTCAGTGGTCTGGAAATGAGGATTTTGTAATTAAATTTGGTAAGGTTTAACTGTGGTTTTCTGCAGATCAGGCTTTATGTGGTACCTATTGAGTGCGTCAAAATGAGTCTATATGAGGGAAAGGGTTAATTGACCAGTCATTGACTGCGGAAAAATATCAAGTGTATATATTTCTAATTGAATACTGTGTGAAATTGTATATCAGCATGTAGATTAGGTATTCGGGAAGTTCTCGATGGTTTTCGCTCTAGTCTCATTTCGGAGTAAAATGGTTTCTACCAACCATTAAAATGTTCCTGTTTGTAATGTCAAACATGTGTGCACGTGTCGTCAAAGGCACGTTTTCTCCTAGAACAGTTCATTGAAGCACTCCCTTGTAGGTGACATGTAAATCAACGTTTTCCTCTTCTGGTAAAATAACCCATGTGGGAAGAGTGCATAATCTGATAAAAGGAAACATGAAAAACTATAAACATTAGACGCCATTACTGGATTATATACCTTCGCAATTGTCATCTTAAAGAATGGTGCCGGAAAATGATATGTCTGAGGTTTCGAAATAGAATGACATTGAGCAGTGTGGTTAATCCTTGGCCATTTTTGTAACGGATTATGTAGTAGAAGTCTCGAAATACACTAATGTGATAAGCCTGTTACTTGTTTGCACAACTGCACGGATATACTTTTTCCGTTAAGGTAAGGTAGTTAGGATAAAACTTCCAGAAACATAATTTAGCGACCTTCATGGGGACAAAGGACCGGGGATAAAATTTAAGAAAATTAGCAGACTGACACCCCTACCACACCCCAGTACATATGTACGTGTACATTGCATTATACATAAACATATCCATCACACTGCACAAAAGTAAAAGCAAAAACTACATGTTTTGAAAATTTTTGAATTGTATTAACTGCTTAAAATAGCTCTAGGTTAAATAATCTTTAGGTGGTAGATATTTTTATACGGGACGTATTATGGTATGGAACTGTTCGTCCGTCCGTGTAACCAGCTTGGAGTAAGGCAAAAAAAAGTTCCGTTTCTGGTCTCCCGACCGCCCCCCCCCCTTTTTTTAACGACCGACCCTTTTTATTTTTAGTTAAATTACCCTTACGCTTTAAAAAAATATTTCCTTTTTTACCTTTCGTTTCATGTAAAAAAAAAAAAAAAATCCCAATCTACTGACCCTCTTTTTTATTTGCTGGAGACCTTTTTTGGCCTAAGGGACCACTACCATCTAACAGTAAAGAGAACAAAAGAGAACAATAGACTTACATAACATTCCGTTATACATGTAATAGAATAAGGGGCCATGACCATTTAAAAAAAAATCGCAAAAAAAATGGCCCATTACTCCAACCTGTCCGTAGACATTTTGTTTCCACGCAATAACCTTTGAAAGACTTAAGGTATTGAATTCATATTTGGTATGCAAGTTTATATTGTTAAAATACAGGTCATATCCGATTTTAGTTACAATCCACTTATTCGTTATTGCGCTATGCGCCATTTATAGGCAAATTTTATGTGCAGCGAGCGTTTCCGTGTAATATCATTTGAGAGACTCATGTTTTGGATTCGTATTTAGTATTAAAGTATGCGTATAATATCAAAATACAGGGTTAGTTCGATTTTGGCTATGTTACAACCAGAATTGCAATAACGCCGAGTCTTGCAATAAAACTGCAATAATTTTATTGCAATTCTGGTTGCACAGGGGTACGAGAATTGTAATAAAATCGAGAATTGCAATAAACTTAAAATACACATTTAAACTTAAGAATAAGGTTTAACAACATGTTATAAGATGTTTAGAAATGGATAACGTGGCTATTCTATTGGTCATTGATCATGGGATACATTTTTTAATCAAAGCTGGGGGTCCGAGTTTTGCAATAAAATTGCAATAATGTTATTGCAATTCTGGTTGCACAGAGGTACGAGAATTGCAATAAAATCGAGAATTGCAATAAACTTAAAATACACATTTAAACTTAAGAATAAAGTTTAACAACATGTTATAAGATGTTTAGAAATGGATAACGTGGCATTTCAATTGGTCAGTGATCATGGGATACATTTTTTAATCAAAGCTGCGGTTCCAAGTTTTGCAATAAAATTGCAATAATTTTATTGCAATTCTGGTTGCACAGACGTACGAGAATTGCAATAAAATCGAGAATTGCAATAAACTTAAAATACACATTTAAACTGAAGAATAAGGTTTAACGACATGTTATAAGATGTTTAGAAATGGATAACGTGGCATTTCTATTGGTCATTGATCATGGAATAAATTTTTTAATCAAAGCTGGGGGTCCGAGTTTTGCAATAAAATTGCAATAATTTTATTGCAATTCTGGTTGCACAGGGGTACGAGAATTGCAATAAAATCGAAAATTGCAATAAACTTAAAAAACACATTTAAACTTAAGAATAAAGTTTAACAACATGTTATAAGATGTTTAGAAATGGATAACGTGGCATTTTTGGTGGTCAGTGATCATGGGATACATTTTTTAATCAAAGCTGGGGGTCCGAGTTTTGCAATAAAATTGCAATAATTTTATTGCAATTCTGGTTGCACAGAGGTACGAGAATTGCAATAAAATCGAGAATTGCAATAAACTTAAAATACACATTTAAACTTAAGAATAAGGTTTAACAACATGTTATAAGATGTTTAGAAATGGATAACGTGGCATTTCTATTGGTCATTGATCATGGGATACATTTTTTAATCAAAGCTGGGGGTCCGAGTTTTGCAATAAAATTGCAATAATGTTATTGCAATTCTGGTTGTACAGAGGTACGAGAATTGCAATAAAATCGAGAATTGCAATAAACTTAAAATACACATTTAAACTTAAGAATAAAGTTTAACAACATGTTATAAGATATTTAGAAATGGATAACGTGGCATTTTTGGTGGTCAGTGATCATGGGATACCTTTTTTAATCAAAGCTGGGGGTCCGAGTTTTGCAATAAAATTGCAATAATTTTATTGCAATTCTGGTTGCACAGAGGTACGAGAATTGCAATAAAATCGAGAATTGCAATAAACTTAAAATATACATTTAAACTTAAGAATAAGGTTTAACAACATGTTATAAGATGTTTAGAAATGGATAACGTGGCATTTCTATTGGTCATTGATCATGGGATACTTTTTTTAATCAAAGCTGGGGGTCCAAGTTTTGCAATAAAATTGCAATAATTTTATTGCAATTCTGGTTGCACAGGGGTACGAGAATTGCAATAAAATCGAGAATTGCAATAAACTTAAAATACACATTTAAACTTAAGAATAAGGTTTAACAACATGTTATAAGATGTTTAGAAATGGATAACGTGGCATTTCTATTGGTCATTGATCATGGGATACATTTTTTAATCAAAGCTGGGGGTCCGAGTTTTGCAATAAAATTGCAATAATGTTATTGCAATTCTGGTTGCACAGAGGTACGAGAATTGCAATAAAATCGAGAATTGCAATAAACTTAAAATACACATTTAAACTTAAGAATAAGGTTTAACAACATGTTATAAGATGTTTAGAAATGGATAACGTGGCATTTCTATTGGTCAGTGATCATGGGATACATTTTTTAATCAAAGCTGCGGTTCCAAGTTTTGCAATAAAATTGCAATAATTTTATTGCAATTCTGGTTGCACAGACGTACGAGAATTGCAATAAAATCGAGAATTGCAATAAACTTAAAATACACATTTAAACTGAAGAATAAGGTTTAACAACATGTTATAAGATGTTTAGAAATGGATAACGTGGCATTTCTATTGGTCATTGATCATGGGATACATTTTTTAATCAAAGCTGGGGGTCCGAGTTTTGCAATAAAATTGCAATAATTTTATTGCAATTCTGGTTGCACAGGGGTACGAGAATTGCAATAAAATCGAAAATTGCAATAAACTTAAAAAACACATTTAAACTTAAGAATAAATTTGAACAACATGTTATAAGATGTTTAGAAATGGATAACGTGGCATTTTTGGTGGTCAGTGATCATGGGATACATTTTTTAATCAAAGCTGGGGGTCCGAGTTTTGCAATAAAATTGCAATAATTTTATTGCAATTCTGGTTGCACAGAGGTACGAGAATTGCAATAAAATCGAGAATTGCAATAAACTTAAAATACACATTTAAACTTAAGAATAAGGTTTAACAACATGTTATAAGATGTTTAGAAATGGATAACGTGGCATTTTTAGTGGTCAGTGATCATGGGATACATTCCGAGTTTTGCAATAAAACGGTAAAATAAAGATTAAGTATAGAGAACCTAGAGAAAATGATAGATACCATTTAGTTGTATATTCGCAACATTTTGTGACTTATTGATACTTTTGGTTTGGAAAAGAATGTCACAAGTAATTTAAAATATTTGCTTTCGTTTTTTGAGAGATTACATTTAATTTTTTTTTTCTGAAAGTTCTTTGTATTAATCAAATATGCACACCTATAATACATAAAGGAGTAAAAAAAATCGATTGTGTTTCTGACAAAATAGTATATTTTATTATTATACTGCAGAGAAAAGTTCTCTCTTTTGATTGGTCCATAAGCCGTGGACTTAACGAGATATATGTACTTATCCGTGCGGTTGTATGTACATGTGTATAAATAGATATATGTATTGAGGTATATGTAGACAGACTGGTAAATTTATACTTATATATATGTGTGTATATGTGGGAGTGCAAGTTCTCCAATCTCTTCCCGCCCTCCATCTCTATTTCTCTCTCCCTCTATCTTATACCTTGTGAGTATTTAACACGTTCATTTATAACATTCGAATATTTTATATAATTTATCACCTCATCGAGGGGCCTCCGTGGCCGAGAGGGTAAAGTCGCTGACTTTAACACTCACTCAGCGCGTGGGTTCGAATCCCTGCATGGTCATTCGGATTTTCATGTGAGGAAGCCTTCCAGCTGGCTTGCGGTAGGTCGGTGGTTCTACCCGGATGCCTCCGTGCATTCGGGGTCTTCCTCCACCTGTAATTAGCTGGACATCGCTATATGACTGAAATAATGTCGAGGCGACGGTAAACTCAAATAGTCAAGTCAAGTCACCTCATCATTGCTAATGCATTTATTCGCTAGGCCGTATATATTTTAAATCCACAATCATTACATTAATTTTCGAAAACACTCTCACTGCTTGACAAGTGCTTGAATGACAAGTACCCATTTTATAATCTCATATAATTTATAGATCAATATAATTATGCAACACGCATGCAACTAATGTTGTATGATGTATTATATGTGTAAAATGCTCAAATCTAACAATAAACTTTTGTTCTGTTCTGTTCTGAAAGCTCAGGTAAGACGCGTTATCAGATTTTATAAACGCATGTACACATATTTATATTAATTAGAAGCATGATAAACTATCTGTATATGGGCGGCTAAGGGTGGTCCAGTGGTAACGTTTCCGATAACGGATCCGAAGATTGTGGGTTCGGACCCCGATGGAGACAAGAACTCTTCACGACTTTTCCGGGCGCAAAGTACTGGTCCAACCGAGGAATCGTCGAGAGGGATTAGCATAAGTGTAAGAACTTGTTTCCCAATCGACGTAAAATAAATAAGTTTAAACTAAACTCATAGTGATACATTTCCTTGCTGAAACGGAATACATGAAAGAATATGGTATAATCTCAAGACAACAAGATCACAACAAAGAAAACATAAATTTCAACGTTCAACTGCTTTGTAGACCTTAAACACATAATTTTTCTTAAAGAAGAAAAGGAAGAAATATTGATGTTTTGATGATGATGATGATTTTTTCTGTTAATGATGATGATGATGATAGCTTGTGTTGAAAAAGATAACGATGGTTATGTTTTCATAAATACGTAGATCTTGCATAACTAAAAGGTACAAACACTATATGTGAAAAAAAACGTGATTTGCTTGCTAATACTCCTGTCACGCTCTAGCGTGTGAGAGGAACGTTTGAATTCGTACAAAAAGAAAATTCGAACAATTGTTGAACTGCACAACTTTAGAGCGTCTGAACCTAAATCTTCGACGAATTTCTTTGGTTAATGTATGTGTACCATATAACTGGCATAAGAAACGTATGTCACTATCAGTGTGGCGTATGAGTAACGTATACATGTAAGAAGTAAGTGAGTATTTGGGTGACGTGTGAATAACGTATGAGTAGCATCGTGAGATTTCACGTCTTCTCGAGTGTCAGACCTTTCCCTCCTGGGGTACAACTACCACGGATAAATGTGTGGAAATGAGACCATACAAATATATTTGTTTCACCCCCCACAAATTACTTGCGTTTTCATAGATCGAATCACAGGTACGAAGATGACGAAGTACACACTCCTTTCTTACCTGATATAGTTTTGAGAAACAATAAATCTTCAGCCAGTAATGCGATACACCATTCAGCGTGTTTGTAAGTTCTTTGAATCAGTTGTTCAGTCAGTTGGCTATCTGACCTTATACTTTAGTTCATCTCAAATTCCACAAGTACCAAATTATGTGAGTGTTCAATATTTGGTTCGCAAATGTGGCGCTCATAGTGATGTCGCCCTGCGAATAAGAAGAACTTTACGCGATATTGGTGGGCGCAAATTCAGAGCTAAGCTGACACTACAATCACAAGAATTCTTAAAATTATTGCAATTTTATTGCAAAACTCGGACCCCCAGCTTTGATTAAAAAATGTATCCCATGATCACTGACCACCAAAAATGCCACGTTATCCATTTCTTAACATCTTATAACATGTTGTTAAACTCTATTCTTAAGTTTAAATGTGTATTTTAAGTTTATTGCAATTTTCGATTTTATTGCAATTCTCGTACCTCTGTGCAACCAGAATTGCAATAAAATTATTGCAATTTTATTGCAAAACTCGGACTTCCAGCTTTGATTAAAAAATGTATCCCATGATCACTGACCAATAGATATGCCACGTTATCCATTTCTAAACATCTTATAACATGTTGTTAAACCTTATTCTTAAGTTTAAATGTGTATTTTAAGTTTATTGCAATTCTCGATTTTATTGCAATTCTCGTACCTCTGTGCAACCAGAATTGCAATAACATTATTGCAATTTTATTGCAAAACTCGGACCCCCAGCTTTGATTAAAAAATGTATCCCATGATCAATGACCAATAGAAATGCCACGTTATCCATTTCTAAACATCTTATAACATGTTGTTAAACCTTATTCTTAAGTTTAAATGTGTATTTTAAGTTTATTGCAATTCTCGATTTTATTGCAATTCTCGTACCCCTGTGCAACCAAAATTGGAATAAAAATATTGCAATTTTATTGCAAAACTCGGACCCCCAGCTTTGATTAAAAAAATGTATCCCATGATCAATGACCAATAGAAATGCCACGTTATCCATTTCTAAACATCTTATAACATGTTGTTAAACCTTATTCTTAAGTTTAAATGTGTATTTTAAGTTTATTGCAATTCTCGATTTTATTGCAATTTTCGTACCCCTGTGCAACCAGAATTGCAATAAAATTATTGCAATTTTATTGCAAAACTCGGCGTTATTGCAATTCTGGTTGTAACATGGCTACAATCCACTGATTTATGATAGAGTTAATTGATAAGTTCATTTATCTTCTATTACTAACGATAGAATAAATCATTATTGAGATCAAAACTAATTGTGTACTTTTTTCTTCACTTTTACGAAAGATCCGCAACATCAACAAAATGGTTTCCTTATATTAAAAACAGCACTATGTATTCTGATACCCTTATATGAAATAGTCTTTGGGAGTATTTTGCCCTGCCATGGCGGCGCTCTTGTCATTTGTCTGATACTGTTATTTTGTAATTGTATCAATTTGTGCTGAATATTACCGACCTATTCAAGTTTACTTGTGATTCGTCAGTTTATCATAGACAGAATCTACACTCACACATTGATAGTATAATAGTAATTTCTCATAACCTGAGAAAAAGTTTGCTTAAACAATTGTTGACAATATGAAATGTATTTTTTTTTTAATTTTCTTTAAAAAAAAAGAGTGAAATTACCTTCATTAACATCTGATGGTAATCAAAATATCGGGAGATGAGTCCGTAGGGTTTTATCATCATACATGTTCATTATTTGATCAAATAAAAAGGAATATCAAAACCAAGAAACAACTGTTTGCATTTATTATCATTATTTTACTATTTTTTTTATTTTAAAACCTTTTTGTTTATATACTTACAGTGAAGCTCATAATTTAACGATGCCAGATTTTGTAAATACAGTCTGTTTAATGATATATAGAAAGTTAGGAAGATGACCATATTTGTTGGTGTACTGATGATATTGGTTATCCCAGTTTCGATGACTATGTGCCTAGGGCGTCTGTTTCATAACCGGGAGATCGTGGGTTCGAATACAACCACGGGATCCAAAATCTCTAAAAATAGAACTGGAATTCCGGTAGTTCCAGGATTGGTTGTCAGAATAACGTGACCGGATGTGGTATTATGTCAGGTGATACCACACTGTTGCAGTACTATATGTCTCTTGTAGACCAACGCCTCCAAAAACTGAACTATCTATACATCATGTGCCCGACGAATCACAGGTATGCGAACATGCACTGACTGCAATGAATCTTTAGGGATAAGCACATTCATAAAAATCCTTATATGATTATCCATTTCCATTAAGGTATTTGTGATTTGCAAATTTATGTCCAACTGACATTTTTGGTATTTGTAGCACTCTTAATTAAATCAATCATCAGCTTCAGTTTATGAATTCAGGTCTAATAAATACAGATTTACCAAAATGAATTCAATGTATTTAGCTCAAAATGCTTTCGAATGCAAAGTTTAATAACGGCTTACTGAAATATATGTGTATGGTACTAAACATGACTTTTCACGACACCAAGACCTAGGATTTTGACGCATATTGACATCAAGTTTGTGCGACGTGGATTAACTGCTGAAAAAGATCTATTTTTGTTGCTTATGACCGTGATTCAAAACAAATCGCAAGAACAGCCTATCTTTGAAGTTAATGGAACTAAAGCGATGCCGGAAGTCGGATAGAAACTGGAATGTATTTACCACGTCTGTCAACTGCTATTTTTGTCAAAAAAACTTCAAAAGAAACTCTTTTTTTTTCGTCAGTAGACATAAATTTAAAATTCTGGCGTTCCTTTACGCCACCGTCCACTAGCCGTGTCCGTTAAAGCCATGTAACAACAAACAAAAGGGCCAAGATGGGCCTGCGTCGCTCACCTGAGTAAGATTGCTGTGTTAGGCATGATGACAAAAAATGTGGCATTTAAAGTGTTTTTCTAACATTTGACTAAGTGACCTAGATTTTGATCCTACCTGAATTTGCACTCAACTGGGAATTCATGCAGTCATCATTCTTATCAAGTTTAATGAAGACTGGTACAAAAATGTACAACATTTTCTTAAAAATTTGCCCTGGTGACCTACTTTTTAACCCCATGTGGCCCGATATTAAAGTCATCCAAGATATCATGTAGACAAACATCCTGACCAAATTGTATGGAGATTGGACCAAAACTGTTGCCTCTAGAGTGTTCACAGGGATTTTCTAGCATTTGACCTGGTGACCTAGTTTTTGATCTTACATCACCAATTTTCAAACTATTCAAGATATATGTAGACAAACATTCTGACCAAATCTAATGAAGATTGGGCTAAAACTGTGGCCTCAAGAGTGTTCACAAGGTTTTTCAAGGATTTGACCTGGTGACCTAGTTTTGACCCCACGTGACCAATTTCGAACTCATCCGAGATATCATGTAGACAAACATCCTGACCAAGTTTCATGAAGATTGAGCCATAACTGTGGCCTTTAGAGTGTTTACAAGCAATTGTTGAAGACAGACGACGGACAAAAAGCGGTCACACAAGCTCACCCTGAGCCAAGTGTTCAGGTGAGCTAAAAATACATTGTGTACATTCCATGCGTACGTTCTGTGCCCGTATCGTTTCGCTAGGTTATCGATTTTTCACGGTCAGTGAACATGTCATTTTAAGAAGATATCATTTCATTATGACAAGACATCACGCTGTGTGGACATGATATCCTGACGTTTAGACAAGATAGCATCTAGAATGATACGATATATGGTCAAGATACCACGACACTTCGACAAAATAACACGCATGTCCGACATGATAACACGCTGTTTGAACATAATATCATGCTCATTGGACAAGAGTACACATTAACCAGACAAGATATCATATTAAGTTGCCACAATAGTGCAACACTTTGAGAAAATATGATACTATTTTACCAAGATAGGACATTAAATGAACAAAACTTGAAATCTCTCAACATAAGACAGTTACGGGGTTTCAATTTATAAGTATAGGCTGTCAGTATATAGAGAGGCAATTATATCCTCGCGTAAACTGGCATGACCGCTGTTAAAATGATCCAATTTATCACTATAATATCGTATAAATATATAACCATTTTAAAAATGTAGAAATAATAAAATGCCAAAAAAAATAATATTTAATTCTTATGTATTGTTCAGAACAATGAATGGCTAGCCGTGTTCTTCTGGTATACATTTGTATATACTACTCAAAGTTTGCTAAGCACCATCAGCTATTTTCCCGTAGCGTTGCATGCTTAGACAAGCGACTTTAAAGGCAAACTACATTAAATTTTACATTAAAACAAATCTTGCTTTTATGCAGAAGTATTGTTTATGTACCAAACTTACTACCAGTTACAAGAAATAAGCCTTTCGGATCCTCAATACTGGGAATTAATCATAATTAGAAAGTGCGAATTTTGAGAAAACACCTCAAAATTTAAAGTCAGCTAAATTCAGAACTTTGATCTTCAAATATTTCTGTTTTCTAAATGGAATACTTTTAAGGATATTTGTAACGATGTTGGCCTGTTCATGGTCATTTTTTTCTGTATTGATCACAAGATTTAACTTCCATTTATAAAATGCCATTTCTTGCACAAAAAACAACAACACACTTTTGTGAATTTTGCAAATAATGACAGGAATTGGCTAAATCGTTGTAACTCATTTTTGAGTCTCTTTTCTATCATTTTGACAAAAACTATGCGTAAAATTGATTGTCAGCTAACGCTTTCCTTTCAGGTACATAGCATCACATTCAGCATGTGTTTTTATTGACTCTATGGGAAAATAGCGGGTGGTGCTTAGCAAGCTTGAGTAGATATAACTATTGTAAACGATAAATTGCTGAATTAACTACACAGTATTCCCAGGAACGAAACGGAAGCAAGCAACGATGTGGCATAGAGGGAACAATTCAAGAATTTTAAAATTCAAAATTCATTGGCATACTGGCAAATGGAATGTCTTTTGATATATCTCAGGTTGATTTTTTCTATTTTTGAATAATATATAATATGTAAATTAGTTTTATAAAAAGTAGAACTGAAAACAAAATAAACTTTCACAAAGTGTGTGTAATTAATCACTGTGAGGAATTGGTGTTTCCCGGAACGGAACAGCCATTCTTTTAATTTACGTAGGGCATTGCTTTCAATTGAACTGGATTTTCCCCGAATAGGTAAGATCGTATTTGTTGTGTGCATGAAGTTATCAAGGAAGTGCTATTTGGGTTATGGAAAAAAGGTGAAAAATCGTTTATATATATACATGATTCACCTACAATACTGTAAGTTTCCAATTTTCTGCTCGAAAGCAAAGAAAGGGTACCACTTGTTAAATTATCAATATGATTATAATATACAGGGGTTTCATGCTTATTCATTAAATAGAAAAAATAAAGCAAAGAAAGCTATGAGAGACAGTAGGGGTATCTATATTTCTAAAAGAACGAGCTGATTTTTGTGTCGGATTTGGAACATCACTACGTATACTGAGTATCACGGTAATTCAGTAACCGTTCCGTAGTCGTTTTATTTGTGTTTAAAAATAAATAAAATTGCAAAGCTGGCGAGAATTTGCGGTGAATCCATCGAAATTGGATGAATATGAATATCGTAACATTTCTGGGGAACACCGTATAGTGGGTTCTACGTATTGTTAAAAAAATACAATTCTGGGGGAACCTCGTCTAGCTTCGAAGCCACGTTGGATGGGTGTTACAATGCACCGAAATCGGTTTTTGTCCTCATTTTGATAACATAGGTCCTTTTATTTATATTTTAGAGTTATCCAATTTGTCTTTCGAGTTTATGTTGCGTGGCGGTTATAAGAGTCTGGCGTGCGTATAAACCACGATGTTCACACGTGGTAAATGGTCCTAAGCTAAGACAACGTCATTGCTGTGTGCAGCATTAAGTGGGGCTCTTGACATCATTCGCACTAGATTCGAGTTAATTTTGCCATGCCAATAACGGGCAACGGATTAAACAGCCCAAGTTTAACCTGTGCATTTTGTTAACATCATATAAGTCTTAGATTTGTGATTTTTTTCATCTTATTTCTTCTTTAATTGTGATGGCTACCAATTTATTTCTGGTTATTATGGACATATTTTAGACCTTGCTGTCAAGGATTTCCTTCTTAGCTGAAGAGACAGCATCTGAAGAGACGGTGGGTGGATACAAGGGAGTTTGGGTGCGATACCTTAGCTCATTTTGCGAATAGACCCCTTGGTTCTTTTACGTGCCTGATGTATAGCACCTATACACGGAAGACAAGTTCCTGGGTAGAACCAGTACTGAGTACCATTTTGCCGAGTGCCAGTCAATAGTTCATCTGGTACCAATATTATACATCTTTAGTTTGACGTGGTGCCCCAACTGGGATTCGAACCCCAGACCTCCCGAACACAAAGCGGACACTCTACCACTGAGCTATTGCGTTTGTCATTCTTGTAGAATTGAAACAGGAAGTGAAAGTTTTCTTTAATTAGTCCATTCTGCATAATATTTCAATTCTTCAACTCTTATCCTTCCCCTTTGAACTTTAAAACACACACCTTTAAACATGTGACAGCAATGAGTCCTTTTTAATTTAATTTTCTTTTTATAGCGTTAAACTTGGTTTATTTGATGTTATTTGAATTATTTAATGCCACTTTATGCCATTAAAGGCTAACGGATGGCCAGTTCACCTAAATACTATTTCCCGGGAATCTGACTACTGAAACTTTAGCACGCATCTCTGTAATTTACTAAGTACAGCGTTGGAAGACAAGTGGCCACCAAAAAGAAATTGTAAGTCATTTATCACCGAGACCGTGCCTAACCCCCGTGGGGATCGAACAAACAACCGTCGGTTTCACAGTCAAGCACCATCAAGCCCGGTTTATTTATGTGAAACTCGTGGTCCCTATAGGCGCTGGGATATATAACCCATATCTATCCAGGTGAATCCCAACAATAAAATACAGTACCACTGATTGTAGAAGTCAACATTGCAGTTTTGATAAAAGTTAGATATATTGCAGGATTTTGAAAGCATTGGATATAATCACAATTTCTGTGCAAATAAAACTGTAAAAGAAGCGATTTCGCGGGACTTTTCTAGTTATTATTTTTAGTAGTTACATTTATACGACACTACTTTTTATTTAATCATCGGAGACATGCAATATTTTGAAAACTTATATAAAAATACAAAATGCCACTTTATGATAACAGGAGATTCTAATTCATGATTGGAGAGTTACCAGACTATGTAGGAAATAATGAATCTTTTTCAGACGAACTATTTGATTTACTTCCTGATGACTATGAACAAGATGATGTTTTAAGAAGAAAAAGTCAGATAAATGTGTATATGAAAATAGGAAGATGCTGTTAGAATTTTATAAATCATCAGTGTTAAAGGGGCTGCCTACCAGGCCCTATCAAAATTACCGTAAAAATATATACAACTCATTTTCAGTCGTTAATGTTATTAACTATGTTATTAAGTCTACCAACAGCCAGAAAAAAATCGTTTCCGATCTTATCAAAAGAAGGGTGTTTCCCGTTTATAAATTAAACTTTGATTTCATTATACGGGCACTTCACATAGATCACGTGATCGATAAATGAATTGTTAATGAGAGTAGGGATCGAATTTGAATGAGACGAAACGGTTTTGGGGTTAACGTCTTAATTTCCAATCATAAAGACATCAATACTTATCAATGTCTACATAAAGATTAAATCTCTTAGCTGTCGCCATGTCGTTTTAAAGTATTAAGCTGTTATCGTTACAAATTGCAATAACGTGTGCAATGCCTTTAGGAAAATACACCCACTTGTCTATCAACAATTAAGCAACCAACTGTCGCTGTCGGCTCCCATTGTGTTCTTTATGTCGCCCCATCGCGTGACTCGATCGCCGATATTTACAAGTTTTGATCTTTAGCGTTTCTGTCTCGCAGCAAAGGTTCGGCTATTTAGCGCTTTTTTTTGGCTCCATTATAGTGCTAGAAATAGCTTGTTTGATTAGATGCGCATGTGCGAACGGCACTTGCGCTGTCACGTGATTTTCAGAAATCTAATTTTGAACTTACGCAGTAAAATTTGCGTTAGAAAAAACTGCGAAAACGGCAATATCTCGGGATTTCTTTGGTAATGTAAGTTATCAGTGATCAGATTTCAATGCCTCACACACAATTATAACATTGATTTTCTTGAATTTAGAAGTTTTTTTCCCCGTCATTTTAGCATCTGTGGGGCAGTCTTTTTAAGAAAATTGAGGAAAATACACATGTGTAAATGTACATGGTAGTAGTGTTATTAATTTGATATTTTGTAGGATAAATATTTTATAATATTTTGAGAATTTTGTTGTAAATGATCAAAATATAAGGTCAAATTATTGTGCTATCAAATCTAGTATAAAATCAATACCTATATGTATAAATGATGTTAGATAGAAAGTAGTGATGAAACGGGTGTAAATAGAGTATCATTTTCATATAAATGGAATTGTAAGAAAATATATATGTATATGTAGGATTACTACAGAATGAAAATGTGGCTCAAAGATTTGATACAATATGTAATTGTATAAATGAGGTATAAAATAATTTAGATTTAGATGAACAATTACATGTACATTCTTTATGCAGTAGTTTAGATGAAGTATGAACACCTCTATTTAGGTGATATATTAAGATAAAGAATGTTGAAAGTGTAAAAGAACAAGTCCAAAAATCATATTACTTTGATAATGAATGCAATAAATTTAAGACAGATTTTTATAAATGCCTATATCCTTATAGAAAAACACGTGTGATGAAAATAGGATTACTATGGTACAGGCTAGAAGTGATTACATCAACAACAAAAATCAGTTAGAAAAAAGAAATTTTATATGATAGATATCAAACTAAGAAGTGAGAAATAGCATAATTTGTTAATGCTAAACTGTATTGGAAAATGTTAAGAGGTTCAGTGGTAATTAACATGTTTACTTTTACCTAATGATTTTCTTGTTTATTTTCAGTCTATTAATGACAGTTTCAACTTTTTCAAGCTTATGATGATGTCGTATTTTTAATGAAAGTTATTTAAATGGTGAATTGCATGTTATGTTTTCATATACCATTTACAAGTGATGAAATAATTAAAGCTTGTAAAAATTAAGTCCTGGTAAATCGCTTAGCCTAATTATCTATTGAATGATCTTTTTAAAATATGGGTCTGAGTCAAGAAAATTTGCAATTATGTTATTGATGTTTTTTTTTTATAAATTGTTTGATATATTTAAATTGAATATTGACTATGTGGGCGGAAAATTATCATGTTTATAGAATCACAGGCTGGCTTTAGGCAACATATAGGAACTGTTGACAATATATTTGTATTACATGGTATTATTACACATTTGTTGAATTATACTGTGCTTTTGTTGACATTACAAAGGCTTTTGATTTTATAACTTGAAGTATTTTATAGTATACATTTATTAAAACAGGGGAAAGATATTATAGATTATAAAATCTATGCATACAAGTGTTAGATCAAAAGATCCAAAGATAAATACAATAATATAGTTAGTGAAGAGTTTACATGCTATATAGGGTAAGTTAAGGGGAAGCATTTTCAGCATTTTTTTTCAATGTATTTAAATGATATTGAATATTATTTAATTAACCCTTTCCCTCATAGAGAAAACCATGAAAAGACTTATGCGAACAGCATAGAACCAGATCAGCTGGTTCGCTGCTCCTCAGTGGTCTGGAAATGAGGCTTTTGTAATTAAATTTGGTAAGGTTTAACTGTGGTTTTTCTGCAGATCAGGCTTCATGTGGTACCTATTGAGTGCGTCAAAATGAGTCTATATGAGGGAAAGGGTTAAATGGATACAAAGGTGTTGAGATTTGTATACTTAAATTGTTATAAATATATAGGAGTCACCCGGTGGTCGGTCGGTCGGTCGGTCGGTCGGTCCAGCGGTCCGTTGCATTTTCCTTGTCCGGAGCATAACTTGAAAACCACAAGTTGGAATTCAAACAATTCATCAATGTCAACACATGAGGAAGTGCAGTGCACAAGAACCATAACTCATCTGATATTACAGAGTTATTGCCCTTTGTTTTTTTCCTTGTCCGGAGATAACTTGAAAAGTACAAGTTGGATTTCAAAACAATTTCATACAATGGTCAACCACAATATGAGGAAGTGCAGTGCACAAGAACCATAACTCTATCTAGAGTAATTACAGAGTTATTGCCCTTTGTATTTTTTCCTTGTCCGGAGTATAACTTGTAAAGTACTGATTGGATTTCAAAACAATTTCATACAATGGTCAAGCACAATGAGAGGAAGTGCAGTGCACAAGAACCATAACTCTATCTATAGGAATTACAGAGTTATTGCCCTTTGTATTTTCCTTGTCCGGTATAACTTGTAAATACTGTTGGATTTCAAAACAATTTCATACAATGGTCAACACAATAGAGGAATGCAGTGCACAAGAACCATAACTCATGATTTCAAAACAATTTCATACAATGGTCAACCACAATATGAGGAAGTGCAGTGCACAAGAACCATAACTCTATCTATAGGAATTACAGAGTTATTTCCCTTTGTTACTTTTCCTTGTTTTTCTTGTCCTGAACATAACTCGAATATTATACATGGTATATACTTGAAACTTAAAATGTAAACAGATGGCGACTAGGAGAAGTGCAGTGTCCAAGAACTGTAACCTTATATTTTTAAATTACTGTGACAAACAACCATTATTGACTCTCTATCAACTTTAAATAAAAACTTTACTTACTTATTACTATCACAACCAATATACTATGTATACAGGTTCTTATCTATGCTCTGCCTGAAGTCTGGCTTCTCCTGCATTAAAGTATTTTGCGGGGGTATTAATCACCTTCAGTGATAGCTCTAGTTATTGTTTAGAGGATGCGTTTCATTTAGTTTTAGAATGTCCTTTATTTACGACTTTTAGAAAAAAAAATACATGCATTTTATTGGAAAAGACCTTATATTCCTAAATTTGTAGAATTGATATAATCTGACTATGAAATAAATTGTAAGAATCTGCCATGTTTGTAAAGCACTTGAAAAAAAAGTTACCGCTTTATTATATGCCTCCTACTCCTCACGTTTATTTTTATTATTTGTTTATCATATATGTGTATGTTTTGCATGTATATAGGAAAAAGTGTGCATTTGTGTTTACTCATATATACTTGACTATTTGAGTTTACGTCGCTTCGACAGTATTTCAGTCATATAGCAACGTCCAGCTAATTACAGGTGGAGGAAGACCCCGAATGCAGAGAGGCATCCGGGTAGAACTACCGCAAGCCAGCTGGAAGGTTTCCTCACATGAAAATTCGAATGACCCTCCCGGGATTCAAACCCACGCGGTGAGGGTCTGAGTGATTGTTAAAGTCAGCGACTTTACCCTCTCGGCCACGGAGGCCCCCACTCATATATATGCATGTAAGTATTCATAAAATCATATAGATCTAGTTTAATATGTGATAATATGATATTGATGCCACTGATCTTTGACCATATATGAAACCAAAATGCCATGTTTATTTCTGCATGACATGTTTTATACCTATGTTTACCATGGACATAATACCTACATGTATATGACGAAAATAATCTCTATCTTTACACAAATGATATTTGTTCCAAACATGATTGCAATACAGCAAAAACTCGCTATCAGGCCACTCCAGTTAAATTTTGATATGGTCAAAATGTTT
>CM037789.1:17732607-17782607 GCA_021229015.1 Solen grandis
TTTTTGTTTAGGACTCCAGTTTGCCAGAATCCTTGTGACTGGTTTTACAGTGCTTACAATGGTCTGTTACAGCTGTGGCAGGTGGTGTATATACAGCAACAAGTGGAGGTAGGAATGGCTGGCGTCCTGCCAGCCTGCGTCCAGCTGGCTATGGACATGCTTCAACAAGCGCCCCCTGGTGACCAGCGACGTCTTCTGCATAACCTTCATACACTGACGCAGTGGGAGGCTACAAACAAACACACCTCTGTCAGGTACTTTCTCATGTTTTGATCTACATTCTTCTCCTGTCGTTGCTCTATGCCTGTGTCCTGCATTCAGTTGCTATTAATAGTCGCTCACACAAGCAAATAATTAAAGATTGGTTCCCTGCTTGAATTTTAAAAAGTCTGTTTGTGAAATTATTATCTCCCTGTTTCAAGGAAGTGGGTTGCTTATAGGAATCACGCTAGTCACGTCCTGTCAGTTAAAGCTGAGTGAGACTGCTGTAACCCAAGTGTAAATGTTTCGATGATGACTGATTGTTTCAGAAAAACTTTCCGACAGAGTCTTCAGAAGCACTGGGAAGGTCTGTCAGTGTTGGTTCTACACGAAGAAGTGCAGGTGGCGTGGCTGGCACTCCGTCTGCTAAACCATGTGACCATACCAGACAGCGTGTCCACTGGGGCAATGCTACGATTGTCAGGAGCTGTCATCTCTCTCTTCTTCCGTGTAATGCCTTTACAAGGTGGGTCTCTCATAGATACATTTACTTCATGAATATTCATGTATAAATTCATGATATGATGTATATATATTAATTAAACTTTAAATGGTAAATGAAACAATGGTTTTTCTTTGCTCTGCAGGCTGTATAGATTTTGAGCTACAGTATTGTATGAGCAAAAAGAGGAGACTATAGGAGCTGTCTGATTTTGGTCTGCACTGTTTGCCTATCTATATCATTTTCATTGATAAAGAAGGCCATTATACAATGAAAACTTTTTTAAGAGTTGCAGTCCCTTTTCATAAGGCTAATCATGAATGAAAAACACATTTCTCTAAAGTTTTTTCAGGAGTTATAGCCCCTTTCAACTGAAATGCTCAACTCAATGCTTGTTCCGTTTCATAAAATGTTCAGTATCTTTCAAAGTGTTTGAGGAACAACAATTAAACTTTACATACACATGCATTGGTTGGATTGATTGGTCAATCACCAGTGAAAGACTCCATTCCCTATCAAGAATTTTTAAAAATTGTGACCCCATTTTACTTTATTAGTTTGTTATTTCATTTTCAGGCACAGTAATCATACTTTATAGGTGAACTACAGTTGAACTTTGGTGACTATCAGGCCAGGGGAACGGCAATTTATTCGAGTCATTGGTAGTTCGACCAAATCGTGGCTATGATGATATATTAGGCCGTCCTTTAGAATTGATTGATTAAAGTAGATTTCATATTTTGAAAATAACATCGGCAAAAAAAAAATAGAGGTAACATTAAATAATAAAAACAAAAACTTATCTTTATTTTTCTTTTTAAACATATATAAATCAATAAAACAGCAGCTCTCAAGATCAAATCACAAACATCAATGATGACATACAATTCATACATGTACACATACATCAGCCTACATGCAAGTCGTAATGTTTCCTGCATACGTTTTATTTTGCATAAAAAATGAAAAAAGAAATATGTAGTGTAAATAATCCTTAAATATAATTGAAAACAAATCAATTAATAACAAATTCCTCCTTTAATTTGCAACATGATCAGCGTTAACTTGTATCATCTTATTACACTTTGATGTGTTAATTATTGAACCGCTGATTGTTCCAATCCCACAATGTGTGAAAAACACGCTGCACCACAGGTTGCAATAAGTCCCCCAGCGAACATCACAGGTAGGGAGGTTCAACCGATAGGTGTGAATTATATAGCACTTTAATATTGAGCCGGAAATGTAGTTCGAGAGTTCCAGCCATCAGTGTTCGACTCATCCCAGGTTGAACAATATAGAATTAAGAACAGTTTATACCGGGACCGTGAAATGTGTTCGAGTCAAGTATGGTGTTCCAGTTTTCATTGTTCGAGTCACCGAAGTTTGACTGTATATAGGGCATTAATTGTCATTCTGTTATATTCAAGATGTAAATCTAACTTCCAAAGTGTATTACAGCTGTCATGTTGTTGTAAATGAGAAACAGCTGACATAAGTTCCTGCTTGATGTTGCAGACACAAAGATGGTTACCAAGATGGTTGGAGCATGTAAGCAGTGCAGCAGACAGCTGGCAAAGCGGACGTTTGTCCAGGCCATCCTGATCCGCTACCTCCTGGAGGGGGCCATTGAACATGTACGTCACACACAATTTCTTCTGTAAATTTTTTTCTTGAAGTTTGAAAAATGTTTTTCTATGAGTGAAGACTTGCTGTACACTATTTTTGTTAAAAATTGTTTGTTGAGGCAGCAATGATACATAATTATAAGCTTTATTTATTTTACAACAGTCGAACTGAAAGCGATATCGCGTTTCAAAATCCTCTCATTGGCAGTGCTGGTGGTGTTCGTGTAGTCCTTAGTGTGAGGGGAAACTGGACTAATCAGGAGAAAGCATGTGTGTCCTTTCACATGCATTGGATGAACCTGGGAGTGAATGGGTATTGGTTATAAGCTAGTGTGTTAATCACTACACTCTCTGGACATCCAAATATCTTGAAGACTGATATTCACTTTTTGTGATATTTTGGGACTACCACCCACAGACATATGTGACAGCTGACATGATGTTTATGCAGTCGCTACCATGGGTATGTGTAATGGCCTTCCTTTTTTTGCTGGCAGGAAAACCGGCCCCTGCTTGGTGGTCGAGAGGCTTTGAGGACAGCCACCACGGGGAGCCGAGACTCGCACACAGAACTGATGGCAGAGAACAAGAACCATGGGCTCTCTCTCACCACCCTCAGGTCACACTCCAGTGTCTTTCATGCTGGGGTCATAGGTCAAGGACTCCGGGATGCCTCCAGATCAGCCGTGCTACCTGAGGTAAGGAGACATAAGTGAAGATCTTTTACAGGGCATTCCATTGTAATGCAAAATCAAATATAACACAGACCAGACTCAAAATCTTCATATTGTGAGTTGTTTAGTTGACTTAAGGTACAATTTTACATGTTGATAATGTGGTCAAATACAATGCGATATTTTTAACAGCCTAAATTGTAAAAGTGGGAGGTCATATGTTCGATCCCAGCCGTGACATACCTAATTCTTAAGAAAAAGTACTCAGGGTAGTTCCAGAACTGATTGGTCCGGTGTCAGGATAATGTGACTGGGTGTGGTATCATGCCACTTGTCTACGCGTGATACTGCAGTGTGGCAGCACTATATCTGTCTCAAGTAGACATCATCTAAATGACTGAGATGTCGATGGGAGATAAACCAAATTAACATACAAGCATAATAGAGAAGAAATAGACTGGAAAGAAACTTATCTAAAGGACTTTATAATATGTTTATCTGCTAGAATACTGTACATTGATGCTTGAAACTAACATACAAAATCATGAAAGAAGAAGACGCTTGTTCAAAGTTATTTATTAAGAACTACCCGGTAAAACATAAAAAAATGGACATACATATTGGTTTTTTGCTATCAGTCAATATTTATATCTAACAAACAGGTTGCCCAAAATGGGTTATTTGATAAAAATACTATTACTATTCTTAACCCTATCAATATGCCATGGCAAGAGACTGACCTAATAAATAGTGTCATAGCGTAGGCTCAGCACAAAAGGGTCTCAACTTGTTCTTTAATACATATAAGTTACAGCCCTTTTGTGCTGAGCCCACACTATGACACTAATTGTTTAACTTTTGGACCAGTAGACTTGTTTTTGTGTCACTGACCCCATGCTATGACACTAATTATTCAGCTACTGGACCAGTAGACTACTTTTTGTGTCACTGACCCCATGCTATGACACTAATTATTCAGCTACTGGACCAGTAGACTACTTTTTGTGTCACTGACCCCATGCTATGACACTAATTATTCAGCTATTGGACCAGTAGACTACTTTTTGTGTCACTGACCCCATGCTATGACACTAATTATTCAGCTACTGGACCAGTAGACTACTTTTTGTGTCACTGACCCCATGCTATGACACTTATTATTCAGCTATGGAACCAGTAGACTACTTTTTGTGTCACTGACCCCATGCTATGACACTAATTATTCAGCTATTGGACCAGTAGACTACTTTTTGTGTCACTGACCCCATGCTATGACACTAATTATTCAGCTACTGGACCAGTAGACTACTTTTTGTGTCACTGACCCCATGCTATGACACTAATTATTCAGCTACTGGACCAGTAGACTTGTTTTTGTGTCACTGACCCCATGCTATGACACTAATTATTCAGCTATTGGACCAGTAGACTACTTTTTGTGTCACTGACCCCATGCTATGACACTAATTATTCAGCTACTGGACCAGTAGACTACTTTTTGTGTCACTGACCCCATGCTATGACACTAATTATTCAGCTACTGGACCAGTAGACTACTTTTTGTGTCACTGACCCCATGCTATGACACTAATTATTCAGCTATTGGACCAGTAGACTACTTTCTGTGTCACTGACCCCATGCTATGACACTAATTATTCAGCTACTGGACCAGTAGACTACTTTTTGTGTCACTGACCCCATGCTATGACACTAATTATTCAGCTATTGGACCAGTAGACTACTTTTTGTGTCACTGACCCCATGCTATGACACTAATTATTCAGCTATTGGACCAGTAGACTACTTTTTGTGTCACTGACCCCATGCTATGACACTAATTATTCAGCTACTGGACCAGTAGACTACTTTTTGTGTCACTGACCCCATGCTATGACACTAATTATTCAGCTATTGGACCAGTAGACTACTTTTTGTGTCACTGACCCCATGCTATGACACTAATTATTCAGCTACTGGACCAGTAGACAACTTTTTGTGTCACTGACCCCATGCTATGACACTATTATTCAGCTATGGACCAGTAGACACTTTTTGTGTCACTGACCCCATGCTATGACACTATTATTCAGCTATGGACCAGTAGATTTTTCCCCTTTATTCAGCTACTGGACCAGTAGACAATTTTTTGTGTCATTGCTATAAGCAGAAGTTACACATAGGGATCCCTTTTCTGTTGTCTGTTTGTCCATCACACTTTTTCTGTTACACTTCAGCAGGTGACACATGTGTTCC
Source organism: Solen grandis (assembly GCA_021229015.1). Taxonomy (NCBI): domain Eukaryota; kingdom Metazoa; phylum Mollusca; class Bivalvia; order Adapedonta; family Solenidae; genus Solen; species Solen grandis. The sequence continues at coordinate 17,737,867 of CM037789.1, forward strand.
AGAGAACACTCTTGTTGTCATTATCCCTCCCCCCACTTAAAAAATATACGATTGCTTCACAAAGTTAATCGGGCAATATAAGAATCGCATACTTAACCCTGGTCTATCCTGTCATGCCATGTCCTGATTTGTTGTCTGTCATTGTTCTAGGAGCAGATATCCCGCAACTGTACCTATCTAGAGGAGATGCTGTGGACATGTTGTCAGGACCAGACGGTCCCGCAGACAGATGCACAGACAGACAGCGAGGATCAGTCTAAACCACCTAAATCTTACAAGTAACAGTTGTGATAAATGAAATATTTAAAAAAAAACCTATTTGCCTTGGTGACAAAACAAGGTGCAAGATCCATATGTCACTTGTCAAGCCTTTCATTGAGTATTTTTGCGACACTGTATTAGATACTATTTAACATTGGGTAAAATTACAACTTACAGAATTATGAGCAAAAATATAGTCATTTTTGAACTTTAATATTATTCAAATATATTTATCCATACAGGAATCACTGTGTTTTGTTTTACAATATCTTTATATACTGTAGTATCAGTATTGTTCGCGCTGGTCTAATTTTCGCGATGTTCGCGCAATGGGCCTTCCGCGAATTTAGGACCGCGCGATATTAAGTCTGTATAATCAAAGAATATATATGGTATTTTTTTTGTTTGACGCTGATTTTGACAACTAAATTTCATGCGTTGTTTTATAATCAGTACCATCTTAGATCAATTAAACCAACAGTTTCCCAAGGGGTTTTACACTCGTGTACTATTTGAGACTAATATCAAATCAATAAACTGCGTTATTCCTTTTAAAATAAGATTTTTTTTGTATATTTTAACTTGCCTTTTACCGGTGTTGAACCGGTGCATGAAATTTACTCTTGCGTATTGTTTACTCTTTTTTGCCGAGAAGATTAGGAAAGTGGTCCAAAATAAATACAGATTTCGAACAAACATTACTACTAACTGTATGGTTGCAGATCGTGTGTACTGACATGTCCCCACCTTCCTTCTAAGTTGACAGTTTGTTTATACAACAATCAAGGTGAGACCTGTAAAACAAAAAAGGTCCCGGAGAATAGTTTGTCTGATCGCCGGAAGTGCTGCAGTCGATAACAAAAGAAAGGCCATCTTTCGGCAATTTGGCCCCAGCAATTAGGAGACGGTGCTAATTAACAACTTACCAGTAACCCTTACCAGTAACCCACCCCTATGACGTCACTTACCTGGGGGGAGGGTAGCGCGAACATATCAGTCGGTAATTAATTAGCATGCGATATCCAGGGCACCAAATCAGTCATTCAGAACGAAATGGATATTTTTTTTATTTATTCATATTTATTTTTTGTACTTTTTTTTTTTTTTTTTTTTGAAATGGGAAATGGGCAAATTTAGCACCGCGCAAAAGGGTCTTTAGAGAGGGTAGCGCGAAATTAAGACTGCGCGAAAATAACTGATACTACAGTATTGTCCTGTTAACCCTTTCCCTAATAGAGGACACCATGAAAAGACCTATGTGAACAGCATAAAACCAGATCAGCCTGCGAGTAACTCGCAGGCTGATCAAGTTTTATGCTGTTCGCTGCTCCTCAGTGGTCTGGAAATGAGGATTTTGTAATTAAATTTGGTAAGGTTTAACTGTGGTTTTCTGAAGATCAGACTTTATGTGATACCTATTGAGGGCGTCAAAATGAGTCTATATGAGGGAAAGGGATAAGGTAGTGTAGTGGCCCTTTGGGGTGGTCATCATCCCCATCAGTGATAGCTTTAGTATGCTTTATCTTGACATTGTTAGCCCCATTTCTCTTAAGTAAGGTGTGTCTTCATGAGGTCTTGTATGAGTGGGTGAATGACAGTAGAAAAGGGATGTGTCCTTGACAAACAAATGTGTGATGAGCTCCATGAGACCCCGGTGTTGTGTATCCCTGCAGGCTGAGGGTGAGTCCAGACATGTGCCGCAGTATTGGGAACCAGGTGGTGGAGATGGCCACGCCCGATGTCCTTTACAACAACCGATTCTGGCCGGAGGAGGAGTCTCTCAAGATGACCGTGGAAAGGTAAGGTGACCCATGGTATTTATAAGACAGCTTGACCCTTAACCTCATAAACCACAAAACACCCATGGCTAAACAAGATGACAGCCTCCTCAAAGTACAAATAATTGATGCATATTTAGAAGGGAAATAGATTTTTTTTTCAAGGTTTTGAACCTCAAACTTTGGGGTGCAGAATATACATGAGTGCACACAATACATGAGTGTTTACGGTATTTCACTTCGAATGGAGATGTAAACCTACGTAAGTCACTCGCCACACCTTATCTTCATGCTGGTGTAATATTCCACACATTGTTCAGTAGATTATTAACATACGCATAAGATTTTAACCAATTTAAATCAGCAAATTTTACTGAGTATTGCCGCAACCTTGTGAAATGATCTATAATGTAGACTTGATGGATTTTAAATCTTTAATATTTTTTCGCAGTCTCAGAAAGTATGGAATAAACTTGTGTATTTTTACTGCAGGGACTTGCATGTGTGGAAAGTGTTTGAGGAGAACCCAGTCGTGTGGAGGGTGATGGAGCTGCTGGCAGGAAGTATGTAGACCTTTCGTTATCTTCATATAAACTAAGGCCATCCTTTAAAAACTGTTTGACTGTCCCCTTTGGCCGAGTGATTAGAGTTTCAGGACTGGTTGGCCCGGTGTCAGGATAATATGACCGGGTGTGTAATCATGCCACATGTCTACGATGTAATACTACAGTATGGCAGCACTATATCTGTCCCAAGTAGACATAGTCTCCAAAGGACTGAAATGCTGACAGTTGGATGTTAAACCCAATAAATAAACATACAAAAAGCATGATCAAATAGACATTGACTTAGTACTAACACATGTTGGAGGGGAATAGGTTAATCACATGTTACAGGTTCTGTTTTTTGATGAAACAGCCAAAATATTATGTAAAAAAAATGGACAGGTTGTGTTCTTTCTCAAGAGAAATAGTGACTTCCGGGGAAAATCCTGAGCTGTAACACCAGTATAGAAATACATTTGTATGGTCTTTTTGTACCAGGAATCTCAGTGTGCACTACACTATTGGGGATCAAGGTCATTTGAAGGTCAAGGTCACCTAGGGGGATGTAGAATTCTTCAACGTGCATACACCTGTGAAATTTGGAGGCTGTAGGTGGAAGGGCTTCTGTGTTATGGTCAAAATAAAAGTTTTGTGACAAACAGACAGACCAAAAACAATATGCCCCCAATATATCGATGCCAGAGTATAAAAATCAGTGTACCCTCACCCAAAGGTTTCAAACAAATACTATCATAGCATGGTTCACTTGTTATATCTCCAATTCCAAGAATATATAGGAATCCTACTCATCATATCCCATTACATCTTGTCATATCCTACACTTACGTCATATTAAGACCAGATGGGATGCAGGGGTATTACATGTAATCACTTTTAGTGACAGCTTTAGGTTAATTACTAGTCACATTCATGTAGGATATGATTGTCCGTCCAGACAAATTGGTTTCTACAAGTACATAAGTGTTCTCTCACATAAAATGGCAACATACAATTGAGATTGATTCCTCTATTGTATAGGAAATTGATGTAAAATAAACAAATGAAAATTTCACTACCTGAGCAGTCTGTGTAAAGATGTGTTTTCCACTTTCAGATTCACTGATCATGTCACGATGCTCTCCGGTGTTGAAGTCCCTTACAGCAGCAATGATGCACCACTTTGAGTCATCGCGGGAGAAAAAGGCCAGTGACAGTCCCCAACAGCTCAACTGTGTCTGTTTTATTGTTCGCTGTCTTGGCAAGGTGAGGTTGAGTGATGTTGGTGTGATGATGATGATGATGATGATGATGATGATGATAGTGTGATAATGTTGGGATGATGATGATCTGAGAGGTGTCTTTTAAATTCAATAGAATTTACCCACAAGCATTGCCATGTGAACTTTTGTTACATCTTTGTTTGTGGTGAAAATAAAAACCCTTTGTCAGATATTGCAAAATCAAAAGGTCACATAGTCCAAATTTAAAAGTCCATGGATCTATCCATTATAAAAATTTTTAGAGCTTTGGACATTTCCCATGTTTACAGATATATTCAAATTGAATTACATGCTTTCTATTAGTTCACTGGAATAATAGGTAGTCAGTTTGACTAGGTTTACTGTGAAATCATTCATTTTCATGGGACACTAATTTTCAATGATTTTGTGGAGGGTTTTATCCATGAATATTAATCCCCACAAAACCTTGTCTCTTATATAGACCTCACATTTTCTAGAACATAGATCCACAAATAAATGTACCCACGAAATTCCCTTGGCTACATAATCAACAAAATTTAATGTCAATTAAGGATTTTACAGTACATTAAAGAATACATTGTTTCACTGCAAAAATTTGGAAAGGTGCATTGAACCTACTTGCACAATTTTTAGGAAAAAAGTGGCTATTAATATAAGTATATTATTGTTTATTCTCTATGTTGATTGAAGTTAAATATGGCGCTTGCTTTTTCAGAGTGGGTTATTACCTAGTCCACTAGGTATATTATCAGAGTTATTCCCCTTTGTGACGCCATATGAGGTGTTCCTGTTATTACTAACCATCTGGAGATACATGAAGGTAGGGAATGCATGTCGCTCTGTCTCTGAAACATAACATACTGCACAGAAGGATTCAAATTTATGTATGTAAATTAAACATGACCTCCTAATGATGCATTTTGACACATCGACACAAACAGAGTAGACACAGATTACACAGTTCCTTTCTGGAGCTGACTGGTCAGGGTCTCCTTTGTTTAGTTTTACAATATTGTAGCTCGGGTTCTACACAGTCTGCATGGCAAATACAAGTCCATGGTTTCATATATCAATTGAAGTTCAATAAATTGATATTTATCAAGTCATGAATTTTTTCCTACAAATTCAGAAGGTAAAGGTTTAACCCTTTCCCACATATATACTCCTTTTGACGCCCTCAATAGGTATCACATAAAGCCTGATCTGCAGAAAACCACAGTTAAACCTTACCAAATTTAATTACAAAATCCTCATTTCCAGACCACTGAGGAGCAGCGAACAGCATAAAACCTGATCAGCCTGCGAGTTACTCGCAGGCTGATCTGGTTTTATGCTGTTCGCATAGGTCTTTTCATGGTGTCCTCTATGAGGTAAAGGTTTAAGAGCCAATTTTGAATTATTACAGCATAAGAGTTAAACAGGACAATACATTATGAAGCGCTTTATATCTAAAGCACACTATACAGCATTTAATGACTGAAGTATGGAATCAAATAACAATTACACATCTAAAGAGGTGTTAAACACAATATTTTATTTTCACGTAGGAAAATTAGATTCTGACTTCAGTAAAGATAGTGAGCATTATGTAATCTTGATCTGTGTGTTTCCAGGAGACCCCACCTACAGAGGACCCCGGGGAAGTATTCAGACGAGGTAGGTGCCGGGTACCAGTCTCACAATCATAAAGTCTTATCTTGCATTTCATGAAAATCTCAATTACGGCATACATGATATTATTAGCATGCATTTACAAAAGACGATTGTTTTTTTTTCTTTAAAATTTCAATATTATTTGAAACTCGGGTCAGGTTCTTGATCCAGTCTTGACTGAGCACTAAGTATTATCGGTGGTAATGAGGCTCATGTTCATATCATCAAATTGGCCACAAAAAATAATCTGGTTCCTGGAAAATCGACTGGTGTTCATTTTTGCATGTGCGTGAACGTCAACCGATTTTGCCAAAATATACATATTAGTTTATCTATGGCATTAATTAAAAAAATTTTTAAGAAATAAAAAGTATGACTAAATATAATTTTTGTGTCACCTGCTGTTTTCTGAGGTGACACATTGGGATTACTTCTCCGTCATCTGTCTGAGCTGTCACACTTTTTCTGTTGCGCTTCTTTTAGTAGGTGACACATGTACGACAAGGAACACTTCCTTTTTTTCAGTATATATTCTTAATTAGAACAGTCCTCAGTTGTCTTACCGGTAAATTTACACTGATCCCATTAATCATTGATTCACAGATAGACCTTGCATGGTAACAGATTTAAGTATTGCTCTGTATTACAGTTTGTGAACCCAGACATCTGGAAGTGATCCGGATTATTCTACACAAGAACATCAGCACTACTGGACACATGTATTCAAGATTTTTCCCATCTCATGGTGCATCTAGTGCTGTCGTGAAGACAGAACAAATGGACGAATAGCTGCATACCTAGGTCTAGTTAGGATTTTTCCCATCTCACGGTACATCCATCTCAGTAACTTGAAGATTCAGAACTCCATATTTACTGAGCAAGAGAAGAGAAATGATTTCATCATTAGAAGGTTCATAATAAAGGGATTTGGTGCAAATGATAATAGTGTTTTAATATACAAAATAATGTACTATTTCATTTTCTTTATGTTTTGTCTGCAAAAATGATTTAGTAGGCACTATGTAATAGTGATTTTTTTTTTTCAGGAAAGTTTACGGAAATGACTTCCAGTACTTCTCATTGCCATGTAGAAATGAATTTGAGAGTGACCTTTGTTACATTTTTCAGGGTCAAATATATACAGATAATTTGAGAAATTGGAGCTTTTATTTTAATTGATTTATTTAGCAACATGTTTTGTCATTGTGTTTATTTCAATATCCTAATGAAATTAGGACAATGTACATGGAATAAATCATAAAATCATCAACTGTTTAGTCTTTTATTTCCCAGTGTTGAATGTTGCATAAAATTAATTGGGTGTTACATCTGGTCGCTTTTCCTGCACAGTGCTTAATAGATACACGGACTTGAAAGTATCAATCCCCAGCTGTGACATACCAATGTCACTAAAGACACTTCAGTACTGGTACTGGTATATCTCCCTTGCTTGGGGATGGTGTCTGGACAGTGTAACTCATGGTATCATGCCATATTTCTACAGCGTAGTATTTCAAGGAGAGGTAACCTGAACTGTCTCATGTAGACAAAGTCCCTTAAAGACTGGAATGTCTTACCGAGAGTAGTTCAGTCTTTTGTGGACTTTGATCAACATGACACGGATATAGGGCTGCCTTACTGTGATACCCCAGCCAAAACATGTGATACAGATCTAACAGTCCTGGAACTACCCGTATGTGCCGAATGCCAAACACAAAGGTATACCAGAACTTACCCACAAGGGATTTGTGCTCAGATGAAACTGTGTGAAGAATTCTGGCCCTCTATCACTTTTGTCTTATTCATTTTTTTAAGAGGAAACTTGTGAAAACAACACCTTTTACACTACATGAAGGATTTAGTTCAAACTTACCCACAATACATAGCTATAAAATATATGTAGTTGTGCAAGAAAGCTGGAGTTTGTGCATACATGAAACTTTAAAAAACTATGGCCCTCAGCCACTTTACACCATTGCAGAAACTTGTTAACTTATCTAACACTACACAAGAAGACTTTTGAAACGGGCCGAAGGACTATTGTTGTTGGCATGATTCTCAGTCATTGTGGGGAATGATGTAATAACCGTTTTGCAGCACGACTGATATACTTGCTTGCATGTAAAACTTGAACTTAATGGATTTCAACAAATTACAACAGGACTAAATCGAATATCTTCATTTCTAGTAGTTAACTGGTAATACAAAATGTTTAAATGATGATTTGGTGTAATCTGTTTTATAGCATGTGTTCCCACATTCAAATGTTATTTTTGTTAGCAGGAAAAGTATAAGTGCGAAAACGGCAAGTCCGTGTATACTTAATTTGTGTAAGCAAATCTAAAACGTTTAACTAAATTTTAAATATCAGAAAACATTATGACAACTGCTATAATCATTACCATAGACAATTTCAAGAAAAGGCGACACACACACACACATATATATTTTTTTTTCCTTAACAAAGTTTCATCATATAAAGACAGACACGGAGAACGCACAACACTGTCCAGCAATTAAAAACCGTGCCGGCTCTTGTCGGCCCGAAATGAGGGGATTCGATTCAAACTTAAAGTTACATTTGTCTTCAAAATTGTATTGCTTTGCATGGAGGCATTATTTCATGTCACACATTTGTTTCTTTGTCATTTGTCATGGTCATCGTTGTTCTGTAGCCAGAACCATGTTAACTTCTCTATACTGCTGGAATTTATTTCAAATACTGTATATCCACTTTACCTGCTCATTGTGATCAATGAGCCTACCTTTATGTTGACACAATATTTATGATGGTTGCTTCCTGAAATCTCTCAGCCCCTCACCGCTGTGGGTTCGAATCCCGGTAGGGACTTCGGATTTTTCATGTGATGAAGCCTTCCAGCTGGCTTGCGGTAGGTCGGGGGTTCTACCCGGGTACCTCTGTGTACTCGGGGTCTTCCTCCACCTGTAATTAGCTGGACGTCGCTATATGATTGAAATACTATCGCAGCGACGGTAAACCCCAATACAACAACTACAACAGCTTCCTGAGAGGTGACTGACAACAACATTGTACCATACAACACACAAGGGTTCTTCACAGTAGGTTACCATCAGGCCTCTATTGTCACGCTCATTATAACGCGTTTTGCGGGCTCTATAGGAATTTTATAAGTGAGGAGCATTAATGGGGTAAGGATTGTCATGGCATTCCCAGGCGCAAAGCACAGGTTCAATATAGGAACCATCGAGAGAGATAAATATTTGTGTAAGGACTTGTCTCCCATTTGACGTGAAAATAAATTGATTTAAACCAAGTATGAATCCACACCTTTGTATTATAGACTACTAAGTACTAAGACAGGTTTTGACACTATGTCTAACATTGTATGTTGCATATGGGCGGCAGACTGGAGATCGTCTGTTTATTATTATATATACATAGTATCTTATTATGCTAATTATATACATGGTCTGATGAAGTCCGCTACATCATCCCCACCCCACCTCCAATCCCTTAGATTTTGAAAAATTCAGAAGGAGTTTCCAATTTTTATTAAGAAGAATAGAGAGGGAGAGAGCTGTCTCTAAATTCGCTGCAACACCAGGCCATCTCCGTTAAGATAAAGTGCTGAATATGTTACTGCTGCTGATTGAGTCCTCATCCGGAACACCTCGCCCATTTCTTCGAAAGGGTTTGGCTGAGGATTGCCAGATACTAGTATATGGAACACCTCGACTGTCTTATGAAAATCATTGCTCTTTAACAAAATATAATAGTACAAAACTTAACCGGATATTTACCGAGAATTATAGAAAGTGTGGCCATAATTAACATGGCGCCAAAACGCTCCGAAATGAATATGCAGATCGGTTTACCTAGTGAAAAGCTGTACAAACCTCCGACAAACAAATGCATGTGAATCTTGCTTTCAATAGTTACCTTTGTTCAACAACCTCTGACAAACATTTGGGGCGGGGATTTGGCGTCATGTTAATTCCGAACATTCGGAAAACATTGGTGATGCGCTTTTCGCGATAGCAAACAATGGAGGGTATTCAGAAAAGACTGTTTATGATCTGACAAAAGGTATTTGTGTAATGCACAAATTTCTTCCTCGCATGCACTATATCCCATTAAAATTGACGAAGAAATAAAATACTTCATCAGTTTTCTCTTCTAACTTTAGGCAAAAGATGTTGCTTGCGACAGCTTAAAATGGCATCACATACCACGTGGTGTGGCCACTCTTATAGATTGCACCAAAGTATATCAAAACCTAATATAATGATATTTATCCGGCTTTGTTAAAGTCACTGAACCGCACAACAAATGAAATTAATATAAATAGTACTGATCATAATGTTTGTCTGTTTTTTGGATTTAACGTCCCACCGACAGTATTTCAGTCTCTTGGAGACGATGTCTACGTGAGACATATATAGTGCTGCCATATTGCAGTATCACGCCGTAGACATGTGGCATGACACCACACCCAGTCACATTATCCTGACACCGGGCCAACCAGTCTTGCAACTACCCTTATATGCTGAGCGCCAAGCAAGGGAGCTTTAACTGTACCATTTTTTACGATTTTGGTATGTCACAGCCGGGGATCGAACCCACGACCTCTCGCTCCCGAGGCGGTCGGCCACTGGGGACGGTACTATCATAAAGCTAAAAGAACTATCCATCATTGAACGCTTAGTTAAACAGTTCAAGTTAACAACAAGCAAAAATCATATTACAATGTAGATGATTATAACTGAGCATCAAAAGTAATCAACCGAACATAATTTTCCAGCATATCTTAACAATGTTTACGGAGCACAGCATAATTCTGATTTACTGATAATATTCATCAGGTAAGAGCATATAACAGGCATGCAATCCAACATCATACAAAAGAGGCATTTGTATGGTGTCCTGATTGGGCAAGCTTAACCCTCGCCTCTCCAACACATAAATTATCGAATTTGAATGTCACAGACGTCAATTCATGTACCGATAGCGATTTGTATGGAATCAAGTCTCACTTATTGTGCATATTATAGTAAACTTAATAGACGAGTATCAAATCAAATGTTATAAACGCGCTTTGAACTTCGTAAACACGGTCGTAATAAGAAAAAATATTAACATTTATTTTGGATGGACGACTTACATTAAGCGATCTCTCTTGCTCTCTTACATATTATAAGATTAACATAACATGAATGTATATTTTAACCAAAAGGAATCAAATTCAAAACAAACGTACAAGAATAATATGTCGATGTAAATAAAATATAACCCAATAATGCTGTTTTTAATAGAGCCTAAAAATATAAATGTAATGCATGTACTTCTTTACTTTATTACTGTATTGTGCTAAGAAAAAAAACACACTATGAATTACCTTCATTTTCACATTAATGCATGGATCTATATAGTTAATAGGGCTGTGGGTTCGAGCGACGGTTACCGACCATAGCTCTGTATGTGATAATTTCTTAAGGAGGATGGAAGTCTAGTACCGGTCCCTCCAAAGGACGATGGTTAGGTTAACTGCCTATCTGATACAACAATTTCGTATGTTTGTCCCTCATTAAAGTATCTCGGCTCAACGACAAGAGGATTTTGTGAAAATAAAAACTGTACATAATAGTTTATTTTAAGGACGAAAAACATTAAAATGAAGAAAAAATACGCTATTGAAAGAAATCGACCCCAAGTAGCTCAAGAGCTGATATCAATTTATAAATAATATATTTAACTTAAAAAAGGTTATCCCCCCTTCCAATACCTCCATCATCCTAGAAACATTTTTTTTTTCTGGGAGAGTATGCAGGACCCCCTAGCACTGACATCACAATCCTGTTTAAATTTAAATGTATATTTTATGTTAATTGATAAATGTGTTCAATTAGTGAGGTAAAACCCATCTCCCACAGTGTTAAGTGTTATATAGATATGCCAGAACTACTTTCATTTTCATATTGAAGTATTCTTTCATATATATATTTTTTTTTCCAAAATATGGATTGTCCCAAAATATGGCAGATTAGAATTTTCAAATTCTTTCATTTCTTATTCATTTTTTTTAATGTTATTGTAATATACACCAGGGTGTCTATATTAAGACACCATGAATACACATACGCGTACATGAAGTGAACATGATGATGTATCAGCCTACTGTTTGTATTTATTCATTTCAGGAAAAATATTTAGAGGAGTTAGTTTCATAAAATAATAGTTAAAAAGTTAAGTAAAAATAGTAAAGCTGATAACATTTAGAAACACAACCCATTTCTGATTAAGTTTAATTTGCATTGCTAGCGATAGGTATTCATCTACTCTGCAGAATACTAAAAAAAAAAAAAAAAAAAACTAAAAAAAAAAAAAAAAAAACTTTACGAGAGAAATTTCGTGCGTAGATTTAGTCAAAAAAAATTTTTTTTAATGTCCAGCTTAGTTGTTGTTTTTAGCGGCTTATTTTATGCGTAACTATTTTTATGCTATTTCTTAAACTGCATTTGTCTACAATTTGTCTACAAGGATTACCTACACATTAACAGCAGGGGGCCATAAGACAATAGGAGTCTGGCTGGTCAGGTGGTTATGCGGGTGGTTCAGTACGGGGGCCCACGATGGGGATTTCCTCTATACAACACTACTATGATGTAATCAAGGGATTTTATAGCCTAGAAAAATGTATGACCGGGGAACCTGAATTTACATACATGTGTATTAAAACTGGATCTCTCTCTGTAGATATAAAGTATACAGTTAAAATGCGATCTAGATCTAGATATATTTCTATTTATTTACCTCATGGTTTGTTTAAAAATGAAGTAATTAAATGTGAAATAACGTTTTTAAAAGCTAAATTAAAAGTAGTCCTATTAATATTCCGTCGCTTTGAGATATTTTTTAGTTGGGTCGCTTTGGCCCAACTAAAAAAATATCTCAAAGCGACGGAATATTAATAGGACTAAATTAAAAGGGGCTCTGTATGACATAGAATCCCAGATCAAAGTTAGTGTTAGGTCGCTTATTGTCAGTTCGTGCGTGCTTGACTGAAGTTTTTATCATGTTTATTTATAAAATTTTCAGCAATTAACTTTGAGTCACTGCTAATTTTCACAAAGGGAGTTGTCGTTCTTATATATTTGTGCAAGGCGGCGCTTCATTTGTTTACTTGTATCGAAGAATGGCGGTTGTTTGACAGGTAGTCACACTAATTGCGGTAATTGGAAGTGACAATGGACTCCAAAATGGTCGACATGATCTTTTCGGATTATGGTTGAAATTGACTAATTTTAAACATTCTACTGCTCAAATGTCTAAAGATATGAATATCGGTGAATGACAGATCAATAAGAGATTTATTACATACTCACATCGTTAAATTTTAACGTAAAGGGAGATAACTTATCCTGATAATGCTTGTAATTATGATATAAGAACATTTGAGAAATAATGGAATTGTGATTAAGTGTTATATATTTTTATTACTATCGGATAACAATTTTTTCTGTGGAAAACAAAAATGAGTGCTAAGGTAACTAAGAGACTTGATGTACAAAGAATTTCGGATTTCCGAAGGGAGTTAACTTTCCGAGAAAAGAAAGTGGCCGAGATAAAACGTGAAAGGATGCGAAGCTTGGCAGATATAAAGCCAATTCCCCGGTATATGATCACGGTCGACTCATCACATGCCCGGGGAAATCTGGACGCACTGAAAATTTGTCTGAAGGAACTCGATTGGAAGGAGGTACAGTAGTGTAGCAGACCAATTCTTAAGAGATTAATTGAATCTTGACTTCCACTTAAAAGAAACTCTGATGAATGTATTGAGTTAATCTCTACTGAGATCCGCTCAGGTTGCAGAGGCCAGTATGAAAAAAAATAACCCGAGTGGATCTCAGTAGAGATTAGTAGTAAGTCAACACACACAGGTCATAATCTAGCTTGTATGAGATTCTCAACATGCTAGTCAGAAAAACAATCTTGGACCAGGATATCAAATGAGATTTAATGACCCATTTGTATACTTGCCTCTAATCATAAAAAATGTCCAATATTTGACTTTTTTGTTCAACACCACATCTAATGTAGTACCATCCATGAGCTGCTTTCGGCACAACATGCAATTTTTGATACTAGTTGTCACGCCTCTTTATGTTCTTAAGGAAATCTTCATTTTGATAGCAACATGAAATGAGAACAATTATAATTTTAAATTAGTTGTTTAAGAACATGGCATAGAAGTGTGTCGAAAGCTGGGTGTAAAGTAGTTCCATAAATGAACCACTCTTGGTGCAATATGCTATTTTTTGTACTGGTTAATTGTCAGCTTTGGCCTCTGCCATAGGGGATAGGGCCAAACTGAAAGTAGAACAATATTACAATAACGGGTACACAAATGTGGACTAGTTCTAATGTTGGTATATCTATAGGCCCTATAGGGTATCCAGTCAAAACGAACCCAAGTAAAAACGGACCCAAGTCAAAACGGTGCCATATTGGTCAAAATGGTCCCATTTGGGCAAGAAGATTGGTCAAAACGGCCCCATATAAACGAACCTATTATATATTCATCAGACATGGTTACGAACGTGTGAACAATCAAATAATTTGATTAAAGGAACTTGTTTAAGGCAAGACGATATTTGTGACAAATCAAATGTGTGAGTGTGAACTTGTGTCTGTATGAAATAGAAAGGTTATTTATATCATGAATAAGAATTTCTTACATTTATTTTTAATAAATTTATATAGACACGGATGGTTAGACATACTAACCACACATTGCCTAGTCCAGTTTTCCTATATAAAATATGATCCAAAAACCCGAAATTTTTTGGGATATATATATATGCAAGCAAGAGTAAAACGAGAAAACAGCGGTTTCTATTGATCTATCCTGATTAATTACATCATAAAGATAGATTTACAATACGATACTTTTATTGCATAAAACATTATACAATGATTATAGCAAATAACAGATAAACAATAAATGGAGGGTGTACATATTTAACATTATTAGTGGCAAAAAGCACTTTGTAATTCTCATGATTATATTTATTATTACTTATTTTTAGAATCCGAATAATACAATATTCATATGAAAAAGTTCTCCGTATCTAGGACAGACAAGAAGAAAATGATCTTCTGATTCTACTTGAAAAAAGTTAAAAGGTTGCAGATTATGAGATAGGACATATTCTTTTATTTGTTTCTATGTTAGTATGTCTCCCTGTCTCTGTTGTTAGACTGGGAGATAATGTTCTAAACCTGTAAGTGCCAATTGAAATTTTTTATCATGAATTATATCTAGGTTTAGCACTTTCCTTTGATTTATTCACACTTTTATATCTTCACGTACCTTTAATTAGTGTTCTTAACACAAACGCCGACAAGTACACATTATTCCGTAATGGATGTTTGTAGTAACAATTTAATCATCGCATTAATACTGACATCTCAATTACCATTAAATTTCAACAGTTTCCTTTATTTATAAATTTATGAATTCTTCAAAGGATTAAACTAATGATCCTTTATTCATCATGAAACATGCTGTAGTATATGTTTGTATCAATAATTTTATCTCATTAAAACAGTTTCATTTACTTACAGATTTATATTAACCATAGACATATTCACCATATGTCTGTGCATCAACTTCAAAAAACTTAACTGATTATCCTTTAAATAAATAATAAATAGATAAATATAGTAAATATTTAATTATCCTTTAAATATCATACAATATATTTCATGTTTTAACCAATTTAGTGGCACCGTTTTGACCATAATTGGCACCGTTTTGACTGTTCTGAATGGGAATGGGTCCGTTTTGACTATTTTATGAGACCGTTTTGACCAATTTGGCACCGTTTCAACTTGGGTCCATTTTTACTTGGGTCCGTTTTGACTGGTAACCCCCTATAGACTTAGGTTCAGAAAAGACGATTTGGTACTGAAAAGGCCCACAGCTGGAATCAGGCCTGGTCCAAGGTCCAGATCTTTAAAAAGGTCCATTTATTATTAATGTAATTATTCAATAGTTGTAAATAGTACTGTTGTTTATTAAGTATTTTTATCATATGACATTGTGCTCAAACAGCTGTTTCTGGTGTTGTGTATACCCATTACATATTTTCTTATATTTAACACGTTACATATAACATTTAGGCCGAATTACATCACTCCACATCACGCGCGTGTATCCTATATGTATGTTTAGTGTGTTGAACTCGAACAGCTGGATTAAATGTGTTTGATTCATTATTCATATGATGTTGAAAATGTATGAGAAATACATATATTAATCCTTATTTTCAGTTATTATTTGAAACTATATTTTCTTGGTGTTAGATTACAAAAGTAATTCTTGCACAGTCCGTTCCTTCATTTGTTAAATTATTTGTTAGTTGTTATAATCGCATTTTGCTGTCACTATATAGCTATTATAGGTCATATGATAAAAAATAAAATATTATTCAACATAAATATTATCAAGAAATAAATTTAATATATATAGGATCCGACATGAATTGTTATTTCATATCAAATTTTACTAAACGAGTTCATGAAAATGTTAATTATTAAACGAACCTTTGGCAAGCTTAATAACATTTTCATGAACAAGTTTAGTAAAATTTGATATGAAATAACAATTCATGTCGGATCCTATATATATTAAATTTATTTCTTGATAATATTTATGTTGAATAATATTTTAATCAAACACCCCTTAATAATTAAAGCTGAGTGACCAATGGCATGTCCAGTAAGTTGCGCTAGTTATATGTAATGCAACTCCGACTGTTTGTATATTTAAATACAATCATGAAATAATAGGATCATCCGATTAGTGGATTCATAACATATTAAACCAACATAATTAATGGATTTACACGGTACATTTTAACACCAGTAGGGACTTACAACTTTAAAGGAATAATAATAATATGATAATTGTTAATGTAATACATAAATAATTAGTAGTGTTCAACATCAGCTATTCATTTGTATGATAATAGCAGAAAAAAGAACAAACACAACAAGATCATGTACAGGCACGGATCCAGGATTTTGGGTTTGTGGGGGGTAAATCCAGCAACTACTTACATTTTACATGTATTAATAATACATACTTGGCATGTTTAATACGAATAGTTACAGGAACAACGAAATAAATATCAATAGAAACACTATAAGGAGAAGGTTGGTGGGGAAAGTTTGTCTGAAAGAATGCTAAAGCACAAATTAATTCTTTATTAAAAACGCACAAACATTTAGCCCCAACTTATCTGTCTTCCTTAATTAACATGAATACTGTTTACACATACTGAACGATATACGTTACGTAATAATTCTGATACTCAAGCAGCATATATGCTAGAATGGCAAATTATTTTGATTCTTCACATCCATCCTCAAAACTGGATTGGAATGACCTTCCATTAGAAGTATGGAATTCAACATTCCCTAACATCTAACATAAAAGTTATGTTTAAACGTAAATTGTCCCAAAACCACATCACGTTATTATGTAGATATAAGAAAACTACAAGTTCTTCACACAAGACTACGGACTAAGTGCAGTTATCTTAATTTTGATTTGCTCTCAAATTATATTATTTAAGATTCTAAATGCACTTATGGGCAATTAGAGACAAGTTACCTAAA
This sequence comes from Solen grandis, assembly GCA_021229015.1. NCBI lineage: Eukaryota > Metazoa > Mollusca > Bivalvia > Adapedonta > Solenidae > Solen > Solen grandis. The sequence continues at coordinate 17,755,034 of CM037789.1, forward strand.
AAGACTGCCGGGCTGGTCTCTTCTCTTATCTCATTATGTGTCATGTTGACCAGGCGTGCGTACAGTATGCCAAGCTGTATGCAACTGGTCGCTTACAGTCAGCTATGAAGTTGTTTTAGGACCATATATCAAGCTGTTCACGTGCACCTTATGCTGTAGATGGGTATACGTGAACATCGTAACTTATGACACTGAGACAGCTTCATAGCTGACTGTAAACGTACGGTTGCATACGGTTCGGTATACTGAACTTCTTATTTTATATGGAATTCCTTCACTCTCAAATGACGAAATTAAATATATATTTCAATGTGTTCAAAAATATATAAATGACAGTGAAAGGTTTGTCTGAGCTCTCTCTTTCTCTCTCTCTCTCTCTCTCTCTCAGTTCAGTTACAAGCCAGTTTAACCATGTGCTATGTCTATATATAACTCAATAGCATATATGGGAGAAGAACTTTTTAAGCTCTGCTTTCTTTCTAGTACTTTTTTTTTAGATTGTCTTGATTATATATTGTATTTTTCAAAGACGAACTCAATAAATTGAAAGAACTTTTGGCTTTTTTTTAAACTAAACTAACTGAATGGACCCAGCTTTTTCCACTTCGGGCCGGATATTTTCAATGTATCGACTGCTACTGCTTGTTAAAATAGCAGAAAAGTGCCAAACCATCGAAAATAAACTTATACAAGAAAACTGAAGTAATCAGCTAACTGCAACGCATGGTATGGTGCAAATTTTAATCAAGTTAACTGACTCTTATTGTCACATATAAACTTAAATGTTAATATGTGGATAATCGCATAAAATAACCCAACTTGGCCGATTTTAGGGGGGGCTTACGCCGCTTCTGCCCCCCCTCTAAATCTTCCCTTGATGTAGAATTAATAACATGCACACACATCTTAGCCATTTTTGTGTCACCTTCTGTAAGCAGATGTGACACATAGGGATCACTTTTCAGTCTTCTGTCTGTACATCTGTCTGTCCGTGACACTTTCTGTCATGCTTGTCTGTCATGTTTTTTCTGTCACTCTTCAGCAGGTGACACGTGTTCAAAGAACACTCTTATAATTTTTAAATGATAAAATGTATTATTTTGTATATAAAATTGATTTCAATATTTACCAAATTCTATGATATTGATATCATTCAAAACCTATATATCCTTGTGGGTGCTTTGAACCAAATTTTGGGCCTTTTGAGTTTAGATCTGGTACATGTTAAAAGTGGGCCTTTCTAGATCAGACTTTTTCAGTAGGAGCCTTTCTGATAAATCATTTAATTTGTACCATTCTCACCTGATACTAGAGGAGATTCATAGATTATTTTCTCAACTACAAAATAGAGTGGGGCTACATGCAGTGTCTCATTGGCCCGTGACTCATCCAGCTTTATACAAAATTTTGATATCATACGAGTATCTCTCAGTCTGTTGAGTCATGTCAATGTATTGGGATTATTCATCACCTCTGAGTGATGCTGATAGCTCAAACTTATGAAAAAACTTTTCAGTTAATTGTTGTATACTTATCTATTGACAGTGTTACAATTGATACTATACACAGTTAAGACTTGCTGAACTTTAGATTACCATTGTATAGATCTAAAAAATCTATGGTTCCTTGGTTAGACCAGTACTGATACTTCGTGTTTTGGAAGGTAATGAAAAATGCTTGCTCCATACTGTGTAGTGTTCAAACCTACAACCTTTTAATCCACAATCAGGTATATGCTACCACTAGACCACGGTGCTCTGAACGCTTGAAAAATATTTCTAATGCATATTTAGTAAGAAAATTATAATATTTTTATCCTTATTATATCTAGGGCTCTGATTTATACAATTTTATTTGGTATGTAACTCCTACTGAAAAGACATTTGAGTTTGGATAATGTAGGAGTTACCATGACGATGATGTTCATCTCTCCAACCACTTCTGCTGGTACTCTCCGGGCAATACCTTGGGTGTTAGAGGCTCATGTTTGGCACACAATTTTCTTATTAATATTGAAGGGGTCTGTGAAGCTAAAAGGCTACTATTAATTATGCAATCACTCAGGCTGCTGATCAGCTCAATCATATGTTGCTTCACAAACAAAAAATGGTTTTCTTTTAAAATAATCTTTATCTTTTTTTTTATATATGAAGAAATTCAATATTGCCTCCTCTAAAAATCAGTTACTTTTCTTTAAGCCAGGGCTTTTTTCCTTCTTTATCAGGGGCATGCAGTTCAAAGGTACTTTCCCCACTGTAAAAATTCTTTAGATTCATGCAGTTTTCCCCAAATGTGCATCAATTCCACTACTTTTCTTTCCCCCCATGAAAAAAAGGTCACATTTTCCCCCAAAATATGATATTAAGGTAAAGTCCCTGTAATGGTTCACCTACATTTCGGACCCCATGGCCTTTCATGGAGATAACCAAGGTTTCCTAATGTTTGAACTTTCATTAGGGTACCTTGGTTATCTTGGAAGTAGTTAAGTGCTCTAAGACATAGCAGAACTATTACAGAGACTTTATCTTAAGGCCCCTTCCCCAACATCTGAAAAAAAGGACGGAAAGCCTAACTATGAAATTGACAGACGGTACTCACTAAAAATGTTTTAATATATGAAAATCCATAATTCACATATACTCATGTTTGGTAACAAAATAAAGGTTAATTTATCGTATAATTATGGTCTACATGAGTGCTGCTGAATGGTACTAGGGTACATACTTATCACGGGTGTAAAGTTCCACTCACTCTTATGCCATGGCCAGTGAAAATTAGTGCAGGGCAAGTTAATTAAGTATTAGATCATTGATAATTTTCTTTGTAATTTTCTTTATTTTACTACCTAAAATTTTGGAAGAGCTATATAGGCAGGGAGTGTAATAAATTTAGGAATTTCACTCACCTGCTGCTTATTCTGGGCTGAAAATTTGACAGACAATGACATTGATCATGCTGATTACACAGAACTTTACACAATAAAGAGTCATGCACACTAACTGCTTGATACACTTAGAAATGTAAATTATATGTATCATTATTCATTAATAGTCATTATTTAAAACTGCCAGTTGTATGACTAGTGCATGTAGTTTGTTAACCAGTTACAGTGCGGCTCGCGTTCAAGTTGGCACACGGAACGCACGTTACACGGACACGGAACGCACGTTACACGCATGTTACACGGTGCACGTACGTTACACGTTTGGTTCATATACACGATACACGGTCCACACGATACGGACGATGCACGATGCAAACGCTGCCGGCTTATTCGGTCAACTCGGTTGTTTTCGTCCATAGACTACTTCTCTATGCGTCATTAGTTAACAAGAGAACTAAAGAAGGAATCAAGAGACAAGCGATCGTATTAAATTCTCGTTTTAGATTTATAATAACTACATGTAATTGCTAGTAAACTTTATATTTCATGTTTGTTCTTTTAGATACGTCGAAGATCTGAAAGAAATGATTACTTTTTTATTCTTATATGATCACGTTCATGTACAATGTATGAATGCATACTCCATTCAATGCGTATGATCTATTTTTCACACTATCATTAAAGTTTGGGAACAAAATTCCATATATAATCAATAAATGAAACATCAAAGGAGTTACCTTTTTATTTAATTAATTACCGATCTGGCCATTTACCGAAACAAATCTGAACACAGAATTAAAAAAATCGTATCGTATTGTTGGTAATCTATAATTTTAGCCACATATACTAGCTGTAGTTGTTTTCGTCCATAGACACTTATCAATCTTTTTTTTCTAATTCTTTTAATAAGAAAACGAATAGAATTGACGATTATACGAATCTGTTTATACAATGTATGATTACTCATTATTGGAAGACAGACAAAACAACCAACCCCAAATGATTTTCAAAAGACGGATAAAAACATTCAATAGTTTTAGGAGTGGAAAAATCGAGCCCATTTTATCTTTATAATTACCTGTACCATCACCAGGATATGTATGGAAAAGCGAGTATTTAAAGTTATGCTTTCGGCAATTAATTCCTAATTTCCTATCAGTTTATCGAATAAATTCAAAAAACGCAATCGATCAATAAGTTCATCTTATTAAGTTTTTCCTTAGTATCTATGACAACACTGAAGACTTTTTTTTATAGATAAATCGTGTTTCTATCCTTCACATGAAGAACGACAAATATTTTTAAGTTGCAAAATGAAAAGAAATCTTACACCACATACAATGTCAACTCGTAGATCTGCTGTAAAACCATCAAACAACCGCTTACACAAAACTTTCAGCTGGAAAAAGAAACCGCTAACTGTCGTCAGTTTCTGATTCTTGCAGTATGTTAGTTTCCTAGGTGTGTAGAGTGGATATTTAGACACAGAGGGGTTCAGTTTTGGTGACACTTTTGTATTGCTGTGTATTGTTGTGCTATGTGCCTATATAGATGTGCTATATGCTAAATCACTCGATTCCTACCTATGCTGTTTACATAACAGCGCATGTCACAGTTTACATCCTATTTAACATGAAAGCATATTACGTCACATTGTCACAGGATTGGCACGTGCCGAATAGAAAGTACATAATTAAAGCAAGACTTTTAGATTGAAAGAAATATGTTTTTCTTGGATATTTATTTTGTGACATGGATAGTCTACTTATATATTATATCTATTACATGTATATCTAGCATTTTTATATAACTATTTATATATAACTAGCATTTTTTTTCTACAAATCGTGCTGGTATGATTTTAATTTTCCAATCTGCATTTATTTATTGTATAATATCAGTAGCAATATGACCGAAATTCGTCATTAACTACAATTAAAATAGAGATTAATCTGCATAACAAAATTGTATGACATAATTTTAAAGAAAAAAAAAACTGATATCAAATTATCTATACACGATTCACAGTGATTTTTATCAGACACACACAAACATAATAAATATTTACGGGGATCACAAAGATGTGTTTTCTTCCGTTTCTGTTAAAGTAGGTTATATAATTGTATACATGTTATGTATTATTTTGGCTTCGTGTGAGAAAACCTTAATCGGACAGCTCCTCTGAAAAGCCGACCGACCAATGTTATATCTCAACTTTCATAAGAGATGTTTAATTGTTAAAAATGTATAAATTAAAGTATCTGAGAAAGAAGAAATAAGATGTGTGTGTGTGTTCATATGCCGATGTACTTTTTTAGAATATATATTTTCCATAATTTATCATGACGCTCTCTATATATATTTCGTATATATTCTTAATCCATAAACTATTTATTCTCTGATGTCTAAATGAGTTTCCACCCGTTTTCCACTCTGATTCATTATTTGTCTATATAAGATTGACAGGAGCAATGTATGTTTATATGGCAGTGTTGTTATTAGGGTTTTCTTCGTGTTGTATGTTATGTACATGGGGAAAAAGTAAATGATCTTTTATATTCTGTACACACAAACGACAAGTACCTGCACCTAATTTTGATAACCAGGCCAGACCCTCGACACAGAAGGGACAGTATCTGCATCCGCTCACATATGACACTGTATAATGATAAGTCACAAAATCCATTTCCTGTAACGTCCTTTTGACTGGTGATCACTGGTTTATAACACCGTGTAATAATATGGCTGAGTAGACGTTATGTCTTTTACACGAAACCCGAGATGAATTTCGTTAGTTGCTAAAATGTACTTTCTTTTATGCGGCAAGGTGTTGATTTTTTACCGCATAATAGCAGGCGGTATATTTTGTGCCAATATATTTGTTTTTAATAATATTATGAACGAAAATGACAAACTTAATTCAGGTTAATTTGTCAGTTTATTATGTTAATAACTGGCGATACTTAAATACTTACCTGGCAAACTTCTTTTTATTTGTGAGATTATCTCTTTCTCTCATTTCTTTTCCAATTTCAAACAGCCTGGCTAGAATAAAATATTGTGCTTCATACCCGATCATTTAACGATTATTTTTTGATCGCTTTGTAATTCAATGTTTTCTCTGTTCTCACTTCTTCTTCCGATTTCCTTTTCAGATTAATTTTAATTTATTTAAACCACTTATTTTTACTGCAGACTGTTTTAAGATGATATACATGTTTTCTTCTTTTTTTCCGACTTAGTTTTACTTTATAGCACAGTTCTTTTCTACGTTTTCCTCCGATATAGTAAATATTGTTCTCTTTCTTTTTTTTAAATAATGTTTACGTTAATATATATATATGTGCAATAAAGGATTTGTAAAAAAATAACCTTACATATTCTTAAAATTAAAAAACTTTATTTTTTTAATGTAAAAAAAAAACTGTTAATTTCGTAAATATAAGTACACCCAGTAAGGTAAAGTCTCGACACAATGTGATTGAAATCGTTTCCTGTGCTGTGTAGTGTCAAGCTGGAAACACCAAGGATAGTACACAGGAAGTTCTTGTCAAACGTGTCAGGGGCGTCACCTGCGAATTTTTATCTAATTATCTCCAATGAATTAAGTAGAATGCCAAATTCAAACAGTAAATTTTGCGATAATGTTGGTCATTTGTTACATTTTTATTTCGCTGTCAAAACCGTGACGTAATATATCCTGATGTGGTTACATTCATTGAAATATTTTAGGATATATTTGGATCACCTGGAAAAAAAGGTACGTTTATGTTTAATGTTTATTTTTTTTTATTTTTTTTCATATTTTGAATTTGAATGACAATGAAAACACATATACGTCACCCTTCTAACTGTATCACTTTTAGGTATTATTCAATTTTAAATATAACGAACAATCAAGAGTAGAAATCTGTATTTTGAATGCACATTAAATCGCAATCTCTCGGTCCACAAAATATATCGTGCAGAACGATTCACACGGTACAAACGATGCGATAAACGAAACACGTTACACGTTACACGAAACAAGTTAGAATCGTGAACGATAAACGCACGCACCATACACGCACGATACACGGTTACGGAACGCACGTTACACGCACGATACACGAAAAATATGCCAACTTGAACGTGAGCCCCACTGTATCAACAATAATAACATGCTTTATGTTAATTCCATGTTACACAAGATTATAGGCATTTACCCGATACTTCATATATAGGCTCATTTTGATGCAGTGGCAAACCTTCATGAGCTGCCTGATCAGGGTCTGCTCTGTTTGCTTGTACAATATTGTGGCTCAGATTCTACACAGTCTGCAGTAAGCAATGAAAAATCCACTGTTTCATATTATATCATTTAAAGTTCACTCAATTAATATTCATCATATCACATATATATATATCTGTACATGAATATTCAAATGAAGTTAACCCTTTCCCTCATAGAGGACACCATGAAAAGACCTATGCAAACAACATAAAACCAGATCAGCCTGCGAGTAACTCGCAGGCTGATCAGGTTTTATGCTGTTCACTGCTCCTCAGTGGTATGGAAATGAGGATTTTATAATTAAATTTGGTAAGGTTTAACTGTGGTTTTCTGCAGATCAGGCTTTATGTGATACCTATTGAGGGCGTCAAAATGAGTCTATATGAGGGAAAGGGTTAAAGGGTTAACTCAAACGTCCCCAGAATGGTGACATTCATCTTCGCGACTTGACCATCCATGATACTGAGGTAACTGTTTTCTCTTGGGACTAGTTTTTTTCTGGTTGGGAGTCCAAATATCTTCGGACATGAAAAAGATTTTTGGAACATTGTACTTGTCTTGTATTACTTTGTGACCCACCTGGGGGTTGTGAATTATTGTATTGTTTTTGGCAGTAAGGGTTTTGTCAGAATTTATTGAATGGAAAGTTGTATGTAAGACAAAAGTGTTGAGTTACAGGGCCATTGTTATTGATCCTGACAATGTCATGATCTACAGTGTATTCCATTCGACTGAAATATTCAACAGTTATTCAGAGCAGCCATTGCTGTTTGCACAAGTACTTAAGAAATTAATTAAAATTGAAGTAGCTGGCAGTCAAAAGTTGGCAATTTATTCATGCTCTGATGGAAACTAGTAGTTATGATAACATAAACCAATTTAGTCTTTTCACGCAAAATAAATTTTGTCTTCCAAAAATACCTAGATAAAGGTCTCATCGTCCATTACATCAGACTTTAAATCTCTATATTGTGTGTGCTAGACTGTCCTGGTGGCCCAGTGCTTAGAGCCCTGGGAGGGTGATGTTATGGGTTTGATCTTCAGCTGCGACATATCAGTGTCATTAAAAATGGCACTGGTAGCTTCCTGCTTGTTGCTCAACTTATATACAGGGGAGTTCCACGACTGGTTGGCCCAGTTTCATGATAACGTGACTGGTTTGGTGTCTATTGCATGATATTGCAGGGTGGCAGCACTGTATATATCTGTCTCAAGTAGACATGGCCTCCAAAAGACTGAATTTATCTCTCAGTAGATGTTTTTAATCCCAATGTGTAAACAACTCTATTTTATGTTTGTTTAGTTGACTACAAGTGCAGTTTCATACAGTACCTTGGCCCCAAATATAGCATTATAATGGGGCTGATCTGTATACTAAATGAATAAATTAAAAAACATACATGTATTAAAAAAAAAATCCAGACATTGGGCTCCTATGTATGTTTTTAAGGCATTGCCATTGTCTTCATTTTCCCATGCGATATCATTTACATAAGTACATGAAGGTATGTCAATACAGTGGTCATTAGACTATCCATTTAACACTTTATCATAACATTTCTTTAATGGATGAACAAGTACCTCCTTGTTTTCATAGGAACTTTTGCTATTTACTCAGTCTGTTGTGGAGATGATGAGGCATATGTTTGCACCAGTTCCTACATTTACGTCGATACATAAATATTTATATGCAAAAGCAAAATTGAAAAATGGTTTAACAGAGAAATTGCGTTCCTTTGAGGGGGGATTAATGATTTATGATCTTAGTTGGGTATATTCTTGTCAATTATTACCTGTAGTTGGCGGTGTATTTACATCAGTATGCAAACCTTACCTGTTGAATAACTCTCAATATGGCAGTTGTTTAAGATATTTATTGAGCAGTGTCTTTTATGTTATGAATCATATGTGCACTTATAACACTGAATAAAGCTCAAATCAAGAAGTACTCATGCTTTTTTTATGAAATTAAACTTGTCTGGAGAAATTATATTTAAAATATGTGTCTCTATGTTTAAGAATTCAAGATTTTGTTTACATTTGTTGTCGGCCACTAAAGTGGATTTCGATCCAGTTTTTATTGCTCGGCTTGTGTGCGTCTCACAAAGAGATTTGGTAAACAAAAAGTAGTATCAATAATACACTGAGAACTAAAGTCCTCGAACTTCATCTCCCAAAATGTTTCTCAAATAAAAATACCTAAGTTTGTCATTTCTGAAGAAATATTGTTAGTTACCAGTTTTAAGATAATAATTTACTCAGATTTATTAACAGAAAAAGACAAAAGTGTTTTCCATTTGGTCAAAAAGTTTGAGACTTTCCATGCAGGCAGTTTATAGGATTATGATAATAATTATACATATGTTGTCTATTCAGTACATCCTAGATATACTTTGTTTCTTTCTCTGCATTTGCTGTAATTTCTTTATCAAAATTTTCCCAATTATGTTTAACATCATGTGAACAAATTCCCAGTTTGAAGTGTAAACATCATATTCCAAAAACAACAAAAAAGAAAAAAGAAAGAAAAGAAAAATGCTCAGGCAGTGTAGAAAAGCTGTGTGTCCATCTGTTTGTGTGTCTAAAAAGATGAAATGATGTCAAGACTCAGTTTAGACATCTCTTCCATAATAGAGATCCAGTGAGGAGGTCCAGCTCTTCTGTGTTTGTCAGTTAAAGTGTCAAAATGTGTCTATATGAGTCTAAAGGTAAATTAAGAAAACTACACATACATGTACAACAGACTCAGGGGTTTTCTTAAGTGGATGCCTGCTTGCCCCTGCCGGGTTAAAATCACTGCGGGCAAGTGATTTTTCAAAGAAGATAGCCCGACAGGCAAGTTTATTTATGTAAATGATTCTTTCGTTTTTAGCTCACATGAGCACAACGTGCTCAAGGTGAGCTTTTCTGATCGCCTTTTGTCCGGCGTCCGTCGTCCGTGCGTGCGTGCATGCGTGCGTGCGTCCGTGCGTCCGGCGTCAACAATTGCTTCAAACAACATCTCCTCCTAAACGGCTTGGCCAATTTGAAAAATATTTTGCAGGAATGTTCCTTGGATGAAGCTCTACTAAAGTTGTATAAATGGTTCTGGTCCATTGCATAATTAGGTCACAGGAGCTAAAAATAGATTTTAAAAATGAAAATTTAAAAAATCTTCTTCTCTGAAACCACAAGGCCTAGCCTTTTGATTTTTGGTATGTAGCATGATCTTATGACTCTCTACCAGGATTGTACAAATTATGACCCTGGGGTCAAAATTGGCCCCGCCCCAGGGGTCACTTGATTTCACATAGGCTAATATAGGAAAAACTTGAAAAAATCTTCTTCTCCGAAACCACAAGGCCTAACCTTTTGATTTTTGGTATGTAGCATCATCTTATGGGCCACTACCAAGATTGTACAAATCATAGCCCTATGGTGATAAATGACCCCGCACCAGGGGTCACTTGTTTTACATAGAGTTATATAGGAAAATCTTAAAAAATCTTCTTCCATGAATGCATAAGGCCTAGAGCTTAGATATTTGGTATGAAGCATCATCTTATGGGCCACTACCAAGATTGTACAAATCATAGCCCTATGGTGATAAATGACCCCGCACCAGGGGTCACTTGTTTTACATAGAGTTATATAGGAAAATCTTAAAAAATCTTCTTCCATGAATGCATAAGGCCTAGAGCTTAGATATTTGGTATGAAGCATCATCTTATGGGCCACTACCAAGATTGTACAAATCATAGCCCTATGGTGATAAATGACCCCGCACCAGGGGTCACTTGTTTTACACAGAGTTATATAGGAAAATCTTATAAAATCTTCTTCTATGAATCCATAAGGCCTAGAGCTTAGATATTTGGTATGAAGCATCATCTTATGGGCCAGACCCCGCACCAGGGGTCACTTGTTTTACACAGAGTTATATAGGAAAATCTTAAAAATCTTCTTCTATGAATCCATAAGGCCTAGAGCTTAGATTTTGGTATGTAGACATCTTATGGGCCATACCAAGATTTCAAATCATAGCCCAATGGTGATAAATGACCCCACACCAGGGGTCACTTGTTTTACATAGAGTTATATAGGAAAATCTTAAAAAATCTTCTTCTATGAATCAATAAGGCCTAGAGCTAAGATTTTTGGTATGTAGTAGCATCTAATGGTTCATTACAAAGATTTTCAAAGTCTTGGCCCTACGGTGATAAATGACCCTGCGCCCAAGTCTTCTCTGAAACCATATGGCCCATTGCTTAGGTATTTGGTGTGTAGTATTGTCAGGGGTAAAATGTTTTAGATTAAGTTATATCAGAATCCTTGTCTGTTTAAAAACCTTGACATCAGTTGAAGCAATGGTACTCAGGTGAGCGATTCAGGGCCATCATGGCCCTCTTGTTTTTATTTTCTACAGTATATCAAGGGTGAAATGTTTGATACATATAAACTAAAATTCACCTTAATATTGCACATACATGTATTTAGTTTTAAACATTAACAAACACCAACTAACTTAAAGATTGGGCAACCTGTTTTCAATGGGGGCTTGTAGTAGTAACTTGCCCCCTGGACAAGTGAAAATCAAATCCTTAAGTAAACCCCTGACAGACTGAACTTTTTTTTAAATATAGTTCATACATTACTTTAAAGTGATTATAAATCACTACACAATAGTTAACATAAAAAAACAGCAGCATTTTTTAACAATAGAACAATAAGAGTGTGGCTGTTTATTGCTATTATAATCAAAGATGTTCTCCAACACCTCTGAAGTGGTTACAATGTACATGTCTGGTTCAAACCCCATTGTTGGCAAGGATTTTTCATGCTGTCCAGGACCAAAGTACTGGTCCAACCAGAGAGGTTAATGTATGTTGTAAGAACTTGTTCCTCAGTTGACATACAATCATTTTCTTCAGAACACTCATTTTGACACATTGGCAAACAGAGCAGACCCATAGCTGTCTCATCATGCAGGGTCTCCTCTGTTTGCTTATACATTATTTTAGCTCAGTGTCTACAAAGTCTGTGTGGCAAAGAAAAATCCATTTTTTCATATACCATTTTCAATTCAGTAAATTGATATCTATCAAGCCATAAATTTGTTCATGAATATTCATGAGGTAAAGGGTTTAACTAAACATTCTACATGGATGAACAGAGAAACCCTTATTTTTAACTGAAAAACAATTTTAGTCACATGCGTATTACTTCTCACTTTGAAAAGTATTTCAGTATTATGATGGAGTATTTTACAATCTGTTACCCTATTACTTTGGCTTTAATTAACCCTTTCCCTCATAGAGGACACCATGAAAAGACCTATGCGAACTGCATAAAACCAGATCAGCCTGCGAGTAACTCGCAGGCTGATCAGGTTTTATGCTGTTCGCTGCTCCTCAGTGGTCTGGAAATGAGGATTTTTTAAATAAATTTAGTAAGGTTTAACTCTGGTTTTCTGCAGATCAGGCTTTATGTGATACCTATTGAGGGCGTCAAAATGAGTATATATGAGGGAAAGGGTTAAGTATATCAATATATGTATTATTTCCTTTTTACAACTGAGTGCTGAACATAGACTTAATGACATGGCACATGATCAATGTAATGTAAATCCTCAGCTTTAAAGAAAATTAAGTGACAGTGACCTGGACCATAATCCACTATTTCAATTATCCTTTTAACTTAACAAAATAGTTTGAGAATCCAAGATTTTAATTGGATTAAGTAACCTATAAATTTGAAAATAATTGAGCATTTGGTCATTTTTAATTGAGTATTAAAGCTATTAAACAGCACAGTTTGGCATTGAAAATAGTTCAGTCTTGATACTCAGGCATTGAAAATTGTTCAATCTTGATACACAGTTAGGCATTGAAATAATATGACCTTGATACTTTAGTTAGGCAGTGAAGCACTGCATGCACCACAAGACAACATCAAGTTTATACTCAAATATTTCACTTTTAAATTGCGGCATGGATTACTCTCAATCCATTGATAGAATAATCACATGTCCTATCTTAAGTTATAGATAATACAGTCATTGTTCCTGAATAGAACAGCAGACGTGAATGAATTCAATTCTAATGTTGGCAAAGAGAATGTGCCATTGTTAATGCAACAGAGTGAGTGAAAATGAAAGGCGTTTGTGCGGCAAACCTATAAATTATGTTTGTATTAAAAACCTTTGATAGATAAAATTCTGCACTGATAAATAAACTTGTGGGTGAGGCATATACATGTACATGTATACAGGACATTTTTACCATTCTTTACAGAATCTGGTTACAGGCTACTTCCCAAAGCAAGTAATTCTATTTTCCCCAAAATATCCTCCTGAATTCCACTCCCTCAGATAAAAATCCCCATCAAATTGGGGGAGGGGGGCATCTGCCTACAGAGAAACCCAGGAGTGAACAATAATTATGAAGCTAGTTTAACCTTTTTTACTTTGCTTTATTAGCTCACCTGAGCAAAGCTCAGGGTGAGCTTTTTTGATCACTTGATTGTTCCTCATGCTTCAACAGTTTCAACAATCTTCTCCTCTGAAACTACCAGATAGATTTTCATCAAAGTTTGCCAAAATGATACTTATGATAGCCTATTATGCAACCAGAAGATAAAATCTTTAAAATGTTTTTTCTCAGAAATATATAGACCTACAGATTTGATATTTAGTACATAGCATCAGTTCATGTTGCCTCAACATCAGTGCAAAATTTGTGCCCCTGGGGTCACAATGGACCACGCCCAAGGACCACACCCAGATTTTTGTATAGAACTATATAGGGAATTCTTGAAAAAATCTTCTCCTCCGAAACCACCCCATGGATTTTCAAAAAAATTCACTAAAATGATACTTATGTAAGCCTGAGGCTAATTCCTAATATTTATTGAATTTCATGAAGAATTTTGGTTGCCATGGCAACCAGAAGACATAACTTGTGTTGTTGTGCATCAACAATTTCAACAATCATCTCCTCTGAAACTACCAAACGGATTTTCATCAAATTTTACCAAAATGATACTTATGATAGCCGAATGCAAAGTCCTATTTTTTTTTTCAAGTCCATGAAGAATTCTTGTTGCCACGGCAACCAGAAGGGAAAATCTTTAAAATGCTTTTTCTCAGAAATATAAAGACCTACAGTTTGATATTTGGTACATAACATTAGCTCATGTTGCCTCAACATCAGTGCAAAACTTTTGCCCCTGGGGTCACAAGGGGCAATGCCCATGGCCACACCCAGATTTTTATATAGACTTACATAGGGAATTCTTGAAAAACTTTCCAAAACTAGTCCATGGATTTTCACCATATTTAATTAAAATGATACTTATGTTAGCCTTAGGCTAATTCCTAATTTTTCTTGAATTTCATGAAGATCTTTGGTTGCCATGGCAAACAGAAAGCATAACTTCAGATGCCTTTTCTCAGAAACATACAGACCTACATATTTGATATTTGGTACATAGCATCAGCTTTTGGTGCCTCAATACTATCAACAAATATGTGCATCAGGGTTTACATGAGGACACTCCCGGACCACACCCTGATTTGTATGGAACTTTATAAGGAAAACAAAAAAAATCTTTACTTCTGAAACCATTGGTTGGATCATGAAGAACTTTTGTTGCCATGGCAACCAGAATGCATATATAAAATGCCTTCTTTTAGAAACATACAGATCTACAGCTTTGATATTTGGTATATAGTATCCTCTGATGGTTCCAGCCGTTCTACAACAAACCAAATTCAGATGAGCTATTTAGGGCCATCTTGGCCCTCTTGTTGACTTTATTTATACAAAACATTCCAGACAAAATTAGGACTAGGGGGCCTTCCCCCAAACTGGACTCACTCTTTTTAATTTCAAGGGATGGCCATTAAGCTATTCTAAGTGCTTATAGAAAATAATTCCGTTTAAAAGGAAGGCTTGCCCAATTTATTTATATAGCTGGTCTAACCAAAGCATGTGTTTTTGTACCACCAACTGATTTTGTTCAAGTCTTGGCCTAAGTATAAAACCCAAGTACCTTGGAATAGATTTGAAGTTTGAATTGAGCTTTCACGAAACCAGAGTACCAGAACAAGAAGTCGATTTCTGATTGGTTGGTTGTTTCTTCTCACAATTCATGTTAACTTTGGGAAACCTGCATAAATTATGACATGTACAGAAATGGATAATCTCGGTTATCTTTCAATCAAATACAACATGTCCAATATGTTACATGAAAGATCAGGGCTGCTATAATGAATTACAAATCCAAATAAATATATGGCTTGAGACCACAAGAAAAAGAAAGCGATGGAACAGTGTCATGGAGTACATAAAGTCAGCTAGCAAATTGAAAAACTTATATAAGACAAACAATTAACTCCCAACTCAATACACTCAGGCAGTAAAATATTTCAGTTGGATGTTCTTATAAGCTTTAAGTCTTTTAAAAAAAAAGAAAGCGTAAGGAAAAAATAACGCTCTTGGATTTCTTTCATGTTTCATTATGGTCAAGATTATTATATTACTGACATGTGTTAAAGTCTTGAAATAATGGTGACTTTTTATTTGGCAGAAGCAGCAGGAATGACTGGCAAGGATCTGAAGTCCATATAGATTTCTGTCTTATCCAAATCATTGTATGCAGGAGGGAGAATCCCCACTGCATTGGCGAAATGACACATCTAGAAGAAGAGATAGAGATAGAAATGATGTAATGCGAAGGCTATAGTTGTTACGTATCAGGGTGAACCCACTTTCTTATCAAATGTATGGAAGTAATTACATGGAGTACCAGTCCATTATCCAGTTCAGTCAGACCTGTGTTAACAGGCTACCTGAACTATGCAGCCAACCTGTTTTAAACAGCCAACTTAAAGATTTAAAAACAGCAAAAACTCTGCAACTTTTTATTATGCATTTGAGAGGATGTTAGACACTGTAGCTACCTGTTGCTTACACCTAAACCTGGGACACCGGCAGCAGATATGAAAACTAAACTCAGGATCGAGAAATCAAGTTATTAGTCAACTTCAATTTAGCAAACACCTGGTCTAAACAGCCACTTCCTTTAATTCACTGACTGGCCCCTTAAAACAGGTTTGACTGTCATGTATATCCTTACATTGTAACTCTTAATACAGTTTTAAACAAGCAATTTCTTCTCCAAGAATTCTGAGTTTATTTTTTGAGACAAACAATTTGTCTTTCCATATAAATGAATATACCAACACACAAATATACATAGTTGATGTACCTAGTTTGAGTTGAGGATATTTGTTTCATTGACCATGTAGTGCCAGATATGTTTGATGATTTGTTTGTTTACACAAACATTGAATGTAGATATGTATAGACACTCTGAGAAGGATGTTGTAAAGTGTTCACTGGAGTATCAATAAGTCAGCACAAAGGCTGAGATCTGGCGATGATTAAACAGCCGGACACGTAGTTCACACGATCAATATGGCTGCCTCTACCAGACTGACCTATATACAGTTGTCATAGTCTGCTTCTAGCTTCTTTCATATCTCTAATCCTAAATTGTTAAGATAACTGAGCAGTATTTCAAGGTCTTAAAGATAAAAAATTAATACATGTATATTGTGTATAGAAAAATTAATATAGATTTTATAGAATATCAAACATTGAATTTAATGTATAGAAATATGTAAGATGTTATAGAAATATCAATATATATAGTAAAAAGCTAGATTGCGATATTAAACACGTACCGTAGTTACCACGATAGGGCTTATCAGCAGATGATAGAAGTGGTGAGTCTCTTCTGCTTTTTCAATCTTCTGAAAAATATTTTACAGTGATTATAAGCATATTTGGGGTCTGAGGATAAAATTATGACCCTTATAGTTGTGGGGATAGAGTAAAAATCTGAGATTAAAGAACAATGTTGGCTGCTTATGTATGCATTCTGTGAATAATGGAGTAGCATAAATGGTTATTATAGAAGAAAGTTTGACAAGTCCATATGATCGATTATTTTATGAAAGACTACCATAGTTCTAAAAGAAATTACAGTGCTATATAAGGGTAGTTCCAGGACTCCTGGCCGCAACATACCAAAGTTGTAAAAAATGGTACTGGTATAGCTTCTTTGCTTGGCACTCAGCATATAAGGGTAGTTCCAGGACTGGTTGGCCTGTTGTCAGGATAATGTGACTGGATGTGGTATTATGCTGCATGTCTACGACATGTTACTGCGGTGTAGTAGCAAAATATCTGTCTCAAGTAGACGTCAGAGTTATTCTTTTACATTAAAATGACTTTTGAATTCATCCCATTAGGGTATAAAGTCTTAAGTATATGTATCCAGTAGGTTTTCATGCTATCTTTTACAACATCATTTGGCATAAACGAAAAATCATTTCTACTATGGAAATCGTCATTAAAATGTGAAGCAACTAACTTGGAATATGCAGGTTTAGTAAAGTTTGTAATGTCAAACCTGTGGAATATGCAGGTTTAGTAAAGTTTGTAATGTCAAACCTGTGGAATATGCAGGTTTAGTGAAGTTTGTAATGTCAAACCTGTGGAATATGCAGGTTTAGTGAAGTTTGTAATGTCAAACCTGTGGAATATGCAGGTTTAGTGAAGTTTGTAATGTCAAACCTGTGGAATATGCAGGTTTAGTAAAGTTTGTAATGTCAAACCTGTGGAATATGCAGGTTTAGTGAAGTTTGTATGTCAAACCTGTGGAATTGCAGTTTAGTGAGTTTGTATTCAAACCTGTGGAATATCAGTTTAGTGAAGTTTGTAATGTCAAAACTGTGTAATATGCAGGTTTATGAAGATTTATGTCAAACTTGGATATGCAGTTATGAAGTTGGTATGTCAAACCTGTGGATATGCAGGTTTTAGTAAGTTTGTAATGTCAACCTGTGAATATGCAGGTTTAGTAAAGTTTGTAATGTCAAACCTGTGGAATATGCAGGTTTAGTGAAGTTTGTAATGTCAAACCTGTGGAATATGCAGGTTTAGTAAAGTTTGTAATGTCAAACCTGTGGAATATGCAGGTTTAGTGAAGTTTGTAATGTCAAACCTGTGGAATATGCAGGTTTAGTGAAGTTTGTAATGTCAAACCTGTGGAATATGCAGGTTTAGTGAAGTTTGTAATGTCAAACCTGTGGAATATGCAGGTTTAGTGAAGTTTGTAATGTCAAACCTGTGGAATATGCAGGTTTAGTAAAGTTTGTAATGTCAAACCTGTGGAATATGCAGGTTTAGTGAAGTTTGTAATGTCAAACCTGTGGAATATGCAGGTTTAGTGAAGTTTGTAATGTCAAACCTGTGGAATATGCAGGTTTAGTAAAGTTTGTAATGTCAAACCTGTGGAATATGCAGGTTTAGTAAAGTTTGTAATGTCAAACCTGTGGAATATGCAGGTTTAGTGAAGTTTGTAATGTCAAACCTGTGGAATATGCAGGTTTAGTAAAGTTTGTAATGTCAAACCTGTGGATATGCGTTTGAATTTCAAACCTGTGGAATATGCAGGTTTAGTGAAGTTTGTAATGTCAAACCTGTGGAATATGCAGGTTTAGTAAAGTTTGTAATGTCAAACCTGTGGATGTTCATGCGTTTCGACACAGGTTGTTTTTTTATATATTCATACAATAGGAAATTATGTATTCTATAATCCGAAAGCTAGATACATTTATATAACGTACAGTTTACAGTGTTATGATTTTACGTTTATGACGTAACTTCCGCTTGTTGTTATTGTTTTTATTCAAATTATCTTGATGAAGACGTGAGCGGAAACATTGGTGAATGATAAACTTTATATGTGTTTTTGTTGCATTTACTAAATCAAGTAGACATCGTCTCCAAATGGCTGAAAAACTGTCAGTGGGACGATAAACCCAACAAACAAACAATCTTAAGGTACTGCATTATAACTGTGAAAATCATCTAAACTTATCTAAGGAATTGAGTTCCTATGTTGGTATGATCTGCGTCAATACGTTAAAACACCTCTATATTAAAGAGGTCCATGCATGGTTTAAAGTTTGAGACATGTCTTCATACAGAATTTTAGAATTTTGAGTTGTGCTAAAAGAAGTACACACTAATGCTCTTATTTTCATTTTCTTTTTTGTCGTCATTCATTTCTTGCATTAGCTTAGAGCAGAATCATGCATCAATGATATCCAGTCAACAATGGCAGCTGTGCTCGGTACATGTATTAACCCAGTCTCTGTTTCATTTCAGTATCCCTTCGGGCGTAAGGATCAGTACTGCGACATTCACTGGCATGGGACAAACTTCGAACAGAATCCGGATGTATTTGGCGGCAAGGTTAACAAATTTCCGGGTAAGTCAGTGCAGACGCACTTATTTATTAAACTTTTTCTTTATTTGTTTTAGGAAATTTAGAAAGAAATCTTGCATCTTATTTGGAAAGCCATGGGTGTGTTCTCTGAAATTTTCTGTGCACGCATGCTTTCCACAATAAAACTGCTTTACCTGAATATATTGCATTCTGAAGTCTTAAAGGCCAATGTCAGAAATAGTCACTTATTGCAAAATGTAAAAATTGAAGGTAGAATTTTTATCATCTATTCAAAATACTAAACACTGTTGCATTTTTAAGTGATGCAAAGTCAGCGGAGAATATTTATGTGGTCATTCACTCTTTACCTCATGAATATTCATGTACAAATTTATGACTTTATGAATATTAATTTACTGAACATTAAGTGGTATGTAAAACAATGGATTTTTTTCTTTGCCATGTAGTCTGTGTGGAATAAGAGTTGTCTGATCAGGGTCTATAGGAGCTGTCTGATCAGGGTCTATAGGAGTTGTCTGATCAGGGTCTATAGGAGCTGTCTGATCAGGGTCTATAGGAGTTGTCTGATCAGGGTCTATAGGAGTTGTCTGATCAGGGTCTATAGGAGCTGTCTGATCAGGGTCTATAGGAGTTGTCTGATCAGGGTCTATAGGAGTTGTCTGATCAGGGTCTACAGGAGCTGTCTGATCAGGGCCTATAGGAGCTGTCTGATCAGGGTCTATAGGAGTTGTCTGATCAGGGTCTATAGGAGTTGTCTGATCAGGGTCTACAGGAGCTGTCTGATCTGGGTCTATAGGAGTTGTCTGATCAGGGTCTATAGGAGTTGTCTGATCAGGGTCTATAGGAGCTGTCTGATCAGGGTCTATAGGAGTTGTCTGATCAGGGTCTACAGGAGCTGTCTGATCAGGGTCTATAGGAGCTGTCTGATCAGGGTCTATAGGAGTTGTCTGATCAGGGTTTATAGGAGTTGTCTGATCAGGGTCTATAGGAGTTGTCTGATCAGGGTCTATAGGAGTTGTCTGATCAGGGTCTACAGGAGCTGTCTGATCAGGGTCTGCTCTGTTTGCCAGTCTATATTGAAGTATTGAAATAAAGGGTTATTACTTCACAATATCATGAATTCTGGTATTAAAATTATTACATTCTTAGAGAGGTAATGGGCCTTTAACATCGTATCTGGGATGCTTGCCTGCCTGCTTTTTATCTACAACAGGTCGGTTGGGGTGTAAATGGAGTTATACTGTATAAACCTTTGACAGCATTCAGAATGACTGAAAATGTTTTATATATTAATGTTAATTACTCAGGCACCATTAATGGTCACCAAATGAGCAATTATAGCTGTATAGGAAGCAGTGTATTAATCCGCGTGCATATTTGTCTAGGGACAGGCTGATGACAGGCTTTATGTGTACAATATTTTGTTTTGACAGCAGATAATTGTGGTCAGCCATCGGTTTGCGGTAATTCTTTGATATTTTAAAGCAAATATTGATGCTGTAGTTTAAAATTGAAGGACTGAGAAATTGTAAATGCATGTAATTATAATGGTTTGTTTTCTTGGTCCTTTGTTTGGGCTATGGCTTATCCCCAAGTTTTCACCTCTATGTATGATGTATGTTTATGAAGGAATCATGAAGGAATGACCTTTCACAGAAGTGATGGCTTTGAAGAATTCACTCTGCTCATGTCCTGTCACATACCGTCTGATCTTACACTCACATTACACCAAGACAAGGAGCAGTGCATGCATTTTAAGTACTTTAAGTGATAATTATATTCATTTTTGAGTCACTTGCGGTAGGTTGGTGGTTCTTCCTGGATGCCTCCGTGCATTCAGGGTCTTCCTCCACCTGTAATTAGCTGGACGTCGGTATATGACTGAAATACTGTCGAGGCGATGGTAAACTCAAATAGTCAAGTCAAGTCATTTTGTGTCACCTGCTGTAAGCACAGGTGACACATAGGGACCTATTTTTTTGTTGTGTCTGTCTGTCCGTCCATCTGTCTGTCACACTTCAGCAGGTGACACACGTGTTCCAGAGAACACTCTTGTTTTTTGTTAATACACATTATAGCCTTAAAGATACCCCCTGCTTCTCAAAGTGAAATGTTGGCTATGTTGGAATCGTCTACAGTGTCCTGTCACATGGCGTCCAATTCTACTCAAAGTGTAATATATAATTTTTGGTCTTCTTTCAATGTGCTATAGTGAGAATATTTAGCACTTTCATCGATAGCTCTAGTTCAGAAAATCAGCTACACTTTATGTTAATTTTTACATTCATTACATGTATGTGTCATCTGATATGATGAGTTCTGAAATTGTACCAAACTATTATTTTTTTGTGTGTATGTTGTTTTTCAGGTATGAACTGGATATGCAGTAAAAACAACCTGTTCCGAGTTTTGGACCAGATGCGATCTCTGTACCCCAAGGATTATGATTTTTACCCTCGTACTTGGTACCTGCCAGAACAGTTGCACCAGCTTGCCAGTGAAATTCGCAAAATCACAGAGAAGAAGGTGAAACCTCGGCCGACATTTATCGTAAAACCAGACACTGGTTCCCAGGGGGAGGGAATTTACCTTCTGCGGGATGTACATGATTATATCGTAAACACAGGCAGGATGAATGTGTGTCAGGAATATTTGACAGACGTCTTTCTTATTGACAAATTTAAATTTGATCTACGCATATACGCAGTTCTAACGTCACTAGAACCATTAGAATTCTATTTATGTAAAGAAGGATTAGCAAGATTTTCAACAGTGCCATATGAAAACCCAACAAATAAAAACCTTCGTGAAATCTTTATGCATTTGACAAATTATTCTCTTAATAAAAAAAGTTCCGGATTCAACCGTTCAGAGCGTGACGACGAAGGGAGTAAAAGAACGTTGTCTAGTGTTCTTAACCGGTTACAACGACTCGGGCATAATGTTGACAAACTCTGGCAACGAATAGAACAAATAGTCGTGAAAACAATGATCGCCATTATACCAGATCTTAAACTAGAATTCCAGTCAACACTTCCATGTAACAAACCAGGACCAACCTGCTTCCAGGTTAGTACAAGGTCTTATTTAGCTCATTTGAGCACATCCGGGATGGGATTAATCCACATTCATACATGTAATGATTACATATCAAAATTTTATCATATGGTACTGGTATATATAGCTCACCTTTCAGTAGAGGACATGCTTGCAATACTCATATTGATATTTACTGGTTTTGTACTTCATTGTAAAGAAATGTATAACTTCAGTATTCTTTTTACATGAAAAAAAAGTCCAAAGTAGGGCTGTCACAATTTGCTTGAAACTTAATTAATATATTGCAGTATATAAAGAGGTTATCGCAAAACATACCACAATATTTTGGCATATTTGATCATACCATAATTTCAAAAAATACCTTGTTTTGATGAAATGAAAAGCTTAATAAACAACAAAATGTTCCTGTATGCCATGAAATATGCCACATTTCTAGAGTCATTTAGAATTATCTCCCCTGACATTGATTTGACAACAGACACCATTTTCAGTCATTTGTCGATGATCGCTTTTGATTCTTGCGTGAATCTTTGACTTTAGACACAAACGTGTTTGCATCATTCAATATTGGTAAATACTGTATTGCGGTAAAATACTGTTTTTACTCAGTATCGCAATATGCCGGAATACCAGTATACTGCAACAGCCTTAGTTCAAAAACATCTGTATTTCTCTCAATTTCTTACAAAAAAGTGGCTTGCACATTTTGCCTGCTATTACCAAAACCAATCATTTTGATATATCCACTGGATAAGGAGTTGCTTTAATGGTTGACCTGCCCTGAAGCAGTTGTCATAACCTGACCAGTTTCAGATTAAAACGTAGCTTGACCTCTGTGGTCAAGACGGAGGTTACATTTGCTGACTGCCACTTAGCCCCTCACTGCTGTGGGTTTGAGTCCCATCTGGTAACCTAGATTTTTCATATGGGGAAGCTTTTCAGCTGTACAAATATAAAGATTAATAGTTCTAGGACTGGTAGGATTGATATCCGGATAATGGGACTGGGTGTGGTATCAGGACGCTTGATCATGCCTGATGGCGTGAGACACGCTGCAAGTTGGCAGCATGTCTTGATCATGCCTGATGGCGTGAGACACGCTGCAAGTTGGCAGCATGTCTTGATCATGCAGACAAAATCTCCAGTAACTGAAATACCTGGGAGAGAATACCAGGCAACAATAAAACAAACCGTGAATTAATACACATTAAGAATTACACTGTTCGCCTTAGATTAGATTCAGCAATGGGATTCTTATGAAGTAGTGGAAAGCATTAATTATTAAGTTTCCTATCTGATGTTAGACTCTTGGGACTCGGCAGCAGTGGGGAGCTTATAGTGTGGTATCTGTGGTATCAGTGTCTAGACCCAAGAAGAAATAGAAACAAAATATTAAACAAAATGAGTAAGTGAGTGAGAGAGAGAGAGTGAATACACTGCAATACCCATAATTATTATAATGAACCCCTGAAAAACAAGCATCTTAGAAAACCAGCGGTCAACACCAACTGTGTCTTGAGATCCCCAGGACACCAAAATTGGGAAGTGACTCCAGAATTGACATGCCAGGGGTTCCGTCAGGCAACTTACTTTTTGATTTAAAGTGAACTGAACATCCACATTTGTTGTAAACCAATGTAATCTTCTTTATAAAATTTTCTTATTAGTAACGTTCTTTGATAAATTAAACTTTTCAAGCAATAGTTGTGCGTAAAAAGTCATACTATATAAGAATAGTTTGACAGGGACTCGTGAATTTCAAAGCAGGTGTTCCATAGGGATACCTGGCTAAAATGTTAGGGTCAACCACTTAAAACTGAACTGTTCTCCCTGTCCCTGTGCAGAGCGTTTTGTTTTCTGAAGCTCCACTGTATATATGTTACCACATATGGTCAGTACTGGGCTCCATTATTTTGGGTTTTGGTCCCTATATGGTTAAACCTGTTTGCTCTCCCCGTCATAGTACACTGGGATTGCATGGTTTCCATGCAGATAAAACCACTACTCATAAGAATGAGTGGTTAGTTTATCCTTATTTTATTTTCATTTTGATTTGGAAACAATTTCTTATAAATTAAACTAATCCCTCTTAACAACTTCCAGGGAATGTAATTTTCACCCAAACAAACATTACAACTCGATTTTCCTTTCAAAGTCTTTCACATCTAGATTTTTACATGATATCTTTCAGTGTTTTGATTTTATTGCCAGTATAAAATATTTCCTTTTGATTTTATTTGTTCAGTACACATGTACTGTAAAGTCATAAAGTTTCATGGAGCAGAGTTAGAGAGACTGATTTTAGTACATTTTAAATCATGTCAAACACAAAATTTCATATACCGAAGTATTAACTTTATAACTGATTTTTTAACCCTTTCCTTCATAGAGGAAACCACGAAAAGACCTATGCGAACAACATAAAACCAGAGTAACTCGCAGGCTGATCAGGTTTTATGCTGTTTGCTGCTCCTCATTGGTCTGTAAATGAGGACTTTATAATTAAATTTGGTAAGGTTTAAGCAGATCAGGCTTTATGTGGTACCTACTGAGTGCGTCAAAATGAGTCTATATTGGTTACATTGCAGGTCCCTTATAACTCTGTACTTTGATTCCCAGTTTTGACACCACACTATATTGGACCTCATCATAACTTTGTGAAAATGCATCATGCGTAAACTAAAATCAAAGAACTGAGAGTCCTAATGCTGCGTTAAGCATAAATTGAAACAGTAAAGGAGAAGTACAAGTGGCTTGTTTGAACTGTTTTATTGATTTTCCACATCAAGTTTATCGTGTTGCTAATATATCATTTTACTGTGAGGGCCAAACATATTCAGGGGTGTAAAATTTTCTTTTAGGTCACTCGTCCTGTAGGACGAGTAGGTATAAAATTTGACTCGTCCTTAAACAAAATTAGCACGTCCTATTTGGTTCCCTGTAAGTTGTATAAAGCTTTTGATATTTTGCGGAAACACCGCAAAACATTTTTTCTTCTTTTTCTTCTTTTTTCATCAACCACGGAAAGCCAGAATACCAATGATCCAGGACTTTTCTTGTGCGTTTTGTTTTATCGTAGGCGCTTTGTTGCTTCCTAAGTCTTAACTCTTGCTTTTTTGTATTTTCATCGTCTCCGTCTCCGAGAAGCGTACTCAATGACAATTGTTTCGACATTTTGACTGCCGGAAACAAAACATATTTGCAGTCCTGGACTGTGCCGCAAACTAACAAAAAATGTATTGAAAAAACACCGTAGAATATTGTGAACCAGTCTTCGCTAGCACCTTATGGATCTTTCTAAAAAATGAGCGTCGCTATGGTGATATTTTGTCAAACTTAGCTCTCCTGATCAAGTTAAGCGTTTTATGATATCGATTAACCATAGTAACAATATCGAATTCATTTTTTACAGAAACATGTCTTTCTTTGCCGTGAAAAGTTACTTGTCTGGTCGGACGAGTGTTCAGGGAAATTATGCTCGTCTGACTGTGAAATTCACTCGTAAATACGAGCGGACGAGTGGATTTTTACAGCCCTGATATTTCACTGAATGACATATTTTTATTTGCCATAAATTATACCTAAAAGATTAACCAAGGACATATTACATACCAGAGGAGCGTGAACAGCTGCACTTCAAAATTTAACTTAGGTATTTGGCCCAATGTTTGACAGTGTTCAGTTTGATTTCTCATTATATTTGAGTGCGTAATAATGGATATTCACAGTTTTAGGCAAAAGCTATGTAAATAATGGACAGTTAACGGTGCATATGTGTATTATTGTACAGTTCCAAATCTATGATATTATCCATGGAATCCATATCTGTTTTCATTTGTTGATCATGGTATAGCAATCAATTACATTGCAGTCAAATAGAAAGCAGGGATCCATATTTTGGTCCAAAATAAAGTGTAACTAATATTGGGCCATGCAAGGCAATGATTTATGGATTTGCATTGTTGTTTCAGATACTTGGTTTCGACATTTTGCTGATGAGCAACTTGACGCCCATGCTGCTGGAGATAAACGGGAGCCCAAGTCTGAGTATCGACAGTGAGGTAGAGGTCGCCCCCGGGGTCACAGAATACGTCCCTAGCCCAAAAGATGAGGAGGTCAAAATTCCACTCATCCGTGACACTCTCATGACAGTGGCACCAAAAAGTAAAATACGCTACCTACAAAGGTAATGTTGTTTTTTGATGGTAATTAATGCATTGTGGCATTTTGTGTTGTCTTCCTGTGACCTTTACCCTTTGTATTTGAAGTTTTGTATCTAAAATGATTGGATGTTTATTTAACCTATGCTAATATTCTGCTGATCTCGGTAGGTCTGTATGTGTATATGTCTATAATCATTTCAGTCAAGTATAATGGAGGGATTTTTTTTGTTATTATTATTGAGCACCATTTAAAAGTGTGTTCCCCTCAGAAAATTTCTTTAAATTCATGTAGTTTTACTTCAAATTTGCTATACACCTTTGGATTTCTTTTTTTCTAATTTAAAGAAAATGAATATTCTCCCCCTCCCCCACCCCAAAATATGGTTTTACGGCCTTTTCCTCATCATTTCTTGGAACAGCTGTCATTCCGTTACCAGTTTCAGTTTAAAAACCAGCATGGCCTCTTTGGCCAAGCACTTATGGTTGCTGACTTAGTGTTACTTAGGCAGGCTCATCGTTGTGGGTTTGAGTGCCATTAGGTTGCTTAGATATTTCATGAGGGGAAGCCTCTCAGCTGGCTGACCAGGTGACTTTGTGCACTCAGAGACTTCCTTCACCTTTAATTAAGGAAATCCATCCATCTTTAAATTATGATCATGGTCCTTCAGATGCTTAAAAGTTAGACTTTAGTGTGTATGCAAGCAGCCATTGACTTGGAGTTGCAGTCTCTTTTGCTCATAGTCTATAAAGGCTTGCATTTACTATAAAATTCCCACAATCACTAAATCTTGATGGACCATGATCACAATTTAATGATGGATGAATTACCTTAATAGCTAGATGTTTCCATATGACTGAAACATTGTCATAGAGATTCAACAACAGTTTAGT
>CM037789.1:17782707-17825207 GCA_021229015.1 Solen grandis
AAAAGTCACCCGATTATCACGTCATAAAAACGACAAAAAGCAACTTTTTAAATTTATTTCGCTCTGGAAACATGACTTTAGACTCAATCTTTTTGAAAAATGTATTGCAGCGATTAAAAGTTAAATTTATAAATTCATTTATTTTTAATTTTCAATGACGTCAAATGACGTCAGATTTGACGTCAGCTTTAAAAGTTTGTTCGCGCTCTAGAGCCTTCAATTTTGGTCCGATTATCTTGATATTTTCACAGAAGATGTATTTTAGGATGAAGATTTGCACCTTGGCTTTCAAATTTCCAAATTTGAAAATTTAAAGATATCATGGCAAAACCGAGATTCGAACTTAGGTCCTTAAATTACATTTTAATGTTACAAAGCCCCTGATGCGTTAGAAGCATAAAGATTGGACAGCATATCGGCATAGAGGTTCACATTCTTTTTTTCTGAATGATTTTCTTTTAAGTCACGTGGTTATGACGTCATTAAAAAGACAAAAAGGCATTTTTTTAACATTTCTCTTCCTCTGATATCATGAATTTTGATCCATCTTAATTGAAATCTTCAGAATTGATAGAGTTAAAATTGAAGTGATCATACTGCAAGAAATGTTTGATTTGTCACGTGGTTATGACGTCATGAATACTAAAGCAATAATTATTTTTAAAAAAAGCATATAAAATTGCCAATTAGATCAATGAACTTGAAATTTTCAAGAATGAAGAAAATTAGTACGTTCATAAGGGTTTGAAAATTTTAAGTTATTACGTTATCAAACATGGCAGATATTCATGTTTGATGGAACGCTTACTTGAAAATGTGAAAACAAACCTGTTCACATTCTCGAAGATATTTTTTGCTGCATTAATAGAACGTTAGCTAATCATGTCCTTCCAAAACAGATACTTTTCTTTAGTCACTTAATTTTGCCGTGGTTGAAATATTAAAATCATTCATTTAAATTTGTATTCGCGCTTCAGCGTCCTGAGTATTGTGGTAATCTAAAGCATACCTTAAGGAACATATGTTGTGTCACTTGTTTATGACAACATTGATTTGTAAGCAAAATAAATTTAAAAAAATCATAAGATTGGACATGTTAACTTTAAATAAGTAATATTGCCGTGCCTTGACATGCGCAGAAAAGTTCAAGTGATTACGTTATGAAACATGACCTATTCATGTTTTTACAGGGCTAATTCATGAAAATACATTAATTTGAAGAAAGAAATGAAAGCGGTCATTGGGTTGGTTGAGCAAGATCCGATTGTTCTTTTGCAGGAAAGAGTGCCTGCGTTGAATAATGAATTGTGGTACATTTTTTACTAAAAGAGTCGCATTTACGATAAATAAGCAAAATAATACTAGAGCCAGAAACCTATACGATAACTTATTGCATTTGCTTTCACGGCTTTCTGCAAACCTTAAGAAAATGACAAATACATGGACAAATACAAGTCATGGACTTCAAAGTATTTTTTTTCTTCTTTTTTACAATTTCCTTTGTGGATCAAATTGCAATGAATATGCTTACGAAGAAAAAGATATTAAATAAAGAATATAAAAAAAAATAAAATCGATTGAATTACGTAAGAAAAAATCTTGAGGAGAATATTATCTTAAAATTTTCCTTTTTTTTTTCTGCATGAAAGTAAACGGTTGCGTAATTACATAAGATCCATATATATTCTTTATTGATATCTTTTTAAGAAGATGAAAAAAAAAAAGATTTAAAGCTTATTTTTGAACATAAGTTTATATTAATGATAATGATGATTTACGTATTAAATCTTACATCATTATGCATCATTATTCCATTTCTTTGTATTAACTTATATATTCAATACTTTTGAAATAAGCAAACGGAAAGCCGCTTCGTTTGTATCTTAAACAAACGACTTCTAGTTTTATATTATTTTTTTTTTTTACATGAAACGAAATGTGAAAAAGGGAAATATTTTTAAAGGCGGAAAGGTGAAACAAACTTTAGAGTCGGTCGTTAAAAAAGAGGGTCGGCCGGGCGACCAGAAACGGAACTATTTTTTCGGCCTAAGTATACTCGGGCTGGTAAACAAGCGCCGTGGTCCAGTTGTCATATCCTAAGGACTCCGAACAAAGTTGTATGTTCCTCAAGATAAGTCTCCGTTTTATGATAATAGAAATGAGTCGTGTATTGAAAGTCTGGAGAATATTCTCACACTTGATATTGTATGGAGATTTTAACGCTCGAACAGTTACACTCCCTGATTTCACAGATACCATCAATATAAATACTGTACCTGCATTTCAACAATAAGATGATATGGCAGCAGTACCATAGATTAGTAAAGATAAATCTATATTAAAAAAAGCAAAAATGTTACATTTATTAACCAAAATGGCAGCAGTACCATAGATTATTATATACTATCAAAGGATATATTTCATCTAGCAACAGACTTTAAATACTTGATAGAACTGAAAGCACCCATTTGCCAATTTCTCTAGAAGTTAAATCGGAAATGAAAACTCGGGCCAACTGAACAGGTAACATTTAGATTGAATAGCCATTCCAGACAAGATTATAGCAATGTTGTAAAAGAGGGCGTGAATCATGGTTTATTTACAAAAATAGATGGCATGTGTAGATCTAATGCATCTGTTGACGATAAAGTTGGTCATCTGGAATCCACTTTTTAAAACATGCAATGAAAGATTTTAATATATAAAGAAAAGGCGATTAAATATAACAAATATATATAGGCATGGTTCGTTCAGAATGTAAAGGGGCTAAATCAGAAGCTAGAAAGGCACTGAATACCTAACGAGGAAGTCGAACGGAGACTAATCTAAATAAATACTTAAAACTTAAAAGCAAATATAAGAGTATATGTAAAAATCATAAAGCGCAATATGATATAAGAAAATGTCAAGAATAAATAATAATATAAATGATGCAAAATCCTTCTGGCGGGGAATAAAAAGTTTAACTAGTTCACCAGATCAGAACCATCCATTGGTATAGATGTATGGTACTAACATTTTAAATATTTATTTTCAGTTTCACCCAGGGATGATAATGGGAATGCATTTAATTTTGATAATAATGATTTAAATGAAAATTTGGATGATATTGAACACCAGTTATTTAATAGCTGCATTTCAGATGAAGAAATAATGAATTGTGCAAAGAAAATAAAGATTAATAAAGCCAGTGGGGGCATTCTCTTACCACAACACCTAGTATATGCCATTGAGACTTTATTGTCATATGTCCGTCTGATGTTTAATAAAATCTTTATGACTGGTAATTTCCCCGAAAAATGGTCACATTCAATCATGATACCTATTTACAAGAAAGGGGTAAAATCCGACCAAAATATCTATAGGGGTTTTGCACTTAGTGACATACTGAGTAAATTATATGTTTCCGTTATAACAAGACGTTTAACATTTTATATTGATGCTTATGGAAAAATCGCTGAGTGTCAAGCAGGTTTCAGAGCAGACTATTGCACCATTGATAATGCTTTTATTTTGTATTCTGTTGTTAACAAATATTTGCAGAAGAAACGAAAACCAGTGTATGTTGCCTTTATCGATTTTCAAAAAGCCTTTGACTCGATTAACAGGCCTATATTATTTAAAATTCTAAAACAAAAAATATCAAGGGGAAACTTTTCACATCAATCAGTCAATTTATAGATCAGTAAAGGCATGTGTAAAACATATTCAGATATTTCGGATTTATTTGGCTGTTCTGTCGGTTTGAAGCAGGGGTGCTGTCTCAGCCCGATTCTATTTACTATGTTCTTTAATGAACTGTATACATTTTTAAAACCAGAAACGTTCGCGAAATCCAGTTATTTCCAGATATAACTGAAATTTTTCTCCTTATGTTTGCAGATGATATCGCTTGTATATCTGATACCATTTCAGGACTACAATTACAATTAAACTTGTTACATGCATTTTGCGAGGATTATAAACTTAGCGTAAATGGTGATAAAACAAAAATTCTATCTTTAAAAATGGGGGACAACTCTCTAGAAATGAAAAATGGAGTTATGCAAATAGTAGACTTGATGTAGTTAACGGATTTTGCTACGTAGGGTTATATTTTTCCAACAGATTATCAATGTTCAAAATGGCAGAGAATGTTTCGGTGAAAGCAAAAAGGGTATTAATAAATATATTTCACTCCTTTAATCAGTATAAATGTCTTCCATATTCATTATTTTTCAAAATATTTGATACTAAAATTGCGCCAATCTTGTTATATGGCTCTCAGTTGTGGAGAATAAATAGCTATTATTGTGTAGAATCTTCATTTGGAAGCTTGCATACGTTTTCTAAATATTGAACTCGTGCTTGTAATGATGCTGTGTTAGGGGACTCAGGTAGATTTATGCGTCAAAGCATTGCATTAAATACTGGTTGCGAATAATAAATATGCCAAAATAAAGATACATCAGAC
Source organism: Solen grandis (assembly GCA_021229015.1). NCBI lineage: Eukaryota > Metazoa > Mollusca > Bivalvia > Adapedonta > Solenidae > Solen > Solen grandis. The sequence goes on from CM037789.1 coordinate 17,787,161, forward strand.
TGTGTTATGATATGATGCTACATTATGACAGTATAGGTCTAACAAACTGGGCAACGTCAGTCAAACGAAACCTATATAAAATGGTTTTGGATATATATGGGAAAATCAATATGTAGATAATCAAAAGTTATTCTTATACAACTATGTTAAAAAAGACTTAAAGACCGATACATTCAACTTTGGCAATCTCGTTGTTTAGAAAATAGAAAATTAACACATTATGTAAATTTTAAAATAAACTATGATGTTGAAAATTATGTAAAGGTAATAGATATTGGAAAGTTTCGAAAATGTATGGCTAAATTCAGAAGTTCTTGTCATTGCCTGTTAATTGAGACCGGTCGACACCATAATATATCGCGAGAAGAACGCATGTGTCCATATTGTAATTCCACTCAGGAGGACGAATATCACTTTACCCTGCTGTGTCCTTTATATAATGACCTAATGGAAATGTATATATCTGATTATTATAAAAATTATCCTACAGCGATGAAATTCTACAATCTAATGGCTTGAAAAGCTGCAATTCGAAACCTTGCTATGTTTAACACCATGCATTTGAAAAAAACGGAAACTCATTTTAACAGACATTGATGGGAACTGAGTATTATGCATTTTTTACGAGTCAATGACGAATTTTGTATTTTTTTCTTTCACATATTACCTACTGCTATCACATGTGTTTTATGTTATAACATGTATTATGTATATGGGCCGGAGGCCTTTTGTACAATAAAACATTGAATTGAACAAAGTTGGAGTAAGGGTATTTCATGACCTTCACGGACGCAAAGTACTAATCCAACCCAAGAAACGTCGAGAGAGATCAGTATAATTTGTAAGAACTTGTTTCCCAATCGACGTCAAATAAATCAGTTTAAACTAAACTATTGAATTACCATGTAAAGAACAGCAGTAGAGCTTCCAGACTCTGTCTTCCTTGCTGTTGTCATGGTGACTCCACATGCCCCCTATGTACTCGTTACCGTGACATTGGTAGTTGACAGGCTGGTCATACTGGTTGAGGTTACCTTAAAAAAACATTTTCAATTTCAATGTTGTAACTTATGTTTGTTTGTTTGTTTGTTTAAGACCCCCTTGCTAGTATTTAGTTCAAATTGGGAAATGGGATATGTATAGTGGTACCTCATTCCGGTGTCACGGCGTAGACACGTGATTTACTGTCCTGACACCGGGCCAACGTACCAGGAATTATCCCTATAGGATATGTGTTTTTTAGTATGAAATATATATTTTTTTCATTATGAAATATATTGATCATATACAATGCATATTGTTGATTAGGTCAAAATAATCCATGATCAAACAGTAATTATGCTGAGCACTGAGATATATACCACTTCGGTATGTCGTGGCAGGAGATCGAACTCACCATACTTTGGTTACGAGACGAAAGTTCTAACTACATTGCAACCGGCACGGAACAGTTGATTGTTAAGGTAATCCATCCATTATTAAATTATAATCACGACCCTTCAAATGGTTAAAAAGATTTCAGTGTAGATGCAAGCCTCCATTGACATGGTGCTTTAGGATCTTTTGCTCAAGGTCTAAAAAGGCTTTTACTTACTATGATATTCCAATTATATCTGATGGACCATGATCACAATATAATGATGGATGGGTAACTTAAGAAAATTTGAGACAGGGATATTTTGTAAAATGGTTACTGTTGTATTAGTGTTAGCAAAAAATGATGCCGTTTGAGCATGTTAACGCTAAATTCAAGTAATAAATATTTTTCTACTGATCAAAGTTATATCAATGTTTCATGTCATATTCAAATCAATAATCAAATTAAAAACAAAATGAAAATTTCTATCTGCGAACATGTATATAAGGCGTAACGGAAAAGTTACTTGTCTCCACTAACCCGAACGACCCTATACTTTTTTTTCCTAGTACTCGTGTGATTTCGGTTGCAAAACGCTGTTTTTCGTCACATCCTCTAAAAATATGGAAAAAAGGAAAAAAAAGAAAAGAAAAATAGTTTAAATAGAAAGTAAACTTTTAAATGTATGAGAACTTTAAGAAATGTAAATGACCTGTCCATCTGCAGTCTGCTGTTAAACTCTCCACATCTGTAGCAACATTCGAGCAGCCAAGATCAAACATCCGGTCTTCTTTGCTGTTGTCATGGATACTAGCAACGTGACTGATCGACTGATAAGACCCTGGACACGTGAACGACAGGTCGTGGTCGAAGGTGTTCAAAAAGGCACCAAAGATGCCACTGGCCGAGCACAAGAATGTTAGGACTGGCAACAGTTCCATCTTCTGGGGTGAAATATGGACGTACACATTAGATAAGGTTAAAAATTTAGAAAATGTTGTTGTTTTCAATCGGGCTTTTACCGTAATTGCAACAGTATTTCATTCATATAGTGACATCTCTCTAATTACAGGTGTTAGAAATTTAGTAAAATATGGACACTTTCCCTCGTTCTTTTACTCTTAAAATTAAAACCACGGCAGCAGCTCCCCCCCCCCCCCACACACACAACTTTGTCTACCCTTCTTACCGAGGTTTGCATGTTTGACTCATATCTCACTGTGACGGTGCCTCCATGCATTCGGGGTCTTCCTCCACCTGTAATTAGCTGGACGTCGCTATATGATTGAAATACTGTCGAAGCGCCGGTAAACTCAAATAGTCAAGTCAAGTCACTATGACGGTTTGTACCTCGGTATGAAATTCAACTGTAATTAACCGTTATTTCAACCCCAAAACCAAACAAACCACAAAACTAACACTAACCCAAACCCTACCCTTAGACTAACCCAAATACTGAAAACGACAAACTAGGGTACGAATTTACCACTTTGCAAAATTTTATTTACCCCTCCCCCACACACACACTTTTATCCGATACCCAATAAAAAAAACTGTTCATAATCAATTTATCTTAATTCTTAAATTTCATCTCTGAAAGAAATCAGTAGGGCGCTATTTCTTGCCCCAGACCAATGTTCCATTCAACACCTGTTATTTGTTACTTTGTTTTGCTTCTGGATTTTAATTATTTCATCAGACTGGATGAAGCGAGTCCTTTCAAAGGGAGACTAATCTCGCATTGAAAGGTAGTGAAACTTCCAGATGAAATAGTCAACAGAATCTATCTACCGAAGACAAATACTAAATTTAATATAAATGGTTGAATAGATTAGATCGTTTACGTTCACATATTCATTAGAATTAAATGCATTTTAACTGCATATAATAATACGATATTACTTGTTACAGATAGGATTAAAGAATATGTAGGTTTTTTTCGTTATTATGAGTAATTTGAAAAGTGAATTATATGCAGTAGTCAAACGTTTTGTAGAATCATATGCCTTACCATGTTGACGTCTTGGACACTTCTGCTTAATCTGTATCACAGGGAGCTACACTTAACAATACTGGCCCAGAAAGGAGTTTAGTACTAGCCCAATCTGTCTCCTTATCTAGATCCGGTCATAGGAATGACAGTGATATCGCTTTCATGTATTTATTTATCTGACTTTTAGGGTCAAGTATTTACACATTTCTAATCATAAGTTAAAGTCAGGAAAAAGTACGGCTAAAAATTGATTTCTATATAAAATAAATGCAAAAAGAAAGCAAGCGAAAAAAACAATGTACGTGATAAAAATGTTGATGGATGTTAAAAAGGATAACAAGTTGTCATTCGTAGTGTTTATTGAAATAATTATTTATCTGCGTAAATTATCACACACACACACACACACACACACATACACACACACACACACACTTTGTTAAAGATAAAAAAAAAAAGATGATTTAAATTTGAATTATAACATAAGTTTTATAAGTCAAACACATATTGATGTACACACACACACATACATATATATGCACATATATATGCATACATGAACGTATATTCGTACATATACACATATATACACATACATATATACATATATACATATTATCAATATACAGTTGAATCTGTATTAGCGGTCAATGTTAATATTGCCATACTATATCATTTTGTTATATATTTAACCTTCATTTAGCGGTCACTTCTGTTACGCCACCACGTTTTATTGTTTGACTGTACAAACACATTTTACGTGAATAAATTGATGCCATATATCTTTTTAGCTTGACATCTATAATATTTATTCCTTTGTTTGAACTGTTTTACATTTAAATACTGACACATTTCTTAACCTAACAATATTTACCCATTTCGATAATATCTTAATATCAGTTCAGTAGTATTTGGTCCATGATCACTGTACAATCTATACTCAAGAGAAAAAGGAACTCTGATTTCTAATTTATACAATAATCTTACTTGGAGTATCAACTGATTCCACCTAAGCTTCTCTAGTTTATATTAGGAAAGGCTATTGAGCGCAGTTCTAAACCTCTGTATGTTATTTGTTTATACAATATTATAATCGAAAGAGAATATATATTTGATAGAAATGTGACCTACTTGAGTCACGTACAAGTTCCTGCAAATTTTCTTTGTCTTATGATATAATTAAGTTAAACAAATTAAGATTTGCTCCTTGTGCAACACAAAGGAAGTCAAATAAAATTTTATTTAGCAGATCACTGACATATGAAGTCCAATTTGACTTGTTTGGAAAATAATCTAAATAATTTATCATAATTATTTATACAAGGTTCTACATTTAGTAAATCTCCTGGAGATTCGACCCTTAATCAAAATTGAAGGATATAAGTTAACCATTCAGTACCCTAAATCCCTATTTATAAGATAATTTAGGGTGCATTTTTAACATTTAAAATTCTTTTTCAAAATGGTGTGTGTATTCGTTCAATTTGTTGACCTTTGACGAAGATCTCTCTCTGTATATATAAACTAGTATAAGGGGCACTAGCATGTCGAAAGAATCAGGCGAATGTTTAACAATATGTTGTAAATTTGCTTAAATATCTTTTTTTTAACTTTAAAAAAATTATACTGCTTTCTGAATTTACTTGTCAAAGTTTGTTGTATCTCAATAAATGATCATGCACTTGTAGACACCTACCCACGGTTTGCACGTTCTGGTAATATTACTGATAGACTAAAACATCCGCCATGGCATCAAAAGTCCTTAATTAACTTATAAGGACACATTTTCACATAGACAATTTAATAAACTGAATTAAAAAAAATCTTGTTTTCATATATTATTGATATGTCACAAACATGGCATGTACAACTGCATTTTATTCATTTGATACTTTTCTATTGCTTCATGTTCATACCAATAAAATTTTCAAACTAATGAAAATAATCAAATTCCACAAGGATCTGAGCACGTCTGTATGGAACTATTTGGGCCAGGCCATACAGTTGGTTTGGTTTGCACTAAAGTTCCTTAGATTAAGTCATGAACTTACACTACTTTACAAAGATAAGATATTATTGTGAACATATCAAAAGGCATAACAGTGCTACATAGCTGACCCTTAAACAATTTAATAGGTATCGGTTAAGTGTAGGTCACACAATTATTTGAAAGTCATTATTTTTCTAAACAATATTGAGTTATATATTACATATATATTTTACCGAAATTCATTTAACCAAGAAACAAGTCGGCTGTACTGTCAAGGAAGTCCTATATATGCACAGTAGATGTATACATGTTGCACATCGTAACTTTACATTGTTTGCAACTGTGTTGTATATGATATGAGATGATGTACTTGAACTTATATTTTAAATCATGGAAAATATGACTTTATAAATTAAGAAAAGGACCGCTTCATAGGCGCCGCCATTTCGAATTATTACGTGACAATCTTCCTAATTTGTAATGTCACCTACTCCACTAGAAGAAATGGCAGTAACCACAGACAGATAAAAGCGTACCGTATCTATTACATATACCGGTATATATCTTGTACTTCCTCCATTTTTTAAGATTACAAAATAATATAGAAATAACATGAAAAACAAACATATATAATACACACAAGAAGCAATAAACTATATAAATAATCCCATTTATATTTGTATAAATATATAATCACACACACACACACACACACACACACACACACACACATCTTTGGACACCTGGAATCATGAAACTACGCCGACATTATATATTTCTTCCAAATGAATAAACTATAAATATATTTTTATTTATATATACGCAGTAAAAAAGAAAGTACCCATCATGTGTTTCTATCTATATTCTTGGAATTAGCATATATTCTGACTAATTGTTCTATCTGGACATTAAATTTGATATGATATGACATAGGGGTCGATTTAAAAAATAACACTAGCTTCTATAAGACTCGGTTATACAGCATTTACTAACATACCTGCATTTAGCATCCCGATAGCTTGGTTTCGTTGATCATTATTCAGACTTTGCATATTTGTTGGACTTAATTTTGCGTGATCGACCGATTCTCCAACGATTAAATGTACACTGTTTATTAGTTAGATCTATATCTGTGTTAGTATTAAAAGAGATATCAAGAATTTTCATTTTTGGCTAAGTCTGTTTTATTACGTTATTGTATTCATGATCTATATCAGGTGTAAACTACCGGACTAGATAAAATATGAAAAAGCATGCGCAAGGACCACAAAAGATTCAACGTTCTATTGTGTAAATTAAGTAAAAGTATTGAAATAAGTGATTTACTAAAACAATGAAATTATAAGCCGTGGAACGGGCACTTTCCGCAATATAGACATTTTGGATCTCTGCGCATGTGTACCGGAAGGCGACAACAAGAAAAGACGACAACAAGCCAATTTGTGTGTTGTCGTCATTTCGCCCGTTGCTAGAGCCGCGCGACAACAAGCCATTTAAAGCCAAACTTATGGAACGCCATAGCTGTCATATGTTAACTTATGGAACGCCATAGCTGTCATATGTTAACTCATTTCAAATAGTCTTGTCAAAGCGGTGCTTTATTATGTTTAAAGGCTGTGCTATTTTGTTAACAGAACATGTGTACTTCTCATTGCATCATGCTGTTATAATAACCAGTACTGTTGACTTGTCAAACATTGGTCTTGTTATGTCTGCATTCCATGTTGTTTTGTCGAAATCCATAACTTATTATGATAAATCAACATGTTTTCATGTCAATTAACACGTAATTACCTCAGTGCCCCGTTTGTTATTTATGTATACTTTAACTTGTCAAATCTGTTTTATGTCTCGGACACGTGACTAAATCGTTGGCCTCGTGGTGATCATGTTAAATCCACTCTCTTGATTGTTATATCAACTTATCTGGTGAACATTGGCTAATAATTAATTTTTGAAAACAAAACTTCATTATGTTAATCATTACTGTTAATTATCCAAAATACAAGTGAACTCTAACTTCATCGTGTTGTTTAAGTTAACCCGCACTGTTGGTTTTGTCAAACCGACATCTTATCATGTCAACAGTCCGTGTTATATTGTCAAACCAATGGTTTTACCTTGTAAAAAAGTGTTATCATTAAAGTCAAAAGGACATGTGAAATCATTCTGTCGTGTTGTTATTTTAAAGCCACACTGATGATTTGTCACACCGTCCATCTATTAGTCTTCATTTAACATTATGTAGGTAAGACAATCAGCTTATTAATGGAAAATACACGTTTTGTTAGATCAACTGGATACGTGTTTTCTTAATGCACTTTATTATGTTAAACTAATCCTGATTGACTTGTCAATCAGCAAAGTTGTATATGCCTGTACATAATCTCATCTTTTCAACATGCATTTTTCTTTTAAAAAAGTATTTTTTATAATATATATTTATATTTTAATGTGATTATCAAAGAGCTGTAAATAGTTAACATAATACATACATATGTAAGGGCACTAAGTTAAGTTAAAAGCGGGAAAAAACAATTTACAGACTGATCAACAACTTAAGAACATCATGAATAAATTATGCAGGCAAAATCTGAGTTAAACACGACACATACGATAGAAAATAAAGTTAAAATGCTTTTACTATATCTTTATTTTTCGCACCAACAATTTGAGAAATCTCATGAATAATTTGTGACCTTACTGGCAATTGGCATTGTGTCAATGCCTTCTACTTTTCATAAATAAGCCTGACAGTCTAATATAATATATTATTCAAAGATAATCAAATACTTCCAATGCAAACACACTTAATTTCATGGTGTACCCTCAGGAACGATGAAGATAATATGAGATTACATAGTATATAACGATTAAGATTACATTTTTGTTACATGAGGATGAACTTTAACAAGTATATAACCTTTTATAAGTACATGTATCAACAAGCATTTACTCCAATTAGTGAATGAAATAAGTGATGACTAGATCTTAACGAATTTGCATGTTGAAGGAAAACTACTTGAATATTAGTGAAACATAACATAACAGAGACTCTCATTAATCCTAAGGCGCAAATTCATCTAACACTATTGCACGTAAAAACATGCACTGAGTTCTCATCGGATCTTAGCTCATTCTCGCGAGTCACTCTCTACACACCTCCTCACTCCGACTGCACTTCAATACACCTCTTCTTACCGAGTTAACAAGCACGTCTCAGTCCTACTTTCTCTCACATGCTTCACGCTCACATGCACCAAGCTCTGACATTGTGCTCGCAAATGCACACACTCACTGTTCACCTGTCTACAATCTCTGATTTCTTCAGAGCACTACATTTTACTATCGCACACAATCCACTTTCCTCCTCTGCTCATATTTTAGTCTTTCTGCCTTAAAATCATAAAAACCCTACCATGGCGAGACTCTACATCTATCTTGATAAATCATAGATCCTATGAGACTGGTGCTAAACTCTTCCCCTAACACAATCTAGACTCCAGAGCATGACATCGCGCATTGTCCAAATTAAATTAATACCAACTCACAAACAAATTGGCGAGAGGCAGTCGCGACATACCCACACACACAACTCCGACCTTAAAGTCCGATCAACTCTCTTCCGCGATGTCATATCAGTCTAACACTCTCAGTAGATCTACAATAATATCTACTCTGGTAAGAAGGCGTTATCTTCAGTTTACTTTACACTCTACGAACACACCTATATGTAAACTCTATATGATTCGACAATAGTCAATCAACCAGTATAAGCACACATACATCATCAATGATAGAAACATTTATGTCACACCCAATCACGCCTTCAATAAGAACTGGACTAACTAAAGGTTCCGAAGTACTAACGACAAAGTCACAGTTTCTTATCTAATAGATTACTATTTCAGTACGAGTAACAAACAACACAGAACACGTACAAGATAGCGCGGCAACACACAGTCATAAGCCATGCTGAAGTATACATGTAAATTGCTCTCATTAATAATCGACGAGCCTGTTTACCAAAACGCGTGGTATGCGATCTTAACACAGGATCAGACTCTAGTCAAATTGTGAGAGAGAAACAGATTAGAGAGATCTTGATCTCTATAATACGCAGTCTGCAGAGTCATATTCAATTCACTACAGATAATGGTCAACATTATAGCAATTCTTCTATGGGATTAAAGTTTGGTGGCATGTGTCTCTCAACTAGGCAACTTCAGTATGTGGCTTTGTGATACATTGATATCAAGATCTCTATACTTTTCAAACTAGCTACTCACTATACAGAAAGATGTATCTCATGGAGGCTGGACCGCTACATGGTGATTTATACACGTTACATTTATTATTTCGGTGTGTGTCAAGGTGGTGAGGAGTCAATTTTTCTTTAGTAATCTACTCTCTATTTTTTATCTGTGAGAGGGGCGTCATTATAGTCTGGAGGATATTGGGATAGTGGGAGTTGTATACTTGGTTATGATGTGTGTAGGGACGAGAGTTGACAGCTTAGCAATGGTGTCAGTAGATCGATACTGTATCATATGCGAGTAGGCATATGAGTCCTCAGTAGACTCTCAGATAGATCTCATCATTCATACATTATACTGGACATAGTGTGTGTGGCGGAGTATCACTTAGGCAGATATCGTATGAACGTCATGGAGGAGCACATAACAGTCTCATCGCAGTGTATAGTTATAATATTAACATGATGGATAGGGATTTTTTGGTATATATTTGTTTGGTTTTGTTTGATGGTAGTTAGAGGAAGTTGTATTAGGCGGTCATTAGAGAGATAGAGTAGACTCTGGAATCATTATATGGTACAGACACTTTAGTTAGTTGGTACACACACACACACATGAGTAACAGTCTACACGTTGCGTACTAGTGGTTGGGTGGGTGAGAGTGTTAATATATGTCAAGAATTGGGTAATTATTCTGAGAAGATACAGGCGATGACATATGAGGGTCACTGTCAGTACTTTCGACACTTGGATATTAAGGGGTTCTTTTTCTCTTTATACAGTGTGATTCTCTCTGAGATCATCAGGAGTGTCGTGAGGTTCTCTCTCATGATCAGATGGTCACTTGATGGCAACAACACTTGTATGCTCTGTTCTCTGATAGTCTACGATGTGTAGAGTCGGAGTACCACAGTAGTATAGGTGTGGATAAGGATCTGGTGGTGTGAGGGTAGGAAATACTTTTCATTCTTTCTAGACTCATGATATATGGTAACAACTGTTTGAGTCTAGCACCTACAGTTTTTATTAGTTGGGAGGAGCAGCAGATCTACATATGGTGGGAACGATATGTCTCTGGTGTATAGAACATTTTAGATGCTTATTGGTATTGTATATAAGTGAGATATGAGGTGTAAGTAGTTGGTCTCACAGGTATATTAGTTATTTGTTATAAGCTCTCTTGACTTTACAGTATGGTGTGAGCATTATCAGTGTACTCTGTCATGAGACAAAGTTATAGGATCTAGTCATCACACACATTTTTGTTGATTGTGGGTACTCTTTTAACCGACTCTTCTGAGCGATCAGGGTGGCACTGATTGTTTGAGGATATGTTGGATGATATGTAACAACAATATGAAGTTATGAGCGTTTGGTAGTTATACATATCTGGTTGATGTTTTTAATTGTATGTTGTTATTGGTTACCTAGTGTAGTAATTATGTGTCTACTATTTGGATTCACTGGAGTGAGACACGTGATTTTGAGTTTTTTGATTACAGAGTGACTTATTGAGGTGATGAGTATATGATACTGTATGTATAGTCGATCAGATAGTCAATTTTATCTTTGTTGAGCAGTAATTTCTTGAAAGGGATGATGTATCGATTTGAGTGACATCTCTTGCACATGTTTATTGTTTTTATCACGGTCTTTCTCTGTAGACACTAGTTAGCTATACAGAGTAGAACTCGTTCTGGTTGATTGGAGATTTCAGTAGCGTGGTGAAGATAGATAGATCAGTGTGTATGGGAATCTCTGAACTATAGAGAGGCTATGAGATTCTGGCTCAGTTCTCTTACTGACGTGAGACACGATCTATATCTGATACAGAGGTAAGATTAGATGGGCACAGATGAGAAGTGGAGCTTTGGTGAGAGGACACGAGTGTCCTGGTAGAGTTAGTTATGTGGAGTGAGTCTACAAGTCCTTTGCGACTCTTCAGTGTTGCACTGGAACTACTCACAGACTTGGTTGGATTGATACATTCGAGTGGTGTGAGACATATATATGAGAGAGTAGCGGGGGATCAAATTACTTGTTATATGGGAGGGTGAGGAGGGAGATGACACATTCTTATGTCACACGAGTTGTTGCAACAGGACATGGCGCTGAGTTTACTGATAGTGAACAGGTGGGATGGGGTGTGTTGAGACAATGCAGTCGAGGTGAGTATTTATCTCTATAGATGTGTATCTTATAGGAGAGGTATCGTCTGTGGATGGACAGAGAGAGTGTTTTTTTGAGTGGAGTGTGATGTGGAGATAGAGGATTGGCGATATGGTAGGCAGTAAGGACAGTCTATAGGGGGTTATAGTTAGGAGGAGGATATGTTAGGTCAATCACACTTGATTTGAGTATATTAGGTAGTGTGAGTGTGTGAAGGTCATGGTGGTGAGCGTGGGGGAGGGTATGTGGTAGTCACAACATTGTGATGACGTTACTTTTATCTTTAGTTATTGGTAGGAATGCAAATCTGAGTAGATAGTAGGGGGTGAGATCTCTATTGTATGTAGTGCAAGGTAGAGGAGTGGGATGTGTCTTGTAATGGCATGTGAGATATATGGACACAAGACGAAGGATATTATACGGTGGGTGTAAGTGTGTTTGAATGATCTATTAGTATGACACTAGTATTTAGGAATGTCTACACTAGTGGGGTGATATAAGGTAGAGTTACACAGGATTGAGGCAGGTGGGATTACTGGGGTCACAGATGACGAGTTTTGAGTATAGATGACACTACTATTATAATGGAGGAATACTCATAGGTCACTGAACATCTTATCAAGGATGTCATCAAGAGCAGCTATGTGACAGTCTGAGGACACACTTTCTGTCATGGTGTGGTGTATCATTACATGTATGTTTAGACTGATGGAGGGGTGTGTATTCTCACACTTCTTATATCGAGAGGAGTTGCTGTAGGAGATTATATTATGGTGTGGAGGAGTAGATTTTGGGATGAGTATAGTTGATCTATTGATACATGAGTAGAAAGGGATAATGAGAGTAGGAGGAGGTAGATAGTGAGAATATCATGGGAGAGTAAGTGTATAGACACATTAGATATACGGAACTTTTCTTATTCTTTTTCTATTTGAGGTGAGTTTGATTTGCGCGGTTAAGATGGGATGCAGAGGCACGTAGGAGGACAGGACACTTTAATTATTAGACGGAGCTGTGAATACTATTAGATCATATCTAAGAGGGTGTATGACTGCTTGATGATATGGTGGGAAATGTTCTGTACTTGAATTTATGTAAGTTATTTTCCAGATGGTCTTCTATCACTAGAGACATCTTCTCTTTATATGATTTAGACTCTATTAATAGAAGTGGAATTCTCATTCGTGCAGACATCTGAGTTTTGATCTTTCTCTGGATACGTGAGTTCTCTATATCTTTTTGAGATATACACTCTTTCTGTTTTGATGGAGAGGCCGTGGATGTTGTTAGGTATCTTGATCTATACGTGGACAATGTGTGTGACGGTGTTTGATGAGGCGCGGTATCTATAGGACCTAGTGAGAGTAGATGGATCTTTCTTTGTTAGTTGTAGCTTGTGTCCTGGGTTGGGGGATCTGTAACACTCTTTGTGTATACAACAGTTAAAGTTTGTACAACACTGATGTGGTCAACATCATGGTGATAGTGTAGATGTAGACTATATAGAGAGGAGGTCTTACGGATGATTTAATGGGGATAGTACAGACATAGGTAGGTAAATACCGGGAAAGTCGAGTAAGATGGGAAGAGTGGTAACTAAACGAGGTGACATGAATGAGAGGTGAGACGATATAGGTTTTACTACTCTACTTTTCTGATACACTCATTTCAGTGAGAGTCTACGACCGTCAAACATAGGTCTCATGTATTTTGTAAACGAGGCTGGACACTGTCAAGTTTGGATATGACATTCACTTGAGTATGAGAATTATTCTCAGTTTCAGGCACAACAGGGATGAGGTAGAATATCTGTCACACACGTGTGAGAGCGGTGAATTCAATTGTTAATAGAGACTAGATTGGTATTTATGGTTGGATCAATAGAGTCTCAGATTTGTGTGGTTGGTTGATTTGGGGGTGATTGTGGTTTTGAGTAGGAGAGGAACAGGAAGAGGAGGAGGATTGGATGTCGTAGAGAGATAGTGTATCTGAGCATGATATTGGAGTATGCATACGAGGGGAGGGTCTGACAACTAGAGAACATTTGAGAGTGTCTTTCATTGGTTTTGGTGTCTGGGTATGATTGTTTTAGGTAGGTGTATTCATTGTAGAGATTATTATGAGAAGGATCTGATGTATTTAGTTGGATAGTTATATAGTGCTATCACGAGTTCTATGAAGATATAGGTAGTCTAGTGATTAGACAGTCTTGTAGATTAAGCGTACGGTTGCGTGAATTAGGGAGGAATTTGTTGAGGGGATTCATTTATATACACAACAGATTCTATGGATGTGTCATACTAGCTGTTATGACGATAGTAAGTGTGATGGTCAGTAGTACTATTTAGACACTACATCTTTATAAATGAGTACGGAACAGTAGATTTCTGAGGTGGCAGTTTATCTACACTATCTACCACTAGTTGTCGAGACTACAGTTATGGCACATATGGTGGTGTATTGGGAGACATACTTATATACTTCACTGGATCGTATTAAGATATAGATTGGATGCGCACATGTTATTGTAGGCACAGAGGTATTGCTCTTGTTAGCACAGTGTCTTGTCAAGATAATCGTGTTATATACACTCATGATGTTGTGTGTGAGCATTCTGTCTGTGATTTCTATCTTCTCTGGGATTATATGGTGTGTGAGTGAGGTGATAGTGTACAGTATTTTACTAGTTAGAGTGAGAGTGATAGGTGGTCACGAGAGTATGACACAAGAAGGTCTACTAGGGGTCATACGTAGTATGGTCACTTGTTACAAGAGTTGCGGAGTGTGTGGAGGTTTCTAGAAGAGTGTATCTACTACGAAGACGGAAGATCACTTTCTCTATATCTTCTTATGTGGACGATCTTTCATAGAATATATCACAACAGTCGAGATTGTTACTATGTAGGGGGGGTGAATGGTTGGGAGCAATAGGATTTAGACAAGTGGTATTCAAGTATGTGCAGTAGAAGTTCTGTGGGTGTTAGGGAACAAACGGGTAGAGCTGAGTGTAGCTCTGAGTTTTAGAAGGGAGACACAGTGACATTCGGTGGCACGTGATTGTGGGGATGGAAGGTAGAGCTATACACACTTCTATGAGAGGTCTCTTTGTCACACACATTTGTTGCAGTGTGTGTGTGAGGTCTATGGTGTGTAGGTGCTATGAGACTCTGCGACTTGTGATTGTGGATGATACACAAGACAATTGACTTTAGTATAGCGCACACTATCTACCATTAATTTCTAATTGGTGTGAATAGCATCAGTATATTGATACACGACGTGGCGTGTTCTTATAATCTCTTGTAGCGTGACGTCTCTATGGCGTGACTAGCAAGGCTTATGTGTGTATATTTCACGGAGGGTCGGTATAGTCTTGTACATGACCACGTCATAGGTAACGGGGGACACGAAATGAGTGACAAGGGACACACTGTGTGGGTGGATAGACGTAGTTAGGGGGCACTTGGGAATGTCTTGGGAATTTGGGTTACAGGGATGTGGGGTCAGAGTCAGTTTTGGGGGACAGATGACATGTCCATGAGACTCTACTTACTGTGATAAGCACGACTAGATTGATTCGTTGAGAGTGGTAATGGGATACAGTATGTTGACACACACACAGTGAGAACGAGTCTTGGTCAGTGCCATGGAGACATTGTGTACACAGGTATATGTGTGTGGTTGAGGGGGACGGTGTAGTGAGGGAGGGGCGACGAGCAGAGAGATTTTGTGGGGAGGGGGTGCAGAACGAGAGTGAGTCAAAGAGTGTGTGGGAGAGGTGACAATTGAGAGGACGGAGGAGTGTTGAGAGAGATGGTGCAAGCGAGAATGATTACTATGAGTGTGCATGTGGGGGCACACTATGGACGTGGACTCTGTTAGTATAGTGATACTCTACATGTATGTGTATCAGACAGGGAGCGTGTCACATGATTGTGTCTTCTTAGTAAGTATGTGTGTAATTGAGTCTGTATGGTCTTTGGGGATTATGTGATAGGACTGTTAGTGTGTGAGTCTATAGGAAGTCTAGTAGAGTCTCTGTCAATCTATCTTGACATAGTGTTGATGGTACATGTGGGTTCACCAATGTGTGTGAGGACGATGTCAACAGGCTAGATATCTAGTCTTCACACAGATAACTCTTGTGATACTTGAGAGCGAACACTAGTGAGGTGGTATGATGCATATATACATTTAATATTATTTTTGTCAAGGTCGTCTTCAAGTTAACATCAAGTGTCTTTACAAAGTATGACATCTAGTAGCAGTTCTTCAGACGATGAGAACTCATTTGGAGCTGCAACGGAGTGTATATAGATAGCATACTGTGGTACTTTCGTCTATATGTCAGTATTAGATGAGTCGAGATGAGGGAGGTATCTCTTGTGCGAGAGAGATGAAGTGTTATAAAGGTTATGATCTACTGGGAGTGTTTCTATGCTACATTGTGGTGTATAGGGGTAGACTGTAGGTCTATATGACATGCTCACTTTTACATTGATACATCTCTCATAGCGGTAGGTTGGCAGTGTTGGTTGAGAGCACAGATTCAGGCTTAGGTGGGGAGATTCTGAGCGTTCATGTTAGAGAGATCTCATGAGTTTGTATACATCATTACGGATGGTGAGAGTGAGGATGAGCGCATAGTAGACTATCTTGTCTTGTTGTGATTTATTATGAGATAGTTTGTGACTTAGAGGAGAGTAGAGTCTGTACATAGTGTGCTTGGTAGTCACCACTATGTTAGGAGTTTAAGAGATGCAAGTAGGAGTATTTGAATACTTGAGCTTATGGTCAGATTGTTCAGAGTGGATATTGTGCATGTGGTATAGCTATGAGTGACATAGGGGTGTGAACTCTATTTTCAGAGGAGAGTAGTGGTCATAGTGAGGTGAGAGAGAGAGTATATATACTTTGGGAGTGCAGTGGTTTAGGTATTGTTTTATTGGGATAAGATTTGAGAAGGGTAGGGTGGTGTTGAGGATTAATAGGATTGGTGGTTTTGTTTTTGGTTTGTAATTGAAGTGATGATAATGGTATTGTGGGTTATGGTTGTGTTTTTGTGGGTGTGGTGGGTTGGGATGGTTAATTTTTCACAAGGATACTAGTCTAGATCAGATTGGACACACAGCGATGAGGAGAGTGATGTGATGTAGTATCTTAGTAAACGGACAGTATGACATTAGGCGATAGAGTCGACACATCTAGGGAATTGAAGAGAGAAGCATTGAGTTTGAACTGTGACATGATAGAGCAAGTTGGGACACATGGAGTAATTTACAGGTAATTATAGGTCTGGACACAGGACATAGTGATATAGGGTTACATTATCTTAGATCTGATTTCTATTAGATATGACTGTCTGACTATTTTTGGGATGTGTCTATAGATGACAGAGAGACTAGGAGTTCTCTCTGTGCTATTCAACGAATCTGTAGATTGGATTCTAAGTTCTCATGACATTCAACGTCTGTAGAGCAAGTGTGAGTGATTATGGGATAGAGTGTGATATGACACTAGGTCACAATAAAACAATGGAGAGTATGAGGGGGAGGAGTGAGTTCACGAGGAGAATCTCTTGAGAGTGCGATGAGCGGAGTACATTGGGAGTGCTTTTGAGTACTTTTCACTAAGAGTATAGTTCAGATCGGATAGTGGTATAGTTATATAACTCAGAGATCTACGTATGTATTCAGTTGATGTGGAGGTTTGATATGGATCTATTGGATATGTAATTGATAATAAGTGAGTCTACAAATTTACATAGCTCATGTAATTCTCTTGGAGACATGATTGGTAGTTAGACACACGGGATCTAGTGTCTGTAGCGTGCAAGGAGGGAGGGAGGGACTGAGATATAGTGAAGTTTGGATGACATGACTTCTTTATGAATTCTGAATATCACTAAAGACAATGTTATTACATGTGTAGAAGATGAGGGTCAAATCTAGCGAGAGCGTATTCTACTCTGTTGCTTGACTATCACTGTTGGTCTGATTGATTGTTGTAGAAGGGAATACTTATGTTGGACTGATGAGTGTGTCTGTTATTTGGATAATAGACTAGGGCAGGGTTGGGACACAGTAATGTGTTGACATTTGATATGCTATAGATAGTATCAACTAAGGTGTGCGGATTAATAGATGTTGCTTTAGGAGGCGCGTTTGGAGTGGGAAGTCTATGTGATCTCGAGGTTGATCTTTATATTGGGTGTGTCTTATTTGTCATTGTGGTGGTGTTATGTCGGTGAGTACATTGATTAGTAATGCACACACAGAGTCTTATTGAGAGCAGAGAGGACACGGTAGAGCTGACTTGGAGGACATCTCTCTGATGAGTGGAGAGAGTGGGGGAGAGAGATCACTATGTGAGGTGAGGAGTGCCTAGAGATATGCGTGGAGACAACTACGTGTGTGGTTGTGAGTATAGAGCAGATCCTCATGATCTTTCTTATTCTCTATTAATTCGAGTGTAGTATAGCGAGAGAGGTCGGTGGAGTTGTGATTCTATTAGGTGTGTAGGCTTATAGAGGTCTTAGTTAGAGGGATACAACACAGTTTACAGTATTAGGATAGTCGCTAGTAACACACACACGGGTGGGGTGTAGATGATTAGATGCACTATTCTGGTGAGGTGGGGGAGTTTTTTAGAGAGAGAGGGATGTTTAAGGGGACTTCATCTCTTGTCTATGTGTACACAGTATATACACTTATGTGGTAGTGGTTGTATTATGTATTCTGAGATGAGTTGTGTTATAAGGATATTATTATATAGAGATAGAGACAAGGCGGTATAGTACTTGTAGATTATGCGTATTACAGTGTGAAGTTGTGGTTCTCATGCGATGAATAAGAGTACATGATATTATGTTCGGTGGGTGAGATGTTCTTAGAGATAGGGACGTGTTGTTACGAGAGAATCATGCAGTAGCATGAGTTAGTCGAGGACACGAGTCATGAAGAGATATCACATATTTTTGTTTTAAGGATTATACTCTTTATTAGAGTAGATTGCATTAGTTTAACTGTGGCTGAGGGAGGAGAGGCAGAGGACGATTAGAGGTGGTTTCAGGCGTAGGCGGTGACGACACAAAAGGAGGGTATATAGTAGTAGGAGAGTACTAGTTTACTGAGTATATACTGTAGTTATGGATTCGGTCATGCGTAGAGTGTATCACAGGTTGGAGACTTGACATGAATAAGCAATTACTATAGGTCTCTGCAGTGGACACTGTAAGATCTTGGATGACGACGGGTCTCACACATAAGAGTCTCTAAATACTTAGCTTCTGTAGAGAGACATTAATCTGATTTGGAGGTTAGATGTATATAGAGATCAATCTTTTTACAGTTCAACAGCTGGAACATGGGAGGGATTGCTGGGTATATACGATTGTGTCACAAAGAGAGACAGAGAGGGTGAGGTTTGAGCGGCTCTTATGGATGGAGTAGTAGAGCTACAGGGATGGGAGATAGTGATCAGAGAGGGTCATATGTTGTAGACAGTGATCTTGGAGCGTATCTATGTTCACTCTGCATACATGCTGTCTAGTGTGTTTGGATATAGTGTATAGATGACTCAGGGTAGATGATGGTTAGGTCATCTATATACTTTAGGAGTACGATCTAGTTCTTGAGATAATACACGTTTGGGATGATATACTACTAACACGACTGTCTCTATAGATTGGACACGACAGAGACAGGTTGTGTCCGTGATCTCTGGAGTAGACTACTAATACTAAGACTGTACACAGGAGTAGTTAGGGAGTAAAGTGTGAGGTAGAGCAAGTTAGTGTCCTCTATGATTTTTTAGTTCTCGCATCTGTAGAGAATACGCAGAGGCATTATCTGGGGGGTCATTGACACATGGATGGGAGAAGGAGGTTCAGAGACATGTCGAGAGAGGTCTCAGAGTACATCATGTACTAGTCACAGTTTCTTGTGAATTCTATTTCTCAGTTCTATTCTTTTACTGAGATTGTATTAATTGGAACGGTATATCATTAATTTTCATAGTACGTGCACATTAAGGTTTAGGAATTGTTGTAGGTATTATTATTAGATTATTCTAGGTCTTGGTGATAGAGAGAGTGGTTCTATCTAGTCATATACATAGATATGATGTGGGGACTTGACGCATTGTACAAACAAAGACGTAGACGTGATCATAGACGCGTGCGACATGTGTTTTAGGGTAATGGATGGTGCGTTGAGGCAACACTAGGGATGCAAACAAGTGTATACATGTATTGTGTAGGTTAGAACATGTCTAGATAGAGTACCGCTCAATCATGATAGTACATTTTGTCATCAGACATGATCAGAGATCTGTTAGATTATTGCGGCATTATAGAGGTTATGTGTAGGTATGCGACGAGTAGGAGTATATACTTGATATGATTCAGACATTATAGTCCATGGAGAGTTTACGTGATGGGTAGGAGCGAGTTTTTTCTTTACAAAGATTTATTTTTCTTAACTTTGGTAACTCTTATATGGAGTCTAGGGGAGGGGACATTCTGATTAGTGAGTATAGTCTTCAGTGTCTATATTATTGTATAGTGTGGAGTTGGATGATCACAGTCCTTCTGTGTGATCAGAGCAAATTGTGTGATCTCTAGTAGATTGTTGTGCAGTAGATGGGGTGGAACGTCATTACACGATGGTTGAGTGGATAGGATAACTTCTTTACACATATAAGCGAACTGGAAGGTTTGTAGAACTACTGTTACTGGGGTGGGGATGCATCTTCTTATAGTGAGTTTGAGACTAGAAGAGAGTGGTAGGCAACATTTTTAGATATCTTTTCTCATATGTTGATGTGAGGAGGAGTCTATAATATACAGGAGCGTTGGAAGCGTTTGATGAGGAGGATTGACTGTAGTTTGACGTGTGTGTTATTTGTGAATCTCAGTGAGTGATCTTTTATAGCATGGTGAGTAACACACAGAGAGGATCTTACTTTATTAGCTAACATCTGTCTCTCATATGGAGCTATATTTGAGAGGTTGGTCTGATGAGTAGGTGGTCTGATCTTATTAGAGTGATACAGAGTTCTACAGACAAGATGAGAGTATATAGATTCTAGACAGAGGAAGGGTACGCAGCACTGATTATCAGTGAGATAGTGATACACATAGTCTATGTGTCTGTTTGGGAGGTACTCTATACGTTTGAGTCACTATCTCTGACTCTCTTATTTAGGGAGAGTAGGTAGGAGTGTATTGTGTCTATCAATTCTTTGTCAAGGGATGATTAGAACGTACAAACATCAGTCTATTACTGTGGGTAGTGAGTGATTGGGTTGTTTTACGAAGTTATTTATCAACATCTAGGAGTCAATGATTGGTTATTATATGTTTTCTGATTAGACAGTCTTCTGTCGGGTGGATGATGATTATATACACTCTGGATATGGTAGACACACATGGGAGATAACAGAGGTGGTAGCTGAACACACAGGCTTAGTAACACATTCGGGATTGTGGATGAGCGGTGTAGTGTGAGGATAGGAGGGTATGTCAATTGTGTGAGGTTGCTAGGACAACTTGTAGATCAGTAGGTTTTTAGGGAGAACATATCTCTATTATGACATCTATAACATAATTGACAGGGATTGGAGAATAGAGGTTACATAGGCATATATTCTTCTTCTCTATTCTTACACTCAGGAGGTAGATGGGTGGAGTTCAGAGGACTCCTTTTCTTACTATGTGGGGATCATCTTGTTAGTTTACTCTCTAGAGGTTAATTAAGTACTTAGAGTGTATTTCAGGAGGGTTGTCTCTTTTGGGACTGTGTTGTAGTTGAGACTATTGTCTATCTAGGATTTTTATGCGGATATCTTAAGATACTGTAGGTAGGATACACTGATATTCTTAGTCTCTTGTGAGGATGTGTAGGTGATCTATAGCATAGCGGGTGTCAGACTGATTTGAATTTACGTTTCTAGATTTCTACAGTGGTTATTGCTATATGTGGTGGATGTGATCTGGTACATGTAGTGGATTTATCTACTTCATGTCACCGTTGTGTTGTTCTATCTAGGGAGAGTGGATACAGCACTTTTGTGTCTCACAATGATTTGTCATTTACTATAGCAGGTATATCTTAGTCATTATTGTAGCAAGTGTTGAGGAAGTGGTAGTTGGTCTATGGATGATATTCTGGTAGAACATATCCACAATTAGGAGTCGCACGTACAACAGGGAGGTTGTGAACTGACGCGGAGTGACTGGAGTGGAATTATGAGTGGGGATATGTAATAGTTTATGATGATTAGTGAGTCTGACGTATCTCTATATGAGGGCTATGATTAGCGAGTATTAGAGAGTTGTGGTTATAGTTTTTATAGTTGTTGGTTTATTTCAGAGATAGATTGTGAGGTTGAGTCGATCATTTATGTTGAGGTGTGAGGCAAGACTTCATATCACATGATGTATAATTAGTGACACAGACAGGAAACTCTGCGACGATAGTGTAAAGTATATTCATTGGGGCGGGGTGGACGCGTCTAATTCATACTGGATTAACTACTTGGAAGTTATACAGCATCTTAGTCAGGTACATACACACTACTTTATTGACTCACATAGAAGGTAATTGGAATTTGAGTATATGACAGGTATTTGTAGGTTGGAGTAGTACAGGTTAGTGGGGGGGGGAGACTCAGGTGTTAGGCAGGTGAGAGATGAGCAGGTATACGACACTATTGCTAGTTAATCAGCATCACAGGGATTCATCATGAGGACATGGATGTACTCAGGACTGTGTACTCGGGGTCACACAGTGGGTGTATTACATTGTGGTATGTTGTGTATTGGTGAAGTGTCTATAGATTACGGGGACGTGTGTGGTCTCACTATGTTATAGAATATGTCTTTGGTGCAGTAGGCGTTACTGTCAGTTGTACTTCTTAGTAGGTCAGCACTCTGTACAGTTTACAGACATATTGTTATTTTGGTTTCAAATGGGCTTGTAGCAGATGTCTGTATAGGTCTGTGAATACGAGATGTGGGAGGTGGTGAAGTTGACTCTGTCTGTATATAGATACTACATGTTCTGTCATAGTGTAGTGTTGTATTATGATGGAGTGATTATAGAGTGTGTCTCAGGGGAGTTGGATATCAGGGGTAGGGGGGGTTCTAGACGTACGAATTTCACAATAGTATTCATATGTATGTGGTTTTTAGCGACAACATTTTATTTGTCTCTGATTTGAGTCATATCTGTGTCTCTTAGGGTTGTATAGGACACATCTATCAAGTTTCACTGGGTCGAGTGAGGATGACTCTCATATGAAGCATACAGTAGTAAAGTTTTGGTATGTTTTGGGTTGAGGTATTGAATTGGATATGTGATGTTAGTTGGTCTATTATTATTATCTATATTTGTACAGTAGCGACACAGTGTTTTTAGAGTACAAGACACATGGGCAGGAGTGTAAGATACACGACTTATCTGTACAGAGACAGTGGTGTTAAGTACACACGAATGTACACTTATAGTATGACAAGTGTCATTAATGATCATTCTGTGATATGATAGGCGCGTGTGAGTTGAGTTGAGAGACGTTATCTCTATGTAATACGGAGCGTGTATCTAGGCGTGAGAAGACGTGGATCTAGTGCATCTCTGCAGGGTCACATCTCACATAGTTTACTTGGAGATCACATACATTAGGAAGAACTTGGGTATGGGATCTAGTTTCTTACAGATGACTACTGTGTAGTTATCTTTTCTAGTAACGTTATTAGTTGCTGATATCTTTTATTTTGATACAACTGTGTTTGTTTGTTCATATGATGTTAGAGGATGAGATGATAGATACTTCTCAAGATAGATGCATTTGAGTGAGTCAAGTGCGTCTCACATGTATAAACAAGGGTTCGGTATCTATACGTCTAGTATCTAAGATGTGTTTTTTTTTTTGTTATTTTTAATTTTAGGAGGTGAGGACTAAGTAGTGTGAGGTTGGAGAAGATTTGGTGTTAGTGCAAAGAGTCAATGGTTTGTCTATCTACAACATACTCATAGCTTTTATGATCACACACTGTACTGCTATATCTTATTATTGCTACTCTTGGATCTGTAGTTTATAGAGGTGTTTTCTGAAACTCTGGTTATCATAGTTTGAGATGTTATCGATTATACATTATAGGATTTCTTGACATAGTGGACTTTTTGACGTTTTTTCTGTAGGATCTTAGAGGGGATCTCTAGTGTTTATCTATTGATATAACTAGAGCGTGTAGATTTGGGAGTACTTGTCTATATTACACACACGTCTCACATGATGTATGTGTTGTGTGAGACTAGATGGTTTGTGATGGATTACACACTGACATATCTACTGAGATCTTATATAGTCATTGGATATACATAAGTTTTTGAGGTGAGACGTTTGTGAGATCTGGTAGTGATGAGGAGGTTAGTGGTTTTGGGTGTAGTGAGCTTTGTTTCTACTGGTACAGAGTGATCTGGGTATTTTATGTACGATACAATTTCTCTACTCTCTGTAGAGATCTTTTGCATAGAGATCTAGCACTACTTTCTTAAGAGGATCTGGGTACTAGAGTTCATATAGCACACAACACAAATATGTACATTAAGTTGTTTGTTTGGTTTAATATTGTTTTTGGGGTTAATATTGTTTTTTGGTGAAGGTGTGAGGTATGGGGGGTTATGAAGGTAGGGGGAAGGTGGGAGAAGATGAAGGGTTAGGGGTGTATTTGGGTGAATGGATAGTTTATATTTGGTGGGGTGAGTTTTTGGGAGGTTTTGTTTTTAATAGGGGGTTGTATGAGTATGGATGGTGGTGGGGATGTTGTTATTGGGGGTTATGTTTGTTGGTTTTTGGGGGGTTGTTTTAAGGAGAAAGTGTGGTGTGTGGTTTGTTGTGGGTGGGGGATTTGTTTTATTTGGTGTGGAGTATTGAGTAGGTTTATTGTTTTTTGGGGGGGTTTATTGGGTGTTTATGAGGGTGTGTGGTTGGTTGTGGGGTGGTGGGGTGGGGGGTTGTTTTTGTGTGTGGGTTATTAAGGTGTTGTTGAATGTTGGAGTAGATGAAGGTAGGGGTAAGGTGTTTTTTGGATTGTATGTGAGTGTGGGGTGGTGGAGATTGTTTTATTTAATTTTGATTGTAGGTTGTTTGTTTTTTGTGGATAAGTGGGTTTTTGGTTGAGGTGGTTGTGTTTTTTTGTATGGTGTTTGATAGGGTTATTGGTATTTGGGATAGTGTGTATGGTTTTTTGTTTGAAATATTTGTGTTGTTGTGTGTTTGGTTAATGTTATTTTTGTAATTATAGATTTTATTTAAGGTGTTGTGGTTGTGTTGATTGTTTTTGTGTTTGTTGATTAGTGGGGTGTTTAAGGTTTTGGGGTATATGAAGTATTTGGAATTTTTGATAAGTATGGTTGTGTTTGGGTGTATAATTAGGTTGTGATTTTATTTTGTGTGTGTTGTTTGTTTATGTGTGATGTGGAATTGTTAAGGGTGTTTGGTTGATGGGTTGATTGTTGTTTGGGTTTGTTTATTGTAATTTTATAATTTTTTAGGGTTATTATTTTGGTGTATGTAGGTTGGGTTGTGGTAGTGAGATGTTTGTTTTAATGGATGTTGTGATGTTGTGTTTTGTTTTATTATTTGTAGGTGGGGTGGTGGTTTTTTATGGTTTTTATATTGTGGGTATTTTATGTGTTTAGGTGTGATGGGTGGGTGGGTGGGGTGTTATAAGTTGAATTTTTTTTGATGTTGTTAATGTATTTGAGTAATTATATGTTTATGTATTATGATGTTAAGTGATTTAAGAAAAATATTTCATTCATAATATATACTTTATTAATGATTTAATATTTAAAATTAATTTTTATTTTTTTGTGAATGAGTGGATGATCTTAGATTGTACCGAAGTCACTAATGTTCCTTTTATTTTTACTAAATCTTTATAAACATATTTAGTTTTAATACTTAAAAAAAATGAATCATTATCAGAAGCAACAATTTCACAATTGTTTTCCCATAACTTATTAACAACATTATAATAAAAGTTATACATTAATTGTTTTTGAATAATATAAAATTGGACCAACCACCTTGTACAAATAAATAGGGTTATAAATATAACAGAATAAAATTATTTACAATTGAAACAATGTTATATACTCTTTTAAAGTTGAATGATGAACTTTTAGTCCTAATTTTATATACTCTTTTAAAGTTGAATGATGTAAAATATATTTCCTTTTATCTTTTGAAATAAGAAATAATTTTTCTTCATCACTTAATGTTATATTTTCTTTTTTTAATAATTTTAATTGATAGGGAGAAAGTTTTTCTTTCTTTATTTTCATCTTTTCAGGTGCTAACAGATATTTAATTGTTTTCTTCTTACACTCTTCTGTATATTCTAGATTACATTCTACTATACAACCTCTACGGGCAGAGCCCGGCTGCTTTGCATTACCCTTTGGAATATTTTTGTAATAATTAGGATCTTTTTCCCATTTAATTAAATCTTTGGTTGGTAACTTTTGAGACATGCCCATCAACATAAAGATTATTCGCATCTAAATTATAATAAAAAATTTTCTTCAAAGAAATTCATTAAAATCTCACTCCTTCTTTAATATTTCTAAAGCTTTATTTTTTCATATTCATCTATAATCTATTTCCATTTACCTTGATAGTTAGGATTATGATTATTAAAAGCTTTAACATGTCTAGGAACCTAATACTCCTGAAAATCCTCCTCTATATCCCTTTATCAAACATTTTGCAACATATCTATATCAGTTAATAATTCTTAACTCTACACTCCAGTATATTTTATTCCACATTGCAATGTTAATCCGTAGCAGAATAACAATAACCAAGGATCTATATTATGATGTTTTTAAGAAAAAACTTCTAAATTTTCAAACGCATCAGCCAAAAAAAGAACATCTGTCTTTATAAAAATATAATTCATGTAATCTTTTTACAGATTTACATTTATAATGAGAGAAAAAACATTTTTGAGCAAGTTGATATTCTTACCTGTAAATGTTTTTTGAGTTAATGTAGAATAAAATTCTTTAAAAATCTGGTAATTTGTTTCTTTAATTTTCTATGGAATCTACATATTCATATGGGATAAAAATCCTTTTTGTTTTAGTAGTGTAAATATCTCCATTAAACTCTTTCTAAAATAGGAAATTCATCTAATGATTTAGCTAAATCTGATAACCCTTTACTCATAAATCTATAGAAACTAAAAAATCTTAAATTTTTAATAATAAATCCATAAACTATAGAAATATATTCTTCTGAATTTTTGAAAGAATATTACTTTATTATAATTATCTTCATATTTCTTTAGTCTTCAATAGAAATAATGGTAATCATAATTAGAGCCATATGAAAGAAATACAGGTATTAACTTTGTTACTATTAACCTTCTTTAGTATTACATGATTGCCATGCTGCCCCCTAGATTTCCCAGAAAGATGATTATGATCCTCTTACTTTACGGACTCCGTCCGGCTGTGGACTTTGGCCAGCTGCGGAGCATTGTGAAACATTAACACTTTGTTTTTCAAATTCTTTTTCACAAATATAACATTCAGTTGCTTCTTGAAATTACAACTTCTTCATATTTATTTAATATTGGTTTTTTCTGTTCAATTTAGATAGATTTTATAGTTTATTTTTCATTAAATATCGATATTACTTTTCTACAATATTTCTATTGCATCCTTTCAATATAAGAAAAGTATAGTGATTTATATTATATTTGGATAATCAGATTAACATATATTCCAAAACCTATTTTACTTCTTGTTTTAAAATATTTTATTTGTGTAAGATTTAACAGGATTTGGTTATTAGTAATAAAGGAATATTACATTGATTCAAAATCAAAATATAAAAAATGGTAATTTATTTTAAAATGATAATTTTTTTTTAATAAAAGAAATAATTATTCCTGGTTCAAGTCTTTAAAGATTTACAATGTTCATTATCATAACATATTTCGTTATGATTAATTAATGTTATTCTCTTTGAAAATCCTTGTAACAATTCTTTCTACATGTAAATGATTTATGATTATTCTTATAAACGAAAACTATCAAAATTTATAATTAAACAATAATGGTATAGGAACTTGTTCAGCAGTGAAACATCATTTTTCATTACTTTCAATGTATAAGAGATCACACTACATTTTCAGAACTTTGTTTCCAAGCTGTGAAACAATGGTTGTTGAAACATAAACTGGATATAAAGATTGTCTATTAATTGATCTTCTAAATGCAAAAACATTTATACTTTAAATTATTTTTGTCTCTCTACTTTTGGAATATCTTTTATTTAACTGGATATTCAATCCCATCCATATTAAGTTTATTTTCAATGGTTTTTTTTTTTTTTAACCTAAATTTTTAAATTCCCCTTTTTCCCTTTTAATTTTCAAAAAAATTTTTTTTTGGGAGGAAAAAGAAACCCCGAAATTTTAAATTTGGGAACACTTTTTAAACTAAAAACCCAAATAAAAAAAAAAAAAAAAAAAAAGAAAAAAAAAAAAATAAAAAAAAAAAAAAGATAAAAAAAAAAAAAAAAAAGGTAAAAAAGGAAAAAAAAAAAAAAAAAAAAAAAAAAAAAACCCCCAAATTTTTTTTTTGAAATTTTACCCCAATTCAAATTTTAAATATTAAACTTTTTAAAATTCTTTTAATTTAATTTTTTTTTTAATAACCAACAATTAATTTTGACCATTAACAATAAAAAAGGGGTTTAAAAAATTAATTTTATTTTAAATTTTTTTTTGGAAAATTTCCCTTTTTATTTTTTTCAATAACTTAAAATTTTAAATTTTAACTTTAATTTTTATCATTTAAAAGGACATCAATTAAAACTTTAAAATTTTTGGTTGGGGGTTTAAAAAAAATAAAATTTTAATTTTTGACACCTTTTTTTCCAACTGTAAAAAGTTTCGGGGTTTTTTGATTTTTTTAAAAATGCTTCCAAAATAATTTTTATAACAGGATTTTTTAACCAAAAAACCGAAAGTTTTTTAAATTTTCTTTTTTTTGATAAATTTTTTGTTGGGGTTTCCCCCAAACAATTTTTTTTTACAGCCCAAAAAAATTCCAAATTTTTCTTTTGTTTAAAAAATTAAAATTAAATGTTTTTTATTTTTATTTTTCAAACCCCCTTTGAAACCGCCATTTTTTAAGAAAACTTCTTTGCTTTCACAAGTACCTCCCCGGTTTCCTCCTATATGCCACACACCAAGCAGGAAGACAACCGGTAACCATTATTTAACAAGATGGTGGCTCACCAACCGGCCATATCAGAACGTTCACCTGCCGGGGATCGAACCTTCGGCCTCCCATTCCCGAAGCGGATGCCTTAACCACTAGGCCAGGATCGGTACATTTAAATCATACAAGAAACTGATTCACTGTGGCAATGATAATGCCTACACCTGGAAAGCTGTTCTTGTCTGTAACTGTCCAAACCTGGGTAAACCTGGTGAAACAATGGAAGGGTATCAACAATTACCCATTCTGAAAATGGAGACATTAGACGACGTTTGTCAAAATAACCCCATGCATGAGTTATTTCATTTGCATCTGAAAATATAATACAATTGGAATTTAATTCATTACCGGATTTTTGCAAATAATGCGGAAATAGATCATTCTGCTTGTTTAGAAATAACCATTTTTATAATTATTTAACAGGAAAAGAAAGTACAGTTTGCAAACGTTTATTTTCGTTGATATTAAATATCGTGGAATCTGTGATTAAATCAATTTCGTTGGAACATATATTCGAGGAACTATGTTCTAGAAAACATGAGGTCTGTGACATAAACAGTTTTCGTGGGGATAAATATTCGTGGATAAAGCCATCCACAAAATCAACGAAAATTAGTTCCCAACGAAAATTAGTGATTCTACAGAATACTCAAACTGTATGAACGTGTAATACTTTAAGGACCTTAATTAGAAGCTAACACACATATTCGTCCATTTCAAGGGGATTTCCAGCAGCGAATAGGGTGTAATATGACGTCATATTTGGTAAAAGAATGCGATTATTTTTGCAGAGAAAATGACAGTAAACTATACGCATCTTTTCGTGACACATTGACCGCCTTTGGTAAGGTTTTGGCATGGCAGTTTATTCGGTCGTTAGGCTGTTTATTTTCACCCTGACTTCCTGTGAAACACACAGTAATGAAGCGGAATAAAATTAGGCTTTTCATTGGTTATATGTAATTTGATAAATTCCGGTTGGTCATTGTAAAATTAGTCAGAAGAAAAGAAAGGAGTTGCGGAAACGATTTTTTTTAGATCTCTGTTTGTTTTAAAAGTTGAAGATTTCTTCCTCTGCGAACGATTTGTCCCGAATAGTACGACACTGAACCTTTTTAAGGTAAACTGAAAGAGTAGAACACTAAAAAAGAAATATAAAAAAATAGTAAACACATAGATTTCGGAAGTAATTGTTCGACCCTTACAGATCCTATATTCAACAAAAACGTAACATCCTGTTTCGTTTTGTAGCCCGCGAAACGAAGTCTAATGCGCAGATGTTTTAAGGCTGTAAGTGACTACCAAGATTGTACAAATTATTTGGATCCGTGGTATTTCAAAGAGCTGCTACAGGAATTACACAACTATTAAACCAACAACAAAATCTATTACATGTTAAACCATTCAGACACTAATCATCAAGCTGGTCACCACGGCCGACTATCTTTTTTAAAGATTTTTCTTGTTACACATGCTGAATATATCTCATAAGCTGTGGTTATCTGTCTCTATTTATAGATTGCTCAGATACGTATAGCTGTGTAATGATGAATGGTTATAGGTCACACTGGTTCCCTGTTCTCAGATAGGGATGGCTGTTGGTCACCATTTCTGTATCTCCTGTACATTAATGATTTCAACCATCGCTCGTGGTCTGTCAGTTGGTCCGATTAGCGTATGTGCGCAGACGGTCGTTGATGTGTTTCTTTTATCCTTGTCAATTTAGTGCACAGGAGCTTGAAGTTCTATCAATAATTAAGTATATGTTAAGCACACACACACACACACAGACACACACACACAAAGAATGCAACGCCTTTTCACCTCCCAATCCACGTTTGGGGGAATCTTACGATCGAAATAATGAATGCCAGCAATCTAGTGAGCTTACACGATAAAAAAAATAAAATGCATCTTAAACAATCGACGGTGTTTTAAATCACGCCATTCTATAGGCATAATTTAAAGTTTTTTGCTCATTTTCCCCAAGTTGACATTTTGTCGTCGGAGCCATTCGCTGACGTCACACAATTACAGCTCAGTGGAAATACGAAGCAAGAAAGAGTAATGTCCCTTAAAGGGTTTTCCCACCTTATAATTCCATATTAAGTATTATTAGAACAGCAATATATGAACTGTTTCAAATCATCATATCTGTATATTTATTAAGAAACTTATGCAGTTTTATTACAAAAAAAATTCACAAATTAAAATATTTAAATATTTACCCCCCGAAGCTGCAATTGTGTGACGTCAGCGAATAGCTTAATTTAACCCCGATGTGATATCAGAGTAAATTTCTTTGGCTTGAGGCCATGTTGTAAAGGGATTGATGGTCAAATCAATCACCACTAATGATAAGTATTATTTGTAATGTTTCGATTTGTAGACAATGTACTATTTATAAATCTGATAGAAATATTGTTCTGTCAAAAGCAGCTTAAAAATGTCAGTAGACCACTTCACCCTGAAGAAAGACGGAAACCTACGTAAATCAGCGAGCACTCGATGAGCACTTAACTGCATGTCGGTGTAAAATTCCAAACATTGTTTAATGGGATATAAATGTACGGTTGGAATTTTTTCCCAACTACTGATTAGTCAGTTTGAGTAAACTTGACACCAAAACAGGTATATCACTGCCCCGAAAATGTGTCGGAGGTTGTTGAACTAATGTAACTATTAAAAGCAAGATTTACGTGCATTTGTTTGTCTGAGGTTTATACAGCTTTTCACTGGTAAAATCGATATGCATATTCATTTTATTTCATGTTATTTAGCGAATAATACCGGTTAGTACCGAACCTCTGGAGAAGTGCTCTATAGAGCAGTGTGTAATTTTTTTGTTTTTATCATTTATATGTAGTGGAAATGTAAGAATTGGTACCTTCTTTCTTCCAGATCTACCGTTATGGGATTTATCTATGTTCAACACGTTCGAGTTTATCGACCCGCGACCGGAACTTGTGTTGAAGCCTGTTGCCATGTTCCGGGATCCCTTCCGAAAGGGCAAGAACAAGATCGTGCTATGTGAGCTGTACATGAAAACGAGGTGCCAGGTAGGCAGAGTCTTTTTTATGCTATCATCAACTGTTATCAAATGCCCTAAACTTTCTTCAATTGTCGCGATTTTCGTGGGACACTAAGTTTCGTCGATTCAGTTGAGGGTTTCAACCACGAATAATATTATACACGAAAACCGGTCTTCGGGTATTACTCCCTTTTCCTAGATCCACGAATAAAGTTCCCCCAAGAGATTCTCATCGTGACATACCGGAAATCAACGAAATTTAATATCAACGAGAATTAATGATTTAACAGTTGCAGAAGTTGCTTTAGATTACCAATGTGTTTTTAAGTGCGTTTGTCAAACCGGAAATAACGTCTATGAAATAATATACTTCAATATTCCTTTTACGAAAGGACGTTATAGCAAAGCTAGATGACGCACCTACGCTAATATTCGCACTTGACGTTATATGTCGCAAGGTTGACGCTAAATGTCGCAAAAATTGAACAGTCTCTATATGTCGCAACATCAACGCTAAATGTCGTTCACTGACCTAGTTTCAGCTCCTGATGTACCCGGAACAGTGAGCCATGGTTTACTGGAATGAACTGTGTACGGCCGTAATGGCCCAGTCTTAACTGTACCGGGTTGTGAGATAGAGGATGTTTGTTTTGAGTAGATACGGAGTATAACTCACCGAAAAGTGATTTAATTTAAATATTTCACGAATGAAATTATATTTCTTTGAGGTTTGATATATTCCATACTATGAAAACAAATACACACTTGCCCTAACTGTTCTGCCCTAAACTAAATATTAACACGATTGAATGA
Source organism: Solen grandis (assembly GCA_021229015.1). Classification (NCBI taxonomy): domain Eukaryota; kingdom Metazoa; phylum Mollusca; class Bivalvia; order Adapedonta; family Solenidae; genus Solen; species Solen grandis. The sequence continues at coordinate 17,820,076 of CM037789.1, forward strand.
GTAGTCATTTATTACCACGTACAACAGATACAAAACATTAAATGGATTATTAATTTCCGCTTATAAAGGATTGTGATATTTAGCATTGATGTTGCGACATTTAGCGGCAGTACAATGTTTTGCGACATTTGACGTGGTTGCGACATTTAGCATCAGCCTTGCGAAATATAATGTCAAAAGCGACATTTAGCGTTGGTGCGACATTTAACGTTGCTACAAACATCTGTCGCTGGCACTATGAGGCTGCATAACACCAAATGGCGGGTACTTACACAAATTCAGTATAGCAATGCTAAACATGTCGCTTGTTTTAAAGCCAATCTGTACCTGCACGTGTGTCTTGAAATGTGAACGAATTACGGTGATAAAGGAGGGAGTATATCATTTTTTTTTTTTTTTTATTTATTTTTTTTTTTTTTGTAAGTAAGGTAATATTAAGCGAAAACATGTGTATTAGATTGCTTTTTCAGCCCACTGGTAACGTATCCCTGCAAGCCATATAAGGATTTATTTACAAAAGAAAGTTACGAGATAATTTCAGTCTAATGCAGGCTATGTTATGTAAAGTGACATCCATCAAATATAAATGTGTTTTTTTTTTCTCTTTATTGATTTATTTTTTCAACAAGTGGCCATGAAAATCATTCATTTAAATCGCTCTAACCTCATTTACATGTTTAGTTCAACCTCGACATTACACTGCGCATTATTTTTTTAATCTCGCAAAGGACTGGCGGTAAATAAATTAGTTTATAGCAAAGCGGACGATCACACCTTGCAGGGGTTTTCAGCTTCATACTGGGACACTAAACTTTGTGCGTTCGTGGCGTTTGTGCAAAATTATCCTAAACATAATGAGATCTATTGCTGCATAAATTCGCTTTTATCTTCTTAACAATAGATAAAAATCAGACTATCAGTAACAAATATTTTCCTGTAAATTAATTTGTGCAAGCGTGTTCAAAATAGATTTCGTTTCACTCCTGCACGCGAAAACGAAAGTAGTCCTGAAAATACTGGCGACATTTATATTCAGAGGTAGGCGTGGTTTACTACGCATGCGCAGACTATAGATCATTCTTAATAAAATAAAACGCTCTTCGTGAAATAGTAAAATTCAAATGATAGAGGCTTGTGATTGGCTGAGAGATCACTAGCAAAGTAGGCGAACACTAAAGATATGAAGATTTGAAAAAAAAAATGTTTCGTTCTCCTTCACTGTATATTAAAATATGGTAAGGAACGGAATCTGACATTACTTGGTTACGAAGGTCGTAACTTTGTAAAAATGTATGCTACCATCATATTTTATGCACGGTTCGATCAGTCTAATATTCAATTAACAAATGGTATAACGAATTATTGTCAAATGGCAAGCTTAACGAGGTAATAACGCGAAAAGTCAACAGTTTGTTAATTTTTATTTGTCTGCTCCACTATCAACTTCCGTTTTTGTTAGGTCGATTTTGAATCAAACGATATGATTGGACGATGTGAAATTGACATCGTCAAAGTCTGGGAAATTGCTTGCGTTGATGTATTACGTCATCCAGATGGAATTCCTGGGGGAAAAAACAGAAGTTGAGAGTGGCGCAGACTTAAAAATATGTATAATTTCTGACATTTCTTACTATTACTTCTTTTAGGTTGTCTTTTGACAATGATTCTTTACACGATGTGTTAAATGAATATCAGACTGATCGAACCGTGCATAGAATGTAATGGAAGCATACATTTGTACAATGTTACGACCTCCGTAATCAAGTGATGTCAGATTCCGTTCATTATCACGTTCATTATTTAGTGGGTGTATAATACAGCCAACACCAGCGGTAGTGGTAGTAGATTCTTATTTATTGACGGTTATAAATAGGAAACCTTAAATACAATTAAAATATGTCGTTAGATATATATTTACGGATACAATGTAATAAGTAAATCGAGGATTTTACAAATCATCGCGAGAAATATTCTACTTGGGAAAATACAAATATTTTCTTTAATCACTTAAGTACAAATATAAACTTACCAGGCACGCCTACATAAACTTATACTTTAACATAGAAAATGCTCTTTGGTAAGAGGCAGATTACAATTGAATCAAATAATCAATTTGCGTTGACGGTGATCGATCGGTGAATGATTAGTAAGAAAGACGGAGGCTTATACGCGGGAAAAGGGGCGAAGAGGCAGGGCCAACCAATAAGGGTATTTCCTTAAAATAGAATTCTCACTCATCCAGTTTAGATACGGACTCCCTCTCTCTCTCTCGGACAATAACAGACATGTACAAACATAGAGTAAACAAGGACATGAGTACTTACAGGACACTACAATACAGAGGGACAAATCTGCACCTTGCTACAATAATATAGTATAAAGGGACAAAAACTCGTGATTCTACGGTGGCATAGAGGTGACATGCATAACTTTTTTATGTCGAGGGAACGAGATAATAAGTCGAGGGAACGAGATAATAAGTCGACGGAACGAGTTTATAAGTCGTGGGAACGAATTATTATCTCGAGGGAACAACTTATTATCTCGAGTGAACGAATTAGTCAACCAATCAAATATTGCAATCAAGAGTCCGCATGTTGAGTCCGTGTTTATTTGTTTATTGGGATTAACGGCCTACCGACAATATTTCAGTCATTTGGAGACGATGTCTACTTGAGAGAGATGTAGTGCTACCACACTGCAGTATCACGCAGAAGACATGTGGCATGAAACACCCAGTCACATAACTGATACAGGGCCATCCAATCCTGGAATTACCCTTATAGCCGAGCGCCAAGAATTGATAAGAAACAAATTTTATAAAGGTATTATTGCTGCTGTTAACAAAAAATACTAATAAATTTATGAAAATACTTCAATTTTAACGGTATATGTCAGTGCAATTCTGATAACATACAACATAACTAAAATGCCCAGTGTATGAAATATGAGTTCAGATAAAGGTTATGCATAGACTACAAAGACATTGCTATAGCAACAGGCGCCAAATTACCTATGTCACCTTTTTATAATGTAAGGAAATGGGTCAGGTAAGGGTAAACCTACAGCAGGTAAATGTTCGTTTGCTTTCATAGTTACAGTTTAATAGTGGGATTATTGTTAAAACTTATCGGGTAAAAATTGCTTAAAATAGGTTTAGGGTTACCTACTCGCTCCTACGACTTATTATCTCATTCCCTCGAGATAATAAGTCGTTCCCTCGATATAATTAAATCGTTTCCTCGACTTATCATCTCGTTCTCTTGACTTATTATCTCATTCCCTAAAGATAATAAGTCGTTCTCTTGAGATAATTAACTCGTTCCCTCGACATAAAAAAAGAGAAGTGCGTGTCACCTCTGTGCCACCGTATGATTCTGCGGTTCTAGTGTCAGTATCTTATCAGTATCATCATCATCAAGCTAGAATTTTGATAATACATGTATAATTAACTTGACTTGACTATTTGAGTTTACCGTCGCCTCGACAGTATTTCAGTCATATAGCGACGTCCAGCTAATTAATTACAGGTGAAGGAAGACCCCGAATGCATGGAGGCATCCGGGTAGAATAACCGACCTACCGCAAGCCAGCTGGAAGGCTTCCTCATATGAAAATCCGAATGACCCTGCCGGGATTCGAACCCACCGGGTTAGGGGCTGAGTGAGTGTTAAAGTCAGCGACTTTACACTCTCGGCCACAGAGGCCCCTATAATTAACTTATTAACACCATTTATTTACGCAACTATGATTTAGGAGCCCTGTAACAATTAAAAAAGGCATTTTCAATAACACACTGACGAGCTCAATAAGTGGGCCAATCAAAAAAATCACTGTTGGACCAGGGATGAAAGTGATATTATTTATTGGCCCTGCTTTTCCTGCAATTTGAATGACTAAAGCAGAGGCTCTGCAGATACAGAGAGACCCTGGCTTAAGAAGCACAATCTCGTTTTTTATTTATTTCTTTTCAAAACTTTCAAAAGTATTTTTAAGTTTTTTTTCTTTTGTTTACGATAAAATAAGTGTGATGACAAATACGGTGTGTATGGCGCGTAGCTTTGTACGGGGTACAAATAACTAATTTGTACGGCTGTGTCATTTTAATGCAGCAGACGATAACTTTTTTTGTGACAAGAACTGTACCATGTCTTCACAGGATGAGCAAATGCTTGAAATAAAAGCAAATGATTAACTAAATTCCTTTGACGCCAAGAATTTTTTTTTTATTTTTCGTATATATTTACATATCATATTTACAACAGAATTATTCCTTACAGCAACGATATTAAGTAAATTTTAAATACTGACAATTTATAAAAAAATTATAAATATCATTTTAAGCCTGATAAATTTATATATTTCGAATTCATTACTAAATTTATATTAGTAATAACTAAAAATGATATGATAATACAAAATTTACAAAGGGGAGATAACTGATTCAAGAGGCGTATTTTATTCTTTGATATAGTTGAAAAGGTGAGTATTATAGTAAAAAATTTAAATAGCATATTTTAAAAGGCATCTTTAAATATAATATTTAACTAGTAAATAATAGTTATGTAACAAAATTGTAATGAAATAAGTGATTTGATACTCACCCTGCTATTTATCCTCGAGACAGTCATACTGACCCTCGGCCTGTGGTCTCAGTCCAATATGACTGCCCTCGGACAAATAACAGGAACAATATCAAATCACTTATTTAATAACAAGTAGTAATTTTCCTAGGGATGTCATACATATATACACTACGTTAGAGTTTTATAAGCAATAGACGAAATCCGACTTGACTATTTGGGTTTACCGTCGCTTCGACAGTATTTCAGTCATGTAGCGACTTCCAGCTAATTACAGGTGGAGGAAGACCCCGAATGCACGGAGGCATCCGGGTAGAACCACCGACCTACCGCAAGACAGCTGAAAGGCTTCCTCACATGAAAATCCGAATTACCCTGCCGGGATTCGAACCCACGCGTTGAGGGACGAAATCTGATACAAGTGATATCCATGTAAAAACGATTAAAAAGTCGCTGATATCACCAACAACAACAACATCATCATCATCATCATAATCACCATCATCATCACCACCACGATCACCATTACGTTTATCTGGATCCATACTT
>CM037789.1:17827707-17832707 GCA_021229015.1 Solen grandis
TGTGTTACGAATTAAAATAACTCTAGCTGCCTTTTTTACAGTTGTGTACAGTTAAACCTGGTATAGAGGTCATCTTTATTAAGCGGTCAATCTGCTTTTAGCGGTCACTTTTAATATTACCAAAGTATAGCATTTTCTTTATGTTTAACTTTCAATTAGGGGTCACTTTTGTTAAGCAGCCACTTTCTCTTGTAACTGACCGCTTTCTCTTGTAACTGACCGCTTTATACAGATTAGACTGTAATTTAATTTGATGTTAGTTCTCTTCTTGTAGCGTTGATTGTCATACATCTTTTAGTAATGAAAATCATTTGCAGGGCGCTTTTCCAGTCTTGACACCGGGAATCATTCCGGGTTCGAGCGACAACTATTGGAATACCACGCCAAGGCATGTCTGTATGCCGGCCTCGAATTATATGGCGTTTGCAGGGAAGAATGCTGCGGACAGGTAGCTGAAGCCGGGATTTCCCTATTAAAATATTGATACATGTGGCTGATTGTTTTAAAGGAACCGCACTTTTAATGCCGAACAGAGTTCCCGAGGCGCTTAGAGCAGAATATCTTCATTTAGTAAATCACACTGCATCGTCGGATATCCAAAATTAAGTATTGCACAGAACATTAGAGTATCTTTGCTGTGTATATGCATGTTCGCTTTTCAATTATCAGCTACTTGGACAAACAGCTTAGTGATGTACCAAACATTTATACAGGATTAAGCAATTTATTGAGATGGTTACCTTCATAATATGAACATCGTACATATTCTTTTATGTATATATTCTTCAAAAAGATGTTGATAAATTGGCCGCTATTTATATAAATTTCTTGATAACCCCCTACTTTCGGTTTTGTTGGTACACAGGGGGTCTCTTTGAACACCTCATTTTGAAGCACAGGCAAGCGCTCTACTGTCTCTTGTTGTGAAGTAACTTTGTCATGTCTCTCGCCTTATGTTTGTTTCAAAGTACACCGTTCATTTTCTCTCGTGCAAGTAGGATAGAGTGTCAGTTCTGTGGCTAATTGTGTCAACATTTTTTTTTCACATACGATTAACACTCTGTGACTGCAAGTCTCAGTATTGAAACATACGTTTTTTTTTGTTTTTTGTTTTTGTTTGTTTGTTTTTTGTTTTTTAATAAAAGTCATGGAAATCATACTGAAATAAAACTAAAAGGTCGAGCCTCTCGTTCTGCTACGACAACTGAAATTGATATTAAAGTGAATATCTAAAATGGATTTCTAAGACATAGGCCTACCAAACTTTTAAAATTCGCCAGACATATAAGCATCAAGAGAACGCTGTGGCATAAATATTCTTGGGCTTTGAAATTACACCAGTAAAACCGACAGATTGTAATATATAGTGACTTTAGAGTGATGTATCTGTTCTACACGACCATCATAAGTACATACCCCAGTCCAAAAATAAATCTGATTTTACGAAATACGCTTTTAATTGAATCTGCTCATATGAAATTATAGATACCATCGATATTGCCAAATTACATGCAAGAAACTTTCTAACACATTTCCATACCTAAAGAGCTATTTTAGTTAAATTATCAAATTCCTGCCTTTTTACCAGTTCTATAGTCCAACTACAAAAAACATCCAATCATCACTAATTCCGAACCGTTTCTTATTTTGATATCAGTGGGAGTATCAGATTGGACCGGGCAGTTGTCTAGAGATGGCCGACCACCTGGTCATGTCCCGCTACCTCATGGTCCGGGTGGCTGAGCTGTTCGGAACACACGTCAGCTTCTTTCCCAAACCTGCCCCCTCCTCCGTCTGGTCCTCGGGGGTCCATCTGAACTTCAGCACCAACAAAATGCGAGAGGAGAACGGCATAGTGTAAGTGACGCTCTCGCTGTTCAGGTTAGGATAAGCATTAGATCGTTCAATGTTATTTTGGACTCAGTGACTGATTTCTTAATTTTGGCCGGAACCAAAACCGAAATTTCAATATGCTGAGTGGAATCTTTCCATGATTTTTTTTTCAACGCACGTGGACGTATTATTGGTTGCGTTCACTGATGTTGTCCGCTCTCTAACTCGATCAAACATTAACCGGTCTTTGCCAAACTTTGTAAGAATTTATATGGACACAAAATCTAGGTTCATGTAGATAACAAGCAAGTTTGTCTCAGACAATCTAGAGTTATGGCTCTTGAATTGATGAAACATTGCTAAACTTACAGTATCCGCTCTCTAACTCGAACAACCGTTTTTCGGTCTTTAACAGTTTGGTCAAAATGTATATGGAAACAATATTCTGTAATCAGCCTAAATGTCCCAGACACACCGGTGTTTTTGGCCCTTAAAATGATGAAAAATTGCTAAAAACATGAACCAATCTTACCGAACTTGGTCACAATATGAACAGGCACAATATCTCAATCAATTTTGATAACCAGGCAAAAATATCTTCAACACTCAAGAGTTATGGTCCTTCATTTGATGAAAAATTGAAAAATTAACAGTGCGTGCTCTCTAACACTGACAAACGTGGGCCAATCTTTACAAAACTTGATCACAATGTGTATGGACACAATATATCTTCCAAGTTCTAAAACCAACCTAAATGTCCCAGGCACTTCGGAGTTATAGCCCTTGAATTGGTAAAAATTGCTAATGAACAGTGTCTTCTCGTTTACTCTTATAAAGATGAACTGATCTTGTCCAAACTTGGTCACAATATGAATGGCCAAAATATCACAGTATCTCAATCAAGTTTGAAACCCATACCATACTGTGAAATCATTAATTTTCTTGGGACATTAATTTTCGTCGATTTCTTGATGAGTTTTATCCACGAATATTAATCCCCACGAAAACTTGTATCTTATATAGACCTCACGTTTTCTAAAACATAGATCCATGAATAAATGTCCCTTAGGTACATAATCAGCGAAATTTAATGTCAACAAAAATTAATGATTTTACAGTAACCGGCGCTTTTATTTATTTTTTTTAATTTTTTTTTTCTTCTTTCCTGGTGCCGACATGTATTGTATCAGAATTTCGTGTTGTCAAGGCGCGGGACAAGTTGGACATTTGAGTCGAGTTCTCATTTTGTCACGTGAAATATTTAACTGTCGTGTATTGACCTGGCGTTTGTAGACGACGCGACACACCAGTCCTTAAATACCCTTACTTTTATATATCAATGACCAACATTCTGTGTTTTTTTCCCATAGTCACGTCCGGAAAGCTGCCGAACAATTGTCCAAGGTACCGATGCCGTCCTTGCTCAAGTTCTATGACAGAAACAACGGTGAAGACAACAAGGCACGACTCACTGGGCGCTTTTTTTCTCCAAGTGGAACTGTCTTTACTACTGGCGAATCTGATAAGTTTGCATCAGTACGTATACCAGAAGCTGTCGTCAACGCCGGCAAGGGGTACTTGGAGGAGCGCCGGCCTTCAAGTGACTGTGACCCCTACACAACACTGCTGGCCTTTATGAAGGCTCTGTATGCTCCCGAACAGCTGAACTGAAAGCTCTGTTTGTTCTTATGAACAAGTGTATCAGGTTATGGTATAAATGTTTGTATAATGCTTATTGCACGGCGGATCACCGCCGGGCATATTGTATTTGCTTCGTAGATTGTCTATGGACACGAAAACGAGGCTGTTTCGCCTCTTTTATAATAATGAATACTTTTTTCATGAATTTGTACAATTTTAAGTTAAAATTGTATGTAGTTCGTATTTTTTTCACTTTGGATCATGTTTATTGTAAGTATAAGTAAAACACATTAGTTTTGAAAAGAGTTTTAATTTCGAAATTTTGTAGTGAGGTTATACTTCTTAGAGATTATTTATGTTACGTAAAATGTTTTAGATAGGAAGGTATGATAATACATTACTCTGGGTTTGTTATTCATTTATGAATTCTAGCCAAAAAAAGTATTTATTGATACCTTGCTTAAATGAAAGCGTAACAAAATCAGTATTAATATATTTGATTGGAAAATAATGGATGGCACTTTGGCATCGAGATTACTTATATTCGGGGTAGAAGGTCGAAAGATCTGCGACTGTCGTTTCCACAAATCTTAAATAAATCTAAGAATTGCATTAAAAAAAAACGCCTACAAGGTAAGTTGATATCTCTTATGATATATAAACTAATAATGATAATAAATTTAAGGTACATCACTCTTGTTATTTGCATTAAAATTGATTTTCGATGGAGGAAAAAATTGCGGGAAAAGAACGTCACTCGGCCACGTGATAATCAGATATGGAGATTTAGTTATTTTAGATGGTATATGTGTACTTACGAGCTTTGGGGCATGGAATCCTGTTGATTTATTTTAAGTGAAATTGATTTTTATTCGGCCATAACTCTGAAATGTTCCTACTAGTGCTATTTCGCTTCCATGGATCGGAGTTTCTTATGGTCACGTGACACTGTATATCGAGGGCCACGAATCTCGCGGTAATACAACTTCATAAACAAACAAATTATGAAAAACAACTAATCAAATCTAATTGTTTTCTAAAACTGTGCCTTCCATCTAATTTCTTTAAAATGACACATCTGTACAACAGACATCACTCGATAACAATTTAATTAGGTCACCAAATGTAATGCTGTGGCAATTTTGTAATAAAGGGAGGCTACTTAACTCGCGGTAGACCAATTTATATTGAAATAACTTAATAGGTTACCAACTTATGTAGTGCCAATAAGTAACACTTATCAGTCTGAGACTTTTAAGTAGTCCAGTAACTTAACCAGTAGAACAATCACCCTTTAGGCTGAAGTCTTGGTCTGGCTGCACATTTTTCTCTCTTAGTTATTTTGCACCAAACCAGTTATCATTATAGTATCTCCAATGTATATACCGCCTTTTTGTTTATCAGGATCACTATAAATTTGATCTCTGTTATTCTGCAACAAATTCCAAATTTGCAGGGAATATGTAACCGTTATAGGTGGGAGACTTTTGTAAGTGGTCTCAGGTTACAGGTCCTGGTCTGGCTGC
>CM037789.1:17832807-17882807 GCA_021229015.1 Solen grandis
ATAGCATACCACCTTTATGAAAAGTTTCATTAAAATCTACTGACCCAATACATGAGAGTCACAGCAACTGTAATCTATAGAAAACACAGAAGACAGATTAACTAAACTTTGTTTAAGAAATAAGTTGATAATATCATGTTACAAAGTCGTCTGCTTGGCTTACCCACTGTATATTAGAACTGACCTTGAAAGAAAAAAAATATAGATGGTGGGCCTCTTACCTGACGAAAACGAAGAGCCCAAGAACTCCCCATCCTCCCAGCATAGGCCCCAGGGTGGCATACATTTTGTAGAAAAATGTGATGGTGAAGAAAAAATCCTGTAATTTAAAGAGAAAGTGAATCAAACGTTTGTCTATACCAAAGAGGTCTGGCATGAAGTTGGGTCATAAAGAAACGCCAATTTCTTGATCTCAGAGCATAGTATTTTGTCAATTGAATTTATCAATATGCAATCTCCTAGAGGATCATATAATCTGAATATATATATGTTTTTCTTTATATGTGTTCTGCATTAAGTCAAATAAAGGGAGATAAGCATATTGAAATTTATACTATACACCTATTAAATGTTATAAAGGGAGATAAGCATATTAAAAGATGTTACACTATACACCTATTAAATGTTTAATCATACCACATAAACCATGTTCAACTGTTGTAAGCTTAGACTGAACACTAAAAACTATCACAAAAGGATTAAGTGATTTTTTATTTTTTTTAGATTTTTTTACAACCTGTGGGCCACAGTATGGCTTTCTTAAGGGAAAATTAGCATTATGAATAAAAAATGGGAAATCGTAAAATAATGAAAAGATTTAAATTAACAAACACAATTACCTAATTATAGATGGTATATGTCAAAAAAAGTTTTAAATTAATATTAAGATATAATAAAAATAACACAAATTTCATTAAAATTCCATGAATTATTTCTTTTGAGAAAAAAAGCTAATTCTTTGGGAAAAAAGACAGATATTTTGGGGAAAAAAATATATACAGTGGAACCTCACTATTAAGGCCACGAGTGGGACCGGGCACGAGTGGCCTTAATTTGAAATTTGGCCTTAATAGCAAGGTTTCACAAAGTCAAAAGGGATTATGTCCCTTTGACACATCAACCCTACACTTGTGTGTTATGTGTGTGTTACGTGAGTTTTGTGTAATCAATTAATTATTCAAATAACTCATTAAATAAGCCATTTTAATAATTTTTTTTATCTTTATTTAAATACAACAAAAGAAATATAAAATAAATACAATAAAAATAACATGCAACAACACAAAAGCTGCAAAAGAAATCATATCATACATGTACATGTTTACCCATTATCTCAGTAGGAATATTGACTAAATGTAGCTCAGATGTCCCTAATACTTTAATTATAGTATTAATTACCATCAGTTTGATTTCGATGTTGATAATGACGATGCATTGAAAACATAGCGTTATTAAACGCCCTTTGCTAAATTTATTGGACAAAAAGATACAAACATCATACACACCGCTTTTGATAAAGGGATTCATTAACGTCCCATTTTTCGAAACAAAATAACACCTGGACCTGCTGTCAGTTTGTTCTTTGTGTACTGCTAACAAAACAAAAGAAAGTGTCAAAATGTCGGGCGCGTGAAACACACAGACTGGTTTGCAAAATACTGAGACTGGTTAACATAACTTACGACAGTATTTCACGTAACCAGTCAGATAAAAAATCGAAAGTGTTATCGCTCTTGGACAGGTGCCCGCTTTAGCTAGGTTCATTTTGCACTGTAAAAACCGATCGGGACCGAAAATGGTGCCCGCATTTCGCAATAGCCAGGTGCCCGCATTATTGAGTTTTGCGGGCAAATAAACATATAGCAAAGCGATCCGGACCGCGAAATTTGTCCGTAATTAGAAGTTGCCCATATTATTGAGGTGCCCGCTAAGTGAGTTTCTACTGTATAAGTTTTTGGCTCGGGGAAACCACCTGTATAAGGAAGTAAAATTACTCCCAAAAGATCACTGATATCCCAGCATACAACATAGTTGTCATTTAACCCTTTCCCTCATAGAGGACACCATGAAAAGACCTATGCGAACAGCATAAAAACCAGATCAGCCTGCGAGTAACTCGCAGGCTGATCAGGTTTTATGCTGTTCGCTGCTCCTCAGTGGTCTGGAAATGAGGATTTTGTAATTAAATTTGGTAAGGTTTAACTGTGGTTTTCTGCAGATCAGGCTTTATGTGGTACCTATTGAGTGCGTCAAAATGAGTCTATATGAGGGAAAGGGTTAAAGAGAGTGTAGGACAATGCTTAATGAGCATGATACCTATATAACTCCCCCTTCTTGTACAGCAGGGGTATAAAAAGTTCTGCTTGAACAAGGTTTTATTGTGTTGTCGTCTCATATCAATGGATCAAAGGTAATTATGAGTAGCAAGTGGTATAAAACCTGATCAGCCTGCAAGTCATAAAAGGAGAGCAAACATAACTAAATGTAAGCCAACTGAGTGTCACTTGTAAGCTGATCTAGTTTTATACTAGTCACATGCTGATTTTGCAAAATATTCTTGTGATACAAAGAACAAATGGGACTTACCACATAGTCTCTCCTCTTTATTACAAAGTACATATTCTCATAGACGAAGTATGTTGGTAACAGAAGTGGTGTTACTGAAAATACAATCACTTGGAGTTAAAAAAAAACTTCAACAAAGTTTAAATATAATGTGATACAACGAGGGACTGACATGGTCTGGTTTTACTTTGTACATGTACCACTGTGACTAGACCGTATACTCAGCTGTTAAAGAAAGTGTGCCCTCAGAATTTTATTAACCTTTTACCTTATGAATATTCATGCACAAATTTATTTACAAACTTGATGAATATTAATTTACTGAACTTTAACTGGTATAGAGTAATCATTAAACATTATGGCAGATATACGACAGCTAGGCAAAAAAAAAAAAATAGTTCCACCCTCTTTTTTAAAGACTGACCTTCAAGTTTTTTTACCGTTCTGACATTAAAAAAATATTTCCTTTTTTTTTTTACCTTTTGTTTTATGTAAAAATAAAAAATAAATAAAATCCCGACCTACCAACCCTCTATTTTATTCACTGGAGGCCAGAAACGGAACTTTTTTTTTGGCCCTACTTACAAAGGAAAAAATAGATGTGTTGAAAATTATATGGCATGAATCCACGCTTCTTCTTGCCAAAGACCTTCGGGAGAACGTCACCGAGAAGAAAGAGGTTGGCCACCTCCACGTCTGGGTCCTTTTTGATTATGTTAGGTTTCGCGTGATGCAGGAAGTGACGAAAGTTCCACCAGTGCGAGGAGGCACCCTACAAAATGCAGAGAGAGGATACATTGGATTTGTAAGATATATTTCATCCTCTACACAATGTTGCAGTTGAAAGATCTAACTGGTCAGACCTATGAAAACCGTGACCTCTCTACTAAGACATCTGTACAAAACCTAGGCTGTGTATAGCCATTTTTCTGTCACAATACGTATCACGAAATTTTTTTTTTTTTTTAAATCGATTAATAGGTATTCAAAAAAACAGTGATGCAAGATGTATCACGATATTTACTTTCATACTTGAAACCAATAGGTGTTTCTATAAAAATTTCTCTAACTGTTTACAGCATTTATTCCAACTCATGTTTTCAACTATAACAAGAACTGTTGTTAAGTATCAAATAATTTATCACTGTGAAAGTGAAAAAAAAAATCTGACTTCATCCTTCTTTAGCAACCAGTTCAGGTGATATGAGAAAGTATGGCTGCTTAGCAAAGATGGTCCCTAAATGGAGGTGAAGTATATGATAAAAAGTCAGTATGAATTGATTGTCCACAGATTAATTGCTCAGTACTGGTTTATTTGTATACAATAAGCAGTCAATATTACAATACATTATGTTAATTACATGCCTAGCCTCTTTTTCAATATCATTAAGTCTCAGTAAAACCTTCAGAAATGTTATGATATTCATCACGATTTAACCCTTTACCTCATGAATATTCATGTTGAAATTTATGACTTCATGAATATTAAATGACTGAACTTTAAGATATTCATCATACTTTAACCCTTTACCTCATGAATATTCATGTTGTAATTTGAGACTTCATGAATATTAAATGACTGAACTTTAAATGGTTTAACATGAAACAATGGATTTTTCTGTGCTATGCAGACTGTGTTGAATCTGAGCTACAATATCGCATGAGCTAACAGCATAGACACTGGTTTGCTCTATTTCTGAATGAGTCCAGGGTTTACAGATAAGGTGCGTATTTGAGTAATTACTCAAACAAAATAGGTGAAAACCCAATTCTTTTAAAATTATAGTGTATCAAAAAGCAATTAAAAATGAGGTTAAGCAGATACCCAAAATACTAAAGCATATTGGTACGCAACAATGATGTTTACAAACACTCGAACACGTCTGACTGGTTACTTAGGAATCTATAAAATAGATAGCTAACGATTTCTAGTAATTCCTAATTTGGGTTCTATTCCAATAAAACATAAATCCAGTCTGTCTTATTCGTTCATCTGAAGCTTTCCTATTCATTTGCTTCAAATATGGCTACACAAGGCAGGAAAATATGGGTAAATGTTTTAAAAAAAAATGTGGATACCTAACAATGCATGGGAACCAAACATCAGACATTTGTCGCGCAATAAATGACGATCTGGTAGGTGAGATCGTCTGTAGCGGCACCGATACTGTCAGAGGTATTTTAGAAAAAGTTTTGGACCGTATTTATAAACCAAAAAAGCATGACAGCGGTAGAGTCTATATCATCCATTATAACCTAAGATGTTAACCAGTTAATAGTTTGTGTTTAAATTTAATAGTTAAAAGTACTAAATATTTGGATCAGGAAGATAAAAAATGATTGAGTGTTTTTCTTTAACAATGACTGTTGAGAAGCGAAAAATCCTGCATATGATAATTGTTGCATACAAGAACAGCAGGCGCATTTACCAGTAAGTACATGTACTGTTATTTCAATTCCAAAATTTATTTGAGGAAAAAAGCAATTGACCCAATTTTGATGGAGTATCCATATTTTCATTACTCAATTAAAATTGTGAAAACCCAATTCTCTGAAAAGTTGATGAGTAAATACCCAATTGATCTAAAACCTTATCTGTAGCCCTGTGTGTCAAAATGGGTATATAGGAAGTAAAGGGTTTGGATTGATCAAACTGAAAGAAATTTTAAATCTGAACCCGTTCTACAATGTTTCCCTTTTTTATCTCTAAGGTAGTTAGGTAGTGTTAATTCACAAGCAATGGATCTCTCCTTTGTTTAAAGGTTAATCCAATAGACTAATGGCTACCCAATAGCTACTTTGGGATAATGGGTAGTCAATGGTTGACCTGGCTTACACAAAATAAGACATGGTTTTGTTTCTAATACCTTTTGTTAGTGAGCAGTTGACCAAGCAAGTAAAGGTGGGGCTTAAATATTTCACAGCTAAAAACAGGGAAGGTGCATAAAACAACTGATTGCAAGGTTATATCTTGACTTGACTATTTGAGTTTACCGTCCCTTCGACAGTATTTCAGTCATATAGCAACGTCCAGCTAATTACAGGTGGAAGAGGACCCGAATGCGGGAAGGCATCCGGGTAGAACCACCGACCTACCGACCTACCGCAAGCCAGCTGGAAGCCTTCCTCACATAAAAATCCGAATGACCCCGCCGGGATACAAACCCATGTGGTGAGGGGCTGAGTGAGTGTTAAAGTCAGCAACTTTACCATCTCAGCCACGGAGGCCCCTCAAGGTTATGTATGTCACTGGTTAAACTGCAGGGTTTTCCTTAAGAATCAGAGTAGAAGGCTAATTTTGCTTTGTAGGGGGCAGGGGGGTCTGGGGGTCCTATGTTTTCTTGTGATTGTTTTTTCATTTTCTTTGAATTTTTTTTTTTACAAATTGGTAAAACTTAAGCCTGCCAGAAAAGGATTTGAGGCGGCCAAATCTACCACCAGCCGCCTCTTAAGGAAAAGCCTGAAACTGGTAAATTGTGTGTTATAGGATTATAGTCAAATAATCATAACCAAATGTATAAGAATCTTACCTTCAAGTGGCCTATGATGAGATGATGTGCAATGTGATTCAGCTTGCGGCTGTTAAACACAGACAGGTGGCCAAAATCATGCTGGAGCCAGCCAGCTTGGGCCTGTATAGAAAGAAAATTCACACAATATAGAACTTTAACTGGGTCAAGTCAAAGCACAAGATAAGAAAAGTTGATTAAGTGAGTTAAGCCACTGGTAGTGGAAGGATTCTCCCATGACCTTTACAGAAGCAAAGTACTGGTCCAACCAAGGAGCCACCAAGAACTTGCCTGGACACTTCCTCTGGTGACCAAGTCAAACCATAGACATATAAAATTGGCACCAGATGCACCCTTGCCTGGCACTCGGCAAAATGGGGTTGCTACGGGAACTCGGAGTACTCAGTACTGGCTCTACCAAGGAACTTGTCTCCAGAGTATCAGCATTATACATCGGGCACGTAAAAGAACCAAGGAGTCTATCTGCAAATTGAGCAAGGGTATTGCACCCGGACTCCCTTGTATCCAACTACTGTCTCTTCCGATGCTGTCTCTTCAGCAAAAAACAGGACCCACATGTGGGAAATCCTTGACTGTAAGGTCTAAAATATGGCAATAATAATCTGAAAATGATTGCTAGTCATTACAAGAAAAGAAGAAAGAAAGAACTTGGAAGTGCTTCCATGTAATAAGTTCAAACTAACAATCTAACAATTCTTTTGCCCTGTCTCACACCCCATTAGCAATTCCTCTCTTTCTCATAAATATACCATCATACCTTTTTCTAAAATATTTATTTCTATAGAAAAATATCTACGAAATTAAAAAATATTGATATAATGCAGTCAATTACAATAAATTATGGAATTTTTGATGAACATAATTAACTGAGCTTTATTCTGACTTTAAATGATAATGTATGAGGCAATTTGTATTCTATTCATCCATTTTATGTTATATAACCACCATTTTGTGAAGCTTCATTATCAAAAATGGATTTTTTTTTTACATATAATTTGGGAAGAAAAGTCAGTTTTTTTTTTTTTCAATTCTCTATAAGGGACCATTTTTCAAAACTCATTACCTAAAGGAAAACACTGCCCCCCACCCACCACTGTATGCTATATGGTTCTTGCAATGATTAAATTACAGGTTAGACTCGTTATGTCAATATAAACAGTCTTGACATTAGTATATCTCGACAGCAAACTCTGAAGGTTCCAAAGTTTTCCTAAATTTAAATATAAAACTCACTGTTATCTTGGCATTTTGTATTTAGATTTTTTTTTCTTGCATATATCTTTGGTTTTGAAGGGTAAATTCTCATTGGAGGCCACGTGTTTATCTCAACACATGCCGACACACTCACTAAAGTACAAGAAATTATTATCACTACAGCAGTTTTTACCAGCACAAATATTTCAATGACTATGTTTATACGTTGCAAATTGTTTGGAATTCAACTGGTTAAAGCCAGTGTCTTAACCCTTTCCCTCATAGAGGACACCATGAAAAGACCTATGCGAACAGCATAAAACCTGATCAGCCTGCAAGTAACTCGCAGGCTGATCAGGTTTTATGCTGTTCGCTGTTCCTCAGTGGTCTGGTAATGAGGATTTTGTAATTAAATTTGGTAAGGTTTAACTGTGGTTTTCTGCAGATCAGGCTTTATGTGGTACCTACTGAGTGCGTCAAAATGAGTCTATATGAGGGAAAGGGTAAATAGCGAATATTCTGAGAGATCAAGACGGAAGGATGTGGTCAAGCCTATGGTACCCAACCGGTGCAAGATATATTCTTGATAGACCCCACAGGTGAAACCGGTTGGGGACTAATAAAATCAAGAATATATCTTTATAATTTCCTGGGACATTAATTCTTGTGGGAGATTAGTTTCTGTTGGTTTCCAGAGAGGTTTTATCAACGAAAATTGAAACTACATGCATAGACAAAACGTTTTCTAGAACATAAATCCACGAATAAATGTAATCGCAAAAAGCATAAGGTACATAATTAACGAAATTTAATGTCAACAAAAATTGTTGATTTTACTGCATTTGATTTTATTCATTCATTCATAAAGACCATTTAAAAATTTCATATCTTACATAATTCTATTTCTCCTTTCAATTCAAAAATAAATGCAAAATCTCTCTTTCTCTCTGTGTCTCATTTGCAACATTATTTTGATATTTTAAAAATTTTTAATATACCGTACCTGAGATATAACAAAGCAAATAACGGCAGCCAGATATGGAAACCAAGATGTGCCATATCGGGTAAGAATGAGGTACCCAATGACTTCCAATGCTAGAATACTGACTAGATGATAGATGTAAAACATTGGGTTTACTCTCAGCATTCCACTATCCTCCACATGTTTCCTCAACTTTCTGAAGTCTTGTTCAATTTCAGTCTGAAAATGAAGAAGGAAGTAAATCTATTTTGGTCAGTATATAACTGAACATACTGCTTTCATTTTTTACAGCAAGAGTTTTAAATAACAGATCTTATAGCTACAAGGTGTTGTCAGTCTGAACGTTTCATACAATTGCGTACCTCCTGTTCTCCATAGTCAGCCATTTATTCTCATGCAGATATGGATTTATACAGGTTGCATAGGCTATTTCCATGGTATGTCACTTTATACAGGTTGCATAGGCTATTTCCATGGTATGTCACTTTATACAGGTTGCATAGGCTATTTCCATGGTATGTCACTTTATACAGGTTGCATAGGCTATTTCCATGGTATGTCACTTTCATTTATACAAAAATACCTTTCAACAACGTCATTCAGATTCACAGTTTTTCGGAGTATACTGTATGACCCTATTATCAGAAATTCAATACCAACTGTTAAGTTAATTAACAAGATGGCCCTGACGTCACCTGAGAACACTGCCTTCATCGCCTGTACTGCTTGAGAAATGAAGATGTTATGAATGTATAAGTTTCAAATCTGTGAGATGTTCTGATATTTCAAGGGCCTAAAAGTAAAATGTGGATCTTTCAGTCCAATGTCAGCCATAATCAAACTCATCTGAGATAATGTTGCCAATATCACTATGTATAAGTTAGATGATGATTGCTTAACCCTTTCCCTCATATAGACTCATTTTGATGCCCTCAATAGGTATCACATAAAGTCTGATCTGCAGAAAACCACAGTTAAACCTTACCAAATTTAATTACAAAATCCTCATTTCCAGACCACTGAGGAGCAGTGAACCGCATAAAACCTGATCAGCCAGCGTGTTACTCTCAGGCTGATCTGGTTTTATGCTGTTCGCATTGGTCTTTTCATGGTGTCCTCTATGAGGGAAAGGGTTAATAACTGCTGATGCTAGAGTGTAAACAGAGTAAAAAACCTGGCTTTTTTATACTAGCAATCCATAACTCCCTGGGTTTGCTCTGTTTGTCAATGTGTCAAAATATGCCTTTATCATGAGGCAAATGGGTCCAATTAATTTACTTTAGACTATTTCAGAGAAAGTTCCATTTCAAGGTGCTTGAACTTCTGTCAGTAAGTTGCAATGTTACAAAGTAACAACGTAGGATAACCGTTGAAAAATTGTGCATCACTAGTGTTAAGTTTAGAACCTCATTACGTGCCCAAACCATTGAAGGGCGCCGTGGTCCAATGGTAACATATCTGAGTACAGATCTAAAGGTTGTGGGTTTGAACTCTATTGTGGGCAAGAAATCTTCATGACCTTCCCGGGCAAAAAGTACTTGTCCAACCCAGGAACTGTGGAGAGGGACTAGTATAAGTTGGAAGAACTTGTTTCCCAATCGACGTAAAAATAAATAAGTTTAAAAACAATCATGTCATTATCAATCAAAAACATGAGACCAGTCATCTGTATCTGCCCCATGTGTTAGGATTAAAAAAAGATACTCATAAAAAAAAAAATTGCAGTGTTTTTTTTTTTAACTTTGGGGGGAAAGGGGTCCGGGCCCATATGCAGGGGAAAAATTGTGCAAACAAGCTAATAAGGGATTTTTTCTAATATGTATAATGTAGGTATTTTGTTGTATTTTACTCTTATTTAATGAAGTTTTATCACATAAAAGAATAATAAAAACAATGATATGATATGTTTGCACAGTTTTATTTAACCTTTAACTACAACAGTGAGTCTAAGCATACAATATGGTATGTAAACTCATAATTATGGAGGGGGAAAATTAAAAAAAAAATGGGGGAGATATATATTCCAGGCAGGGGGAATGCCGCATGTATTCTCCATATATTTTGACCAAAAAAAAAACACTGGCAAGAGCAAACAATCCTAACTTAGCAACAATGAGAATAAATAGAGACTACTGCCTTTACAAAGGAAGTAAGAAACTCATGTTTTCTGTAACATTAGCAAAACGGATTAAGCACCCATTAACCTGTTAAGTTATGATAACGACACCAAGGAGGGAATGTTAAGCGTACAAGGTACATGTCTTACCTCTTTTTTATCCTTCACTTCTCCAACATACAGGGGTTTCATATACTTCCTGACCATATCATGATCATTATGCATTGCTGTCCATACTTCCTGTAAGTAAACATTCATCATATTACAGATAGGTGCTTTTAATCTCACAATAACCTACAGTTTATCAGACATATTTTATGGTGCCAGAGTTCATTCTAAGATTGCCACAGAAGGGGCCAGCGGCCAATGCGATCTCTGAAAAGGGGCCACCTGTATTCGTATTGGGTCATACTATTGCTTACGTTCTTTTTCAATGCTTTGTCCTGCTCTAAAAAAAGCTAGACTTAACAGCATCACTTATCATTACATTTATATTAACAAACTTGGTTGGGTTTACACTTGGGTGGTCTATGTGGGATACATGGGAAGTTACATGCCCAAGGTTGAATGGTTCTTGGCTTGGTTGTTTATAATTTTCAATATTCTTCAATTTTTTTCTCAAAGAAATAGGCTATACGCGACTGCTTGCGTTTTGACATTTTGCAAAAGTCATTTGTGTAACATGAGGTGAACAGCCAATAATAAAAGTTTACCTAAATATATTGCAGACTGCTCGGATTTACAAATTTACTAATCTATTAAATGTGTAGAGATTTTATAAAAATAACTTCCTGGATGCACATAGTATTGGTAAATAGACAAACCATTAGCCCACTGAGTATCTTATAAAGCACCTACAGCAAAAATGCACCACAGGGCCATGTACATTTTTTAAGGGGCTAGTCGAATATTAAGCGGGCCTTTGGCGCAAAAACGCAGCCTAGATTGAACTCTGTTTTAACTTTGTAAAATACAGGTCATGGATAGGTGTAAGTGGACACTTTTGTGTGCTGTATAATAGTTCTTATATGTCTGTCCATCTAAACATCCACTGATATATACATCCTCCTATCTATCTATCTCTATACTATTTCATAACAGTAATATAACCACCTGTGGGAAAAGTCTAAAATTGCTGCAGTTATGTTGTGATTTCAAGACTTTATTATTTCAAGAGCTTAAAAAAATCTTTATTTATATGCATTTACCATAGTTTTGCATCCTTGGAAGCTTGGCAAAATACACTTAAAGCCATAACATAGTTAAACATAGCCATTTATTTTTGTCAAAATGTACCCACCTATTATTTTGTATTTTTGTCTTTTCAATATTCACAATTTAAGCAATGAATTAAAAAAAATACGGTTTAATAACATTACTTAACAGAGATTCAGATTGGATTGGCCCTTCGGTCCAGGGCCGATAAAAGCTTCAGATGACCGGAAAAAATAAACCCAGTACGCCCATCGGGCCGATAAAAATACAGTTCATCAGACAATGTGACCGACAAATGTCTGTACCGGACGGTGAAATTTCGACAATTAACCCTTTACTTCATAGAGTCCCACTCTGACGCATTTACTTATTACTTCATACAGACGCATTTTGACTCAAATACCCGTTACTTCATGGAGACTCAATCTGACGCAGTCAGTTTTTAACAGCATAAAAGTTCCTTATCGGCAAAAAAGACTAAATAGCAATGTTGCTGTTGAAACTTTAATCATATTACAATCTATATAAAACATGTGTTTGTTCTGAAAATAATTACATTAGAAACATTTTGATACTTGGGGTCGCCGGTTTGTATGCGTGTTCATAGGGACTCGTACGTTGTAAGAAATTTCAACCACCGGAAATATCGATATTTGCCAAAGTTTTTACGCATAAATATCTTTCTTTTTCATAATTACTGGATTCTTTAAATTCAAATACATATATCAATCAATAAAATCAGGAATATGACTAAATAAATAGAATGATGCGTGTCAAGTTTCGTTTTCTTTTCTTCATGCTATTCAAGTTCTATCCAGTGGAAAATTACCTATGCAAATTTATTCTTCTCGTGCTATTTTTTGAAACATTAGCGTCTGTCTATAAAAAGAACCAATAGAATTGTCAGATACCATAAATCACGTGCCACGTGGTCACAAGTGTCGTTAAAACCGGAAATCGCCAGTCTTCTAAGAAATAAACAGGCCGTTATAAAATGTTGGCAAGAAACTGTCAATGATGATTGAAAAACAAAGAGTAGATAAGGTATCAAAGGATGTCGATCTATTATTGGGGGAATAAAATATATACTTTTAATTGATTTGTCAGCACCTCAAGTTAGATCGTATTTAAAGAACACGACTGTCGCAGAATGGAAATCATTCTGACGAGTCGGATTTTTCGGATTTTGCTGAATTCGCCTTGACTTTGATTAGATAGAAAGTCATATAAATTACAATTCTTATTTCATTTGTATACAATCTCAAAATATCTTATATGTCCAATCTTTCTCTCACTCATCATCTTCAAAATTCTAGAAGTATGATTGATCTCACATCTCTTTTTTGACACATAAAAACATATTTACCTAGGAAATTATTTAACTGACTGAAGTTTTGTTTTTTGCTTTTATTTGTAAGATCTTTTATGCTTAAGGGTTGGGTGGGTTCTCCTTTGTGACATATTAATTCCATA
The DNA here is from genome assembly GCA_021229015.1 of Solen grandis. Taxonomy (NCBI): domain Eukaryota; kingdom Metazoa; phylum Mollusca; class Bivalvia; order Adapedonta; family Solenidae; genus Solen; species Solen grandis. Next base: position 17,845,883 of record CM037789.1, read on the forward strand.
CTGAATAAATGCATCCCTCCAGATACTAACTTGAATAACAATTATTTATTTCATTTCTATATAAGTAAAAAAGGTATCAGAAGATAGTCATAATAACATATTTACCTAGGAAATTATTTAACTGACTGAAGTTTTGAAACAATCTTGAATGATATATTTCAAAGCAAAAAGAATATAAATAAATAAAGTAAACTTAAATTAATTAAGCATTTTGCTATAACAAAATTGTCCGAAGTTTTTCTTGTAATTTAGGACAAATGACTTTAAAAAAAATGACCATTTAGGACAACTGTCCTAAGGAATGTGGGTCCAATCTGAATCACTGCTTAATCTGTTAAGACTGGACAAAGTTCTTAACTCTCATCAATATATTCCCTAGGAAAAAAAAAAAATATATATATTTCAATAAATTCTTTGGTATGATTCTCTTATGAAAATAGTAAAGGCCTACATGAATAATAATTGTATTTATTTTATTGCATTAAAATATATAAATTGCTTTAAAAAAATATATGCATTGATATAATAGGAACTTGGGTACATTTTGATTAATAATATAGGTGGGTCCATTTTGACCAAAGGTGGGTATGATTAGACTCCATTTTTTATTTGGTTACATTTTCGTTCTGAGTACCTTTTGGCTACAACGTGCCCTTATTATGATTTCATAAGCCGATCTATGGTAAAAAAAACTTATCAAGTTCATTTCATAAATTTCACCATCATGGTTGCACAGTATGAACAGTAGTACCTGTAGTAGCAGTGTAGCCTTAACAGTGAATGCTAGCTTCTGTGAGAGGACTTTTCACAATCCTCAGACAGAGAAACTTTAGAAGCGGTTTTCAAGAGAACGTGACACGAAACATGTTTCAAGAACGGATTCGTTTAGTATTGAAATTAACAGCAAAAACGCATTTTGTAAATAAAGAAAACCTTTTATCTTTAATAACCTTAAAGGCTATTGCAAATACCGTCTGCTACAGAATTTCAAAAATTAATTTACCGTCGCGTCTTGTCCACCGTAAGAGCCTAAAACACGGGCCCCACCAGGATGTCGTTTCATCCAATTGGTCACATTGTATATCTTCCCGTCTATCACGATCCATTTGTCGTTTCGTTTGTCATGCGTTCTCACTTCATCCCAGGTGAAAACATCATGGCCAGACGAGCCGTTGGCAATTTTCTGTCCCCCTTTCCCCATATTTTACACTAGAGAAGCTTGCAGAAATTAATTTGTTTTCCCTTCCGCGTTTCGTAACTGAAGTTATGATGTAATCTGGATCAACCAGACGCTCTTGTACAGCTGCGTAGCTAGTCAAGCTTCTCTTCATTCAGACCATTTAACAGGTGCGCGTCTGTTTGATTGTTTACTAATCCCCATAACAACATGGTGCGACAATTGTCCTGACACACGTATTTCAAGCATGGACCTATCTATACTTATGTAAATCATTTTTGTCGCTTTTATACAACAGGTCATTATAATTGAATTGAAGGGTCACGGTCAATGTCAGAATATTTACAAACAGACTGGTCTATGTACAAGTCTTTTTAAAAGTTCCACCAGCCAGAGTAATTAAGATATAGTAAATAATTATTTTATAGAATTTTTATCTGTTCGTGATGCAGAATAAAATGTTAATTTCTATTTGAAACAATGTACTTTAATAACTATCCTTCGTTTTTCCCCTGTTTTTTTTGACCTACCTATTTATAAAAGGATATCAATAGAGCACCAGATCGAGAACTAGTTAATTTTAACCAGATCTAGATATGGAAATCTCAACAGTTGATGCCATTATTGTTAAGTAGACATGCTGGTAGGTGTAGATCTAATTTTAAGATTGCGCTTTATCTCACTGGATCTTCTTGTCTGAACTATTTTCAGAGTGGTGAATTAAGTCACGACAGAGATGTAAATATCTAGCTTCGTGGTCACGGTTGTATAAATATTAAAATTATTTCCTACAAGCACGGAAATAGGGTAACACGTGATCGATCTTACAAGTGTGAAATGTTAGGTGGCCATTGGATATAGAGGATAGGTGCATTTCCCCGGGACCTCCTGTTTTCCCACACAGTAACACTATAAGAACGGTTCAGAGGTTGGCATGAACGTTTGAAAATGTTTTAAATAATGTGCCGATATATAACTAATTATAATTAATTTCCCCTTGATCACGTCGAAATCCCAACTATATATCATGATGTCTGATGCCACTTAATTATCTAATTAATGTGGCGTGATTTTCTATCTAAAAAAATCCCATTTCGTCATTTTTCAAATTAATGTCGTATTGAATCAACACGACATTAATTTGGAATGAGAGGAAAACTAATTATGTAGACTTACATGATTTCTCTTTCAAATCCAATTCTCGGTCATTTGCTCAAATTTAAAGCATAAAGTAAGAAATATCTCTCATGCTGTAATTACCCTTTACCCCCCACTTTACACCTACCCTTTGAAAATTTATTTTCATTAATACAGTTTTCCCCAAAAGTGCTTTCTACCAGAGAGCCCGGAAATGTATACGCGATCCTAATGTATAGAATGCATCTATAAGAGCAGCACTATCTGATGTTCGCAACCATAAAGAAGGGCTAGGGTTTTGGTAATTTGGTTATGGTAATGTTGATCTCTCCATATTTTAATTTTTAAGCAAGGTCTCTGTATATACAGTAAAGTGTTAAAGAGACCCTGTTTTAAGGTACTGGGTATTCACGGAACTTTCATACGATGAGACCGCAGTTAAAGGATATTTAATGAAAACAATACGCACTTTAACTGTCTATATTTTAATGTAAAATCAGCGACAACCGCACAAAACAATCTTGTACGAAGTATCTATATATATAACAACTGTCTCATACAACATTGACCTTTCTGAGGATAAAACAAATAATGTTCTGTGTATATCTTTAAAAAGACACAATTATAAAACCCTGTTTAACAAAGACACAAACACAAAATAAAAAAAAATATAAAAAAACAACAACTGAAATTGTAGTGGTTAGACATTGGACCTCTTCAAGTCGTATTAAAAGAATATTCACTGATGATTTCGTTTTAAGGTAATACATCCATCACCAAACTATAATCATGGTATTCAAATGCTTATAAAGACTTACGCGCAGATACAAGCATCCATTGACTTGGAGTTATAGGCTCTTTTGCTCAGTCAGAGTCTATAAAAGCTTGTATTTACTTAAAATAATTCTTACGATCACTTTATGGACCATAATCATAATTTAATGATGGATGGATTACCTAAATTTTCTGAAAATTTACACTTTAATTCTTTACCTGTACTATATCATATCAACAAAAAATCATAGAATGAACTGGAACAAAATGCGCTGAAATTATTTTTGCAGTATATTTGGAGAGGTCCATGTGTGAACATATCTACAAGGTGCAGTGTTGTCAGTGAAGGTGGAAGATTTTGCAGTGAAATTAACACTCGATACTCGTGAAAACGTATTGTGACGACATTGTACATGCGATATTATGACGCTAACACCGGAGATCATTTCGAATGACTTAGATTTAAAAAAAATGGCTTGAAATGTAAAGAAACAACGATAAAACATATACATGAGTTATTATGAACTGAATAAGATGAACACGATATATAAAATCACAATGCTTGCGCACGAACGCACGGCACGCATGCACTTGCAGACCTTTATTGAACTGAGACATTCCCTGGCGTTTTATGTGTTGTTTTGTCAGGTATATGATTATACTTAAATAAAAACCACGGACAATGCACTTGGCAGATATAGTATCGCTAAAATAGAGACAAAGGAACTGGTCTGTGAGACAATACCAGAAAACACTATCATTAATTTAATTCCCCGATCTATCGACGAGACCATTGCCTTCTAGTTTTTGTGAAAAGGTGTTCAAAAGTATATATCTGTTCTTTTTTTCCCCCAAATTTAATTATGGCCATCATAATCAGAAAATGATTAAAGAAGAAGAAGAAAAGAAGAAGAAGAATTAGTCACAAAAGGATCACTTGTTTAATAAATACTGAATGGAGTGACACTTATTTGTCCAAGCGTTGAAGTATAGTCTGAAAGAATATATCCAGAGAAAGAGAGCGAGAGAGAGAGAGAGAGCGTTTCAAACGGACATATTAGCTACCTATATACACATAACCTTCCATACATCCATTAATTTGGAAAAAAAGTGTATATGGAGAAGAGAATAGAGAAAAGGGAACACCATATAGTTTTAGCTATCTATTGGGATTACACACTTAAATAGTTCTCTGTATTTCAAGATAAGCAATATATCCGGCTAATGGTATCATACGTAACACTGTGTCAGTTTGTATGTATACCAGTTATGTGTAACTACATGACTCTCTACTTAGCTTGACACGCAGAATATGCACACGTTTCCGCTGTTAAAACGTGATCTAATTCCCACCGTATTTTTTTTTTAATATTTATTTAAAGGAAGGAAATGTATCACATTTTTCACCGTCCAAGTATGCAATACACTACGTGTCCTCTATGTCTGACAACTTTACATATGTCCTACGTTATTAAATATCAAATATATATAGATGAACTTTCAGCACTCGTGAATATAACCTTAAGAGAGAGTTGATAACATAACATGTACATTCATTTTGTAAAATAAATAACAGTGCACGGAAGATATACCTTAAAAAGGAATGCAGACACAAATAGCACTTACAAAATACAATGTTTCATGTCTTGGATACATAACGAAAATAAATATATGCACCGTTCATACTCCACGATACCTGTATAAACGAATTAATTAATTTTTTAATCGAAACAGAACGATTGTTATTTTCTATATTCATGAAAATATATCCAGCCAAAGTTTCTAAATAATAATAATAATGATAATTTTTATAAACATCGGAAATTTAAGACTTGGTGTATTCTATTGTACTTAAACTGTTTAAAATATAGTTAGATAAACCTTACTGAGAGGAATGAACAATGAAATAAAACATGTACTTCCATTTTTTTTACACCATACCAAACTTTAAGAAAATATTTCAATAATGTAAAAAAAAAAACCCAAATTTTTTAAGCAATGGCTAAATTCAACTTGACTATGAAATATGGCTTACGACCAATACAGGCATCCGTAGTGTGCAATGTAACTGTGTAACAACAACAACTGCAACAACAACCAAAAATGAAGGAATGATTTCAATGATTAAATAAGTGATTTTCAATCATGTATAAGCGTGATAAACGAACTTTAAAAGATGTATCAGGACTCTTGGTTAGTTTGATTCGTGTGGCTAAAAATCGAACGTGATCATACAAGAACACAAGAACATATCACAAGATCTAAACGGGGCTATTGTTTGTTGTTGTTTTTTTCCTCCGAAATCTTTACGATGACAGATTTTTCATTTCGAAGATTTTCCAAGTAATTCGCGGGTGCATTGGATGATTACATTAATGTGACCGTCATCAGAACAAATATTGCATTTATGTATATAACGATGGGCTTCAAGACAACAGGCTGGATACCTTTGGTCGAGCTACATCTTCAAATGTCGAAAAACAATAAACAAAAACTGACTGATATTGCGTGAAAACATTTTATGAGAACACACATTTCTGAACACCTTACCTTATTAGATTTATGTGTTACTTGAATATGATGTTGTGTTACATTACATAACAGTATAAACTTGACATAAATAATTTGTGAGCTTGGCTCTAACTAATTAATCTACGATAACTTAAATAATTTGCTCCAGGAGCTCCATTACGAATGTTTGACTAGAATTACATTTATATGAAACGATAATTTAGGTGTGTCGGGGAAAAATACACGAATATTTCGGTTAAAATTGAGTTCGTATAATGTATACATACTCTTATTTCCGAAGACAGGACATCCATCATTAAATCAAAATCATGGTCCTTCAAATGCTTAAAAAGACTTCAGTGCAGATGCAAGCATCCATTGACTTGGAGTTATAGGCTCTTTTGCCCAAAGTCTATAAAGGCTTGCAGCTTACTATCACTTGATGGATCATGATCACAATTTAATGATTGATGAATTACCTTAACCTTCAATGTAGACAATCCTTAAAATGAGTCATTTTACAACCGGAATTCTAAAACTCGTGACTGTAATTATCAGGATATGCTTTAATTTCTTTAAATAATGAGGAATGATTAAGAAAGGACACTAAAATCAACAGAGAAAAAAATGATCATTAAAGAACAAAAATAACTTTGAATAATGAAAATGACTAGACCACACAATAAATGAATGCGAATGTGCAAGTGGTTTGGTACACAAACAATCAAAAATCAAATACTGATACATTCAATGAAAACATGTATAACGCAAATCCATATAAAACAAATATAGATCTCTCATAAAAAAATCTTCCTCGAAAATGGAAAGACACCAAAATAAAATGTATGGAAATGATTATATACATTTTTGTGAAGAAAACGAAAATAGCAGAAAAGAAGAAACAAAAGAAAAAAAATGGTATAACATTACAGTAAATGCTGAAGAACATTCGCACGAGGTAAAAAAATAAACTCAACGCCGTGTAAGGCAATATATGGGTCACTATGGATAACAGTATGATGTGTTCAGATGATTACATTTCGTACCATGATGTCACAATGATGTCACAATTAAAATCTTCTTTACAACAACACAACTCTTGCACCGTCATTGTCACATTTCCAGGGTAATCCAGCCTAGGCAACGAATTCTCGATGTTGACGCAGGAGTAAAACGTAACGGCAAAAATTGTTCAACCAGTAGTTTTTTGGCTATTCTATTCATCTCCCGAATTTTTTTGTTGTTGCTTAAGTTGCGATAATTGCATGGTTTCTCCCACATGCAAGATTGATCCTTTTTTATTCTCTGCTAAATTTGGATCTAGATAAATCTTTAACGTACGAAACGGACACAATCTGTTGCAATTAAGTAAACGTAGAGACTGATGCTTCCGGTGGACAATGTACACCCTGATCTACGCTGACAGCCATCTTGTTTATTCAGACAATCATCGATCACGTGACACAGTAGACATGCGCACTCTGAATTATCACTTGTTCACAACCAACGGTTAATTACATGTTAAATACATTAGAAAGGTAATTGTCCAGTATGAAACAGATTCTCTATAACTGGCGGCGTCGGGAAGATCCCTTCTAATTTGAAATAGATTAGTCTCTCCAAACCTTCCCGACTTAAAGACCTGAAAGTAATAGAGATATATTAAGTTTCAAATTAAATCTAAGGCACCACAAAAGCTACACTGGCGTAAAAGAGAAATCAATGAAATCGAACTGTTTTTAATTCTGGTTGCTTAGTTGTTTGGTCACACCGATATGCAACGCAAAGAAACTTGTTTTCCAATCGATGCTAAATCAAAACCAAAGAATTTGATGTTTATACAGTTAAGTTTAAACTTATTTATTTTTACGTCAATTAGAAAACAAGTTCATACAACTCATGCTAATTATCTCGAGGATTCCTTGATTGAATCAGTTCCTTGCGCCTGGGAAGGCAAAGAAAAAGTTATAACCATCGAATGCTACTAGTAATATACTGATGTGGATTTTATTACATTAAATTGCAATTTTCGAGGAACGATTCTGCAGTATCGCGCATAATTCAAGTATACATTTTAACATGTATTAGCAGCTCCCTGTATCAAGCGATCAACATGCATTTAGCGGCCAATTTCATAATAACCAAACTATAGTATTTTGTTATATAGCGTCCACCCCTGTTAAGTGGTCACGCTCGATTTTTCCCTTGATTTATCGCTTAAGACAGGTTTGGCAGTATATTCCAAATTTCTTTGCTTGGGTAACCGACGGCGAAAGAGGGAAAAATTTTTTTTGGTTTTCAAAGCCTCGCATACAATTACATCAGACCTCGAAATTTAACTCGGATTGTTTTTCTTTTCAAATTACCAACATAACAAACACATATTTAGATAAGTAAAGAGAAGGTAAATAATAATACTATAAATACTTGGACTATCACTGAAAGTGTTTTAAACTTTGAGTGTAAGCCGGGACTTTTCATGACGCAAACTCCAACAGTGATCTTCCTTGCAAGCAAAAAAAAAATAAATAAATAAAATAAGGGGAGGTAACTACTGCGGCGGAGTTTGTTCATGACGATAACCCCAACTGTGAAGCGGAGATACAACTCACAACAAGGACTATATTCAAGGCAGAGTATGTACCTCAGATCGGCAATTTTCCCAAGGATCAGAGAGAAGAAGTTTGGTTTTCTCTGGGCTTCACTGTTGTAGGTACAATGATCTCTTAGGCAGTCAATTATCTTCATCTGAAGGTCCTCCATTTTCTTCACTTCTTTCAGCCCATGCCGAACTGGAAAATGTCAACAATACAAGGTTAATGAGGACCAACGTTTTTAATAAACAGTCTAAATGTTCGAATACATCAATTATTTAATTACAATCTTGGTCCTTCAAATGCTTAAAAAGGATTCAGTGCAGATGCTAAGCATCCATTGACTTGGAATTATAAGCCTTATAGTATAGCTCACAGTCTATAAAGGCTTGTTTTATATATAAAATTCCCATGATCAATTGATGGACCATGATCACAATTTACCTTAATAGCTTCTATTGCATAGCATTGAGTATTTGCAAGTTTAGGATGGTTTGAAGTCAATAGACAAAAAGGTGCCCTTTTATTCATTTATAAATCCTCTGATGTTTGAACAACTTTTGAAAGAGTATTTGTACTCTCGTAACATCTCAATTTTATTAACTATAATTAATTCCATACTTCTTTCTCCAGCTTTATTCCGATTTATTCGAAGAAATGAACAAGCGCATCTTTTATCTAAGAAGGTCGCTCCAATAATCTACTTAAATGTGATTGATTTGATCAAAAGTGTTTTACTTGTTTACACTTTCTTTAATTACAATTATTTATAAATAGTTTTAAACTTATTTATTGCTCTAAACCTATACTAATCCCTCTCGACGGTTCCTGGATTGGACCAGTACTTTGTACATGAGAAGGCCATAAAAACCTTTTTGCCCCAACGGGGTTCAAATCCACAACCTTCGGATCCGCAGTCGCGTACGTTACCATTGGACCACGGCGCCCTCAATGTATCAGTTATGAACGTTTATGATAAAAACAAAACAAAAACAAAACAAACAAAAAAACCCGAGGTCGACAAAAAACAAATATCTGAAAATACTCACGTGTAACCATGGAGAGTGCTGCCATGCACGCGAGCGATGAAATGTCGATAGTCATTCGGTGCATCGACATTCCAAAGTCGACAATGGAGTGTATCCAATCCCCAAACATCCGGTAACACTGGTCTTTGTGCATGACAATCCCATTGTCAAATATGATTTTATCATCTTCACACTGAATTCTGAAATAAAATTTAAATGGCTATTAATTATAACTGTATCGTACATTTCATATCCGGATATATAATTTTGTAATTCAGTTCTTGTTTGTTTTACATGTTTTTTTTCTCTCTCTCTCTCTTGTAAATAGCTATAGCAAATTATGTCATGTTTGTTAATGTTTATCATGCTTACGTTATTCAATATATTGATCTTGAATCTTGTAAATAACAGTCAATATAAATTTACGTCAGCACTTCAGAATCAGGAGGATTTTTTTAATTAAGGAGCGATGACTTTTTACATCCATTTATGAAGAAAACGATAAACTGTTTACGTCACTGAGATGTAACCAAATTAGCTGAATGTCATCTGAGTGACAATAAAGGTAGTATTTGTGGTAGACAGAAATTAGCGCTTACCTGTACGCCATTCTCAGAGCGAAAAGTTCCATGGAGGCAGAATGGAAAAGAAGATCTTGGTCTTCCCTACACAGATCGGAGAAACCTGGAATCTTTTCTGCCCAAGTTTTAAAAACATCAATGGACTGTAAAAGGAGATCATAGAAGATTCGGATTTTGTCGGCATCTGATGTCGGCGTGTCGTCTGGTTGAGGCACTTTATACTGTGGAGAAAAGATAAAATTAATAAGTGATATAAATAATAGTCTGGTACCCGACCTTACTACTGAGTGTAGTAAGGTATGTAGTAAGGTCGGGTACCAGACTATATAAATAATAACTGGTACGTAATTCTACAACAACCAAGATGATTTTACACCCAAATAATATGTTTGTCCAGTTTATCAAAGTACAATGTACTTTATATTAATTGCAATGGCAGTGTCAAGTATCTACAAGATAGTGATATAAAATCATTCTAAATTTTTATTTCCTTTTATTTATTTTATTTCTTTAAACCAGAATTTTGAGGGAACGTTTAAAATTGACAGTGCTATTTAAACATCTGTTAATGCAATCATACATCACGTGTTATCATGCATAAAAGTAGTTCTTATCATGCATAAAAGTAGTTCTTATCATGCATAAAAGTAGTTCTTACCTTGCTGTAGTCCAGATTAGGAATGTCAGGACTTGTGTCTACATGCGCGCGTACTAAAGCGGTGATTAGGCTAACTGGAGGTGAAGGCGGCGCTTCTTGTGGGCTTTTAGGTTTCGACGGCAATCGGCCTCGTCTCCCTTTCAAACTGTCCGTTCGTACGACTGAAAAAAGTAGCCGAAATATGTTCAATGACAAATGAGATAAAAAACGTACCGACCCGACATCTTATAAAGCTATTAATTAACTAAAAGTCAAATATAGAGGAATTTTTCAACTTGTAATTATCTACATGAAGTTAAAAAAGGTTAGTTATAGAAAACTGGTCTATATACTGGTTTGAAGGCATGAACACTTCGTCGAAACCACAAATTTATGGAAAGTAAAATACCTTCTTTGACCATCCCAACGGCCAAGCATTTTTGGAATCTGCAGAACTGACACCGGTTTCTGCGCCGTTTGTCAACAGGACAGTTCTTATCGGCTAGACACACGTATTTAGCTCCCTTCTGAACTGTGCGCTGCAATTATAAATTTTACCGTGAATTTTATAATGTAAAATTAAAAATTTAATTGAATTATATCTGTATTGTGTTCGATTAAGATATATTCGAGATAAATTCTAAGGAAACATCTATTGATTTAATATATTCTGAGAACAAAAAACTCTTCACTATTCTCATGGCATTTTCTAATACGGTACTTTGCTGCTGATCTATAATGCGTGTGGTAAATGAAAAAAAAAAAAAAAAAAAAAGGACGATACACCAATTGCAAGCAAAAACGATAAAATAAACGATGAATAATAGCAATTAATAAAAGTACAAATTATATATAACGCTTAATGAAATAATGTGTGTAATAGAGAAAAAAAAAACTCTCTTAGCATCTCACCTTGAAAAATCCCTTGCATCCTTCGCATGTCCGGACCCCGTAGTGCTGGCACGCGGCGTTATCCCCACATACCGCACACAGCAAGCATTCCTTCTGTCCTCCTTCGCGACCCGGGGAGGAGCGCGTAGAGCTGGGGGTGGTCGGCGTCTTCGGCGACTGAATGGCGTATTTAGCGAGTTCAATACTGTCAAACAACAAAACGGTAAATATTTCAAAATCCTGTCAGTATCAAGTACAAAAAGCATATCATATAATTAACTGTTTCAATTCATTCACCTTAAATATATTCCTTTTAGTTATTATTCTGTAGTTTTTAAGGATGAAATATTTATAACAACATATTAAACTTATAAGCTTTATAAAAATTATAGACTCATAAGCGTATAAAATCTTGGTTAATACAGGGGCTCTATATGCACAGCGTATATAGAATACCTGGTCAAACTTTGTTTAATGTTCGCAACATTATTTTTGTACGGGGGATAATTCTCAGAACATTACCTTTCCGGGGTAGGTGGTGGCATGGGTATGGTCAGCGAGGGACGTCGTGAAAAGTGACGTCCAGGCGTCTGTACGGAGATGTCCCCGTGGAACAGAGACCCAGCCCTCCCCATGACTGGATAACCACTCTCCAGTGGGGACTGCATACCTTGGTGCTCCCCGCCATAAAACGGTTGGCTGTATCCTCCATAGCTGGGATACCGTCCGGACTGTCGTGAGTCGGGACGTCGCGTCATCTGGGTGTCTTCCATGCCGTGCGCATGCGCCTGAGGCAACTGATGTGGCTGATAGAGGCTGATGTTCAGTTTGCTGTCCTGGCAAGGATCTGGATATGTATGTTGATGTGGTTGTTGTTGTTGTTGTTGCTGCTGCTGCTGCTGATATATGTGTGAATGTGTTTCGGTTGATGTGGGTGGATAAACATGCACACTTGTGTCTCTTTGGAACAGTTTTTGGGTAGACGTGTGGGAATGCGCCTGTGGGCCCGTCTCTGGATACTGATGCGGGGAGTAGCATTCCTCTGCTGTCGTGAAGCTCCTGAAAGTTCCCTCGTATGAGGAGGTGTCCATGTACTTTTGAGTATTGCTGCTGGAGGTCACAGGCGTTGATGTGTGTTCAGGAAACAGACCCACCATTTTACCGATGTCCTTTTCAAGCATGAATGTTCCTTCGTAGCTGAAAAACGGTTCTGTGAATGAGGTTGACTGCGCATGCGCCTGGAAACCGGAACCGGAACTTGTACCGGGCTCTGGTGCTGAGAAATCAAACGTGTCGTCAACGGGGAAGCTGACAGCATCGACTTGTAATTCCTGTGGAAATTTGAGATAAACTTTTAATGTATGAAAAAAAAAAGAATAATAGATAAACATACATAATTAATTGCATTCTTGAAAGTCAATGATTTTTATATCATTTATCCCATGTGCCAACAATAATCAAAACATATACTTGTTGTTTTAGCTACCATAATCATATCGTCCTGAATATTAAACTTGAATGGATATGCTTTTTTTAATACAAATGCAAAAAAAAAAAAAAAAAAAAATGTTCATAGCTCCACATTTGTTACAATTCAAGTCAACAAAACTAAGAATCAGAAAACACACAACCTATTACGTGGATAAAAAAAATGAGGATACCCTTAAGGGGGCTTCAAAAAAGTATCAAATATGTAATCAAATATGTAATTAAATTCAAAGTTAAAAATACAAAAAAAAAACAACAACAACATTGAATGTCTAATGTTTTACGTGGTTCAATATCAATCAAACAATAACATCAACAACAACACACATTAACAACAACAAACATTAACAACAACAACAACAACAACAAGTATTATTACCTGAAGAGCCATGCCGAAGCTTGAACCCGGGAAGACTCCAATGTCAGCACTTCCGACTGTTGAGGTGCTGCCCCCAGCAGAGAAGGGGTGTGAATACGGGTCACAACTTCCCGCCGTTGTTCCGGTGAATGAAGGCTGAAATGGAGGCAAAATAATACACATTAATCGCTGGCCTTCCCTCCTGATTGAAGAACTTGTTCTAAATCTGAATCTTTGTAGATCTCAATAACAAAATAAAGAAAATAAAACAATAATAAAACTTTTTTGTGATTTTTTTTCCCTAACACACACGAAGAAGAAGAAGAAGAAGAAGAAGAGAGAGAGAGGGAGCGCATGTTCCTTTTATCCGGAACAAATTCAGTATTGAAATGATATAGGCTTTTAATTCCTGATTAAGGATTGATCTAAATTTGAGACGTTTATGAAGCGCATGATTGTTCTATAGGTTCGAATTTGAAAGATACTAGTTTTATGTACTTTTCATCATTAAATCAGATACTGTAATTTATACGAATTTCAATCGAAACTATATTTTCACGGCATTTTTCGAATACTTGATATGATATGTCGGATATAAATTTGATCTCGTTTACTCGACATTAATATCGGTACGGGCTGACTACAGCTTAAATACGTTTACAAATAGCATTGTATTTTTTTCGTAATATGTTTTTTTTTTTTTATAGTATCGCTTATGTTATTAACCTAAAGGATAGTCAGTAAGTTTTGATTACAATGGCATATCTCGATGCCTATGGCAAAGAATCTATTTTAATGTAAGTTATTTTAATATAATGTATGAGACATATAATACACGAACTTAAAAAGGAACTACATACTTTAATTTCGTATTTTTTTAAAATATATTTGATATTTGAATTTAAAGATACTGAACCACAAATAAAAAATAAAAATAAAATAAAAAAAATGAAAAAAAGAATACAATTAATTGTCAGTCTCCAAACATATAGTTCAAACATGATTTTAATGCTAGTCAAAACATCATAATTATTTACATTAAAACTAAAATAAATGAAAAAATAATACATGTACATAAATCACATAATGTAAAAATAATTCTTTGTATTTTCTAAAATATATTTGCTATATAAATACTTGAAATCAATTATGATCATAAATAAATATGAAAAAAGGGACTAATAAAAATGATTTTAAATAAATAAAACCCATCTGTATTACTGAGATTTAAAATTGTTTCTTATTCAGATACAGATACAAATTTCAAGAGTAAATTAAAGATACTTACTGGAAGAACCTTCATATATAACTCATACATTGATGCTTATTTAGAAATGAACGTATGTCCAATACAAGAAAACCTTTATTGCTTCACTTATATGGCGTACATGTTAACACATATAGAGCTTTGACAATGATTAGCAAGTTAGGAGTCGCCTTGGAACTATAACGTCATCGCCAAGAGAACGTCATAGCCCTAGTGTTGAAAACTTACTTCAAACCTTGCACATTATGAAATTAAATTATCGACATTAAGTCTTGTTTCGTCCAATTAAAATCTGGTAACATCGGGAAACAGTTTGACGCTGACCGTGCAAAAATCTTAATTAGACGTTTTTAATTTGTAAATTGTTGGTCTTAAAAGATGTTAAATTTAGCACACGTGATGACTTCGTCTTTGTTTGAATGGATTTTATGACAAGCCGAATTTTAAAGCGCTAGAACTCTCACTAACAAAACTTGCATAAAGATATTAAAAGACCTGAACTGTTTCCATGGATTTCTCAGTCTTCTTTGTGTGTGTGTGTGTGTGTGTGTGTGTGTGTGTGTTTAGTGACCGTACCTATTCTTCCATCAGCTCATATAAAAATACTAATTAATGCGTTTTCACGTTTCATTTTAATTTCCTATTTTATTTTATTCTGTAGATTAAAATATAATAATAAAAAAAAAAAAAAAGAAAATTGTCTCGAAAAATCACAAAAGTACATTCAAGAAGAAGAGGTCATTTTTTTTATCTTCAGTCATTTGAAATACGCCATCTTTTTATTACCGCGTATCATATGTTCTGAAATTTATTCTTTTAATGGAGTGTTTCGTATTTCTCATATGATTCCTGCATAATAATGTATTAATGCTAGATTTAGTCTGCAGATACCGCGGTAATGGGGGGTCGCCCATTGCTCAGAACCACCGATCCGTGTTACTGCAACACAGGCAATTAAATATTTTCATATTCAAACGGAAACAAATCAAGACCTTTATCTGCCCACAATCTATGAGGAAACTGATAGACCATCCTGTCAATTGGCTCTATTATTAACAATTCTTACCAAAAAACCCTCATGGATTCTAATCTATAATTTTCAAATTAAATGCAGACAAGTTTGATAATATTGTGTGAAAATAAAGCGATGCCGTTGAAGAGGTCCTGACCCCCGAACGACGCCAGGAGTATCAGCTTATTTCAGAAAGGAGCTAACGTTTGGGAATATTAACCACCGAAACTTTATGAAATATAAATTAATCTCGGAGCATTTGGGCCGACTTACGCCTCACCCCTTGTAAACATATGGTGAAAGTTATATGACAATACAACGTTACAAATTTAATAGTTTCTTATGAGACTGATCCTCGCGGTCACGTGCGCACGCGCGCTTCTCGCGATATATTAGGGACGCGCGTGAAGATATCGCGTGTTATTACCGCGACACGTCTGCTAGCCGTCGTGATTTGAATAGGGAAACATGGTACCATTCAAATTTATCATTCTCATTTAAAAAAAGACAAAATAAAAGTACATTATCTGATTAGTTAAAAAATGGTCGAAAATGCGGTTTTTCGTTACCGCTAAATTAATTGTCTCGCCTTGCGAAATCGTCTGCTGAGCGTAAATGGCTCGACTTTCTTCAACATTCTGCTGCCATCGTTATCTTTGAGACAGACGACGCGACACTGGAAGGATAATTGAAAGCTGTCAATTTTAACGGGACCGATTCATTGACTGACCTTGATGACGGCCCGAGGTCACCCTGATTTGGGTGTGGTCATGATTTAAATCTCTGACACTGATCCGCAGATTTTAACTGTTTGTGTCCGACGCGACGGTTTAATTTACATCACTGAAGCTCCTAAAGCGCGCTTTCTTTGATTTTAGCATTTTATTAATCGCCAATATTTTTATTGTTTTACCAGAGCGATAAATTAAATGCCAGGTCAGTTTCATTTTCTCCCAGACTATTCTAGATTTGAGATTTTGCCCACTTTACTCAGCCTTTTTATGGAAAGCAAAATAATAAAATCGGCTGTTGAGTAACTGGTCATGCGCAATAGTGACAGGAAGTACCGACAAAAAAAAAAGAAGAAGATTTTTATGACTTCTCGCGGTGGAGAGTAATTTCAGAAGATTCATTAAGTATTCAAGTCGTGCACAGCTATTTTAAAGATTAAAATCATCAGAAACACTTTTGGTGGCAACAAAAGCATTGCTGCTCGTTCATAAACTCGGTTTAAATGTTAATTGAATTTTAATAAGAGTTATAAATGATTTACTTATATAAGATGTACTTTTATATCATTGTTTATTGTTTGGACACTTTCAGAGAATTGACCGATCGCCATTTCCACTATAACCACGCTCCAAGAATTTATAAAACAATTGCTTTCTTTTGAAGTGCACGTGCAATAAGTCAGACAAAACTGAGTTATATTTTCAATCAATAGCATATTGGTTATAATGTTACCCACAATTCCAATCGGTTATTATGTTACCCACAATTCCACAATGCCATTTAGGTATCATGTATATATCATTTACTTTGAAGAAAAAAAATGAACAAAAAGTAAGTTGAAATAAAATAAAAAAACAACAAACTTTAATTTATTTATCCTTATCATTATTAAGATTATTTTTGCATTTTAATAACAAATGATACCCACTTTTACCTAAAGCAGTAAAAGCAGTATTTTGTTTATGCAAGATCATAGAGAAATGCGAACAAGAATGATTAAAAAATGCATTTGATGAAAAAAAAAAGATATTGAAAACAAGTAAGTGTCTTTAATGATCAATGATAAGTTTCAAAATGAAATAAAATAAAGTTGAAAATATGGTAGCGATATAAAATAATAATAATAATAATAATAATAATAAATTAAACTGAAAATAAATAATCAAAATTGATAAATAAAAATGTTACTGTTATAAATAAATAAATAAATAATTAAAAAAAATATAAATAAAATAAAGCAACGCGTTTACCTGGGCTTGTAATAACAACATGGAGTTATCTGCACATGTGCTGATTAAGGGAGTGGTTGATGACGTAGTGATTTCTGGCGCGTGCACCTGGCCGGAAGTAGGTTTACTCGTCAGGGTGGCTGCTGACGTGGTCGTTGTATCAGATGGAAATCCTGAAACAGACGGACAATCGCACGTGAGGAGAGCGTAACACATAAGAAAAGTGGCTGAACTGCTCGAAATTTTGAATTCTTCGCTTCTTCCAATGCGTCCCGGGTTCGAGTCCTGGTCACATACGTGAGAGGGTACAGTGGTCCGTCCAGACACGCGGGTTTTCTCCGGGTTCTCTGGTTTTCTCCCACAATTATGGCCAGCCAACGAGAGTGATTAATAGAAGTTGTTATAAGTTGTTTAATAATCGATGTAAAATAAATAAAGTTTAAACTTTAAACTTTAAGCACGCTTGTACGTATGTGTGAAAAATATTCTTTTTACGCTTTGCTGACATTGGTAATTGATAAGTGATAACTTTGTGTCGCAACACAACAACAGTTAGTCGTGATATAATGGCAATTTGAATGCACGCAATATGATTGAAAAACATAAATATATAACATCAACATTAACCATTATATCGAAAACCATTGGTCAAATACCGGAGCTCTAACCATGGTGGTAAAAACAACAACAATAGATAGATAGATAGATAGATAGATAGATAGATAGATAGATAGATAGATAGATAGATAGATAGATAGATAGATAGGAAAAAAAAAAAAAAAAGAAATAAAATAAAAAATAAATAAATAAATAAAATAAATAAATAAAGTGAACAATGTAAAAGGAGGAAGGATGACGATAAACAGAAAGTATAAAAAATAATCAATCGGAGAGAGAAAAGATAAATACATACTGAAAATACAATTTAAATTAATTTTTTATGTTTTGGGTTTTTAAATTTTCAAAATATGATTATTTAAGGAAGAGAAGTGTATCTACTCTTATTTTGTCAACAACAACAACAGTAATAATAATAATAATAATAATAATTATACACGCAAAAATAATTATACTTAAAAAAATGGATACAAATAATAATGATAATAATAATAATAATAATAATTATCATTATAATTGTTATTATTATACTAGTGATTTTAACAAGAATTATACAACGGTTGTTTACAATTTTTTTTCCTTGTATAATAGACGACATTGTAGATTGAAAATATGTGTCACGTACTATGTCATAAACAGGATAATTGATTAAACCTTTTCAAACATATCCTGTAAAACAATTAAGATGATAATATAAAACATAAAACAATCCATTACAACGCTTCTACTTTGTCCAAAAAAAAAAATAAAAAAAATACATAAATAAAAGAAATCTATCATTTCAATGCATTAAATAAATGCCCAATAAATCAATCACCGTACCTTTTCGGCCAAAGTTTTTGTCACAATGAAAGTTATCGGATTCACTTATTTCTGCGTAATAAGAGTTTTCCTTACTGTCCCAGTATCTACATGAATACATCCTCCGTTCAAGTTTTCCCATTCTTTATAAAAACAAACAGTCTCTTGCTTGTCCTAAACACTACAACGTCGTGTCCACAACGGATGGCATAGACCGACCAAATCACACAAGTACATCGCGTTGGCTCAATTAAACTTATACAAATTACCCGGACCTAAAATGACCATTTGCAATATTTCCAATACTTTTCGAGTATCGAGAAATGTTCCCAAAGACTGACTCTATCGGACCAATGGCCAATCGGCTCTCTCTTATTCAAATCAAACAACTCGACGGGGCGAGTCAATCACCAGACTCCGATTGGGTTATAGCTGACTATTTTATGAGTGTTATTTCATAAATTTGACAGTCAATGATCAGATTTTGGCACGGCAATTTGTTGTTCGGTATCAATATGAATTATTGCCCGAACCTGTTCACTAAATGCGGGAAGGGAGCCTTAATTCTCCTCGGATTGTTCTAGTTACAAAAAAATCAACCGGCTTTCGGTGGAAACAGTTAGGTTGCCATGTATACATACATATATTTATGTATATATATGAATAAAACATGGCACGAAGTGCAGATGTTTATTATTCAGAAAACAGTAAATAACGTGAAAAAGAAAGAGATATTTAATCGCATTCTCTATTATTTTGTATTGAATGTTTGTCTGTCTGTCTGTCTGTCTGTCTGTACGTACATATGTATGTATGTATGTATGTATGTATGTATGAGTTTTAAATCTATATGGCTACGTTTAATCATTTGAAAGGAAAGCAAAGTGCGATCATTGTTTTCTTTTTTTTTCCGAAATAAAAGAATTTAACGTTCATCAATAATCTAACATTTAATGATATGTGTATAAAAATACTTTTCTCTTAAATTTGAGGACAGGAGATATATTTCAAGTCCTTAGGCACTCGCTCATTGCCAATGAAACCCATTGTATTCCTTACAAAGATAGCTTTCTTTTTTTTTCTTTTTCCTCCTAATTTTATTCATTGTTTTTAAATAATAGATGAGTAATACATGTAGCCGATTTTTTTTTTTGCTTTTTATTTGATACTTCTCATGTTATGAAAGTTAGACTAGATTTGAAAATTACTATTTGAAGAGAATTATCATTTTTTTCATAAATGACACATTCTTTGCGTGTGCAATGCCGCATTTAAACTGTCAATTTAATGAAAAAATCAATTTAGGATTCGAAATAGTTCAATTAGCTAAGCGAATAGTAAGGAACATATGGGGAAATAAAGCAACGGAACAGGGGGGAACATGGTGGTTTGAAATCTCATATTGAACAACAATGGTTACCATTTAAAAATCTACAGATAGGTCGACGCATGCGTGTGCATGCTGCATCCACTAAAATGCTTCAAATGTCATAAGTCTGTCGAAAAAAGCTTTTAAGACGGACTGTGAAAAAGAGGGCGAAAAAAACAATAAACAACAACAAAACACACCCCTGAGCCATGGGACGGACACATTGCAAACTCCGCTATGGACCATATGTTTCCCAATTTCGTTGACATTTACCGACTCTCGGCGGACCAGACGGGATGGGGTCCATTACTTTAATCGTCCATATTACAACCAATTTTCTGTAGGTTTCTCTAAATGTCAAATACCCCATCTATAAGCAATCTACTAATTGTATCACCTCATAATAACAAGTTATTTTCTGTGAATCATAAACGACTGAGTTCTGGTTCCCATATCCAAACGCATCCAGTCATGTAGATACCAGTTTAAACGGAATATTAAAGAGTGCGAATTCAAGTACTGAGTACATACACTATTGTTACTAATCATGAACATAATATAGATTTTTCTCCCCAAATCCGATGCAAAAGAATATCAAATTGATGTTAGTGTTTGTATAAAACTTAACAAAGAGATATGAGATATCGAAGCTGAGATGTAGAGATAAACATACATAAAGTCAAACAATCTCTGATGTTTTATTATTTATTTATGTTTTAGTAAACTCGACCGAAACGCGTTTAGTCTAATTTTGATTATACATGAAAATCATGACTGGCTATTATATTAAATATATTATATATCCCAGAATAGAGCGCTGGCAACAAAATGAATATCAAAACAGCAAGTAAACATTATTTGATATTTTTCCTATGAAATACAGAATAAATTTTGATATATCAATGGGTCAGTTACAAGCCTACCGTAATATTCTGACCGTGCGCACGTGTATACCCGTGCTGACAATGTTACATGAATTAACAATACATTAGAACAGTCGTGAATTTTCTTAAATAAGAATTAGAGAAATATATGAATATTAGATTGGGTGAAAAAACATCTAGCAATACGGAAAATAAGAACTCCATTTCGAAGAGATTACACAAGACCGATAAAGAACCCTAGAAACTCGAAAAATGTGAATTACATGGACACATATTATAAGTACAGATTTAAAATATAATTCTCCACGCACTGAAAAATGTAGCTGGTGTGATTTAAAAGAGATGGGGTCACAAAAGAAAGGCCCTCGAAGTTGAATACGTACCATGGACAAGCCGAAAGACTCTCTAAAATTCCTTTGCCGATCTCTCCAGAGCGTTTCTTGTCGTTGTCTCATTTTGAAACACTCACAAGCAAAGCGCAGTTCAAACATTCAAAAATATTTTCCATGAAAAGATTTTCTATAAATTAATAAAGATTGTAAAGACGCTGTTGTTTTTCATGTATCTTTCTTTTATGTCATAAACCGTCATTTAATAAATCCTGGGTTTATTAGATTATATAAAACAAAGTAAAAAAAAAAGGGCATTTATCTTAAACTATTTCCTGACTTACACTGTCTGATATTTACTTGTAAGAACAAACTCATTTATTTAATTAACTCTTGTTTAGGGCTTTAGTTTAAATGATGCCACAAAGGCGAATCTTTAAGCGTCAATTTTGATTATTGTGGCAAATCGCATGTGTTCATTTCCTGATCAAGTGCCCTGATATTAGTCACCGTAAACACTTATTGGACGTGAAATATACATCTCAAACGTCGGAGAAGCCCGAAAAGAAAGTAATGAGTTAACACTGATTTAAATTCTGATGCATTTTTAATGGAACGAGGAGTTTAAGGCATGTTTAGGTTGTTTGATTAAATGTTTAGGAACTACTAGGTATTAGAAGTTGTTAGCTAAACTGAATCACAAAAAAAGGTTTAAGGTGTTAATTGCTAAAAATCGTACCGATGCAGCGATTTTAGAAATGCGCTCGAATAGGTTGTTTTAACACTTATGGCTTAAAAAGCCAGACAATCAAAAACCACGTGATTGACTCTTTGAACTTTTCCTTAGAATCAGTGTACGGTATTCTCGATTTCCTTTTGATTTATGAAAATGTTTGCTAAAAGTTAAGCAGCGTGTATCGTTAACTAACCATATTTCTTGAAGAGCGCACCTTATCTCTTTAAACTGATAAAAAACATGCATTCCAACGTGGAGAAAGCTTGAACACTTTAAACAACGTTTAAATGGTAAGCAAGAACCAGGCACAATGCTAGTGTGTCCGATTCCACAGCGTTATCCACGACGTGAATTTCAAACTTATCAAGATTTTACACTATTTAATTCTATTGTAAGTCCCAAAATATCGTCCAAAAAGAAAATGTGCAAACTAGTCTGCTCCTTTTGTAGAGGGAATGTAAAAATGAGATACATTGCAGCTCCATTCGGTTATATAGGGGTTAGAATTGTTTGCCATTTTCTGACATTTCCGCATCTTTATATTAAATGTCTAATATGGCGAGCTGGCCCAAGTAAAAGATCAAGGCAATTGTATTACTTCAGAACAAATATCATAGTGACCTTTACGTATTCCATGTTCGTGGCCGCCAAAGTCTACTATTTCCATTGTATTCTTAAATATTCTGCATTTGACCCTTAGTAGAACATTATATTTTGTGATATTATGGTTCAAGCACGTTGTGGTTTTATGCATAGGAACAAAACGCGTCGAAATACCAATAATTTTATAATAATGGCATATGTATGGTCTCATTTTGAATGTGTCAATGATCTAGTTTTCATCATTTCGCGAGAGTCCTTTTCGCTGTTTACTCGTCTGTTGACAAAAATCGATTACCTTTTGCGAAGACAAAATTCTAGCGCATTTTAATTAGAATTTTAAGAATTTTCGACACACGTGTAAACAACTTAAATTTGCTTAAAACAACCCCAGATTTTATTGTCGCAGGCACAGTTTTGTGCTGTTTTAACACAATAAGAGAAGAAATAAAAGCTTCGGACTGTTAGAACTGCCATTAAGCCAATCTTCGTTAAGATCGTTGAAAATGAACGGGCGTCGAAAACGTACTTTAACACAATAAGACCTATAAAATTGACACATTGTCCCGTGCATAAGAATAGAACCCGTTTCAAAAATACAAATAAAGAAAATAAGAGAGAGGGGTGGGGTGGGGAGGGGAGAGCTAACAACAACAACATTCAAAATACGAATAAATATGTTGTTGTTATATTTGTTTTGACTTTGAAGTTTACCAAACGTTAGTTCTATAGCAACGCTCAGGTAATTTAAAGTGGAGGATGATTCCGACAGCACCATCGTCTAACCTTAAGTCATCCGGCAGGCTTCTGCACATGACCAATTCAATGAAATGAAAATAACCAGACCGGGATTCGAACCCACATTTGTGAGGGGCTAAGTGAAAGCCAGCAAGCGACCATTAAAACTTTGAAAAAAAAAGAAGAGAAAATTTATTGTCAAAGAAACATAATGATTATATAATATATATAGATAGATAGATAAATAGAGAGAAAGATAGATAGAAAAGCAACTATTATAGTTTTTGGTGAAAACCGGGTAACAACTGCAGTACCCGTGCCCCACGTATTATCATTATATTCACCTCGAATGTTTGATCACTTGGGGAGCGAGCAAAGTATGGTTACTATAACTACATTCGGTGTTTGAGTCGCCATGCGCAACGTCATAAATGAACAGCAGACGACAAAAAGGAGAGCACTAGCATGTATCATTTTCTTTTCAAACCGGACACAAATATCAATAAAACAATAATTCCTGTTTAATCTTCAACGCTTAAATTTCTGTTTCAATTTACCGCTGTTTGCAGCTCCTATTATATTCGACATTAAAATGACATTTTAAGTATGGGGATCAACTCGCCAGCGCCTGACCTCTGACACCGAGTCGTCTCCTGAGCGTGCCGGCGGATCATTGGTTGCAGCAGTGGTCACGTGTCATTGCGGGTTTCTAATCTGCGTTAGTGTCATTTGTGATTTTATAGGATGTAATTAGCCGGAAACGGTCACCAGAAATACGTATCACGTGGTTTTCTCGTTGCAATGGATAAATTTGATAATTCCACGGTCCGTTATTTAATTAAGTGACACTTTTGACGAAATTTGAAACATTGTTTGGTTAACGATGGGTCATAAGCTAGCTGTTGAATAAAATGGCGTCTCCTGAAATATTCACTGTTGAATGTAAAAGTACCTTGGCTTACTATATCATTATTTATTTTTCCTAAGAACGTGTCATGATAAAATATGCAGTCTATTTATTTTTTATTTTTTTTATTGATCAATATATATTTTTCAAAAAAAAAACAACAACCCCCCCCCCCCCCCCCCCCAAAAACCCATAAAATATATAACAGAGCTGAAATGATTTCAAATGATACTTTTTTTTCTCAGAGAACAAACGATGAAATGCAAAGCGTTTCTTTTTTCTATTTGTTTTCTTATTGAAATAATTTGTTTAAAAAGTTATCTGTAATAAAGCCGTGTACTTCGTTTTAAAACAATCATGAATTCTCAAAGGAATTAAAACTATTTACAAATATAATAGAAACGCATTCAGCCATAAAACAACAACAGATGCACATTATCAACTCACCAGCATTTGTTTCGCATTTCCTCTGCAATATCTTTTTGAAAATCATTTACATTCGTATATACAAAACCCTGATCACACTGCATAAAGTCGGACTGAGCTAGTCCACACAGAACCGAACTATAAAGCTGAGTGCATATTTAGTGTATATACATTATTTTTAAAACGCCGAGGGTGAAAGCTGGGTAATATAGATCATTGTTATGTTTTCAGGACATATGTCATCAGTTTTCATTTTGTCAATATTCCCATCACTAAATATTTTTTCGTCTGGTTCTATCTCCCGCGAACAATGTCAGCGCAGTGCATACCGGTGTCGGGGTTAAAGTGAACCAACGCACCGCCTACTCATGTTTCTATTTTTAGAACGCGTACCTATCAGTATTGTTTGACATTACCCATATACTGACAATGCTATTTTTTGTTTGTTTGAAATGCTTCCAGAAAATATTGCATTTTGTTTGAAAATCTCCTTTGTTTAAGGCCGGCGAAATGCAGGTGCTGGGCTTCACATATGAAAGCACTCAATCATTATACATGTATGTGGACTACATGTATATAGGTCTATTATGTTCACCCAAAGATCTATAATGATTTGTTTTTGGTTCACCCATCAAACATTACGTAACCTTTCCCCAAAATACTTTCGAAGTCGGTGACATCAATATATCAGACGTGTGTAAAATATCGTTTAGTAGCTATTAGAATCTATAGGCTCAAAATGTGAAATTAAAATCTTTCTAAATTTGAAAAAGAAAAGACAAAAGATATAAATATATATCTTTTTGTTCTCTAATTTCAAAGTGGACAAAACATGTCAGTTCATATTACAAAATTACAATACACCATATTGGGCATTCCTTTTTACTTCTTTTGGCCTGACTTTGTGTTAATTGCTAGATTTTTATATTTTTTGCAGATTTGAAACATAAAAGCCAAATTCAAGGGGAAGGGGGGGGGGGGGTCATGACCCCTATCCCCCCTCTTTTTGCATATTTGAAACCTCAGGGGGGGGGGGGGGGGGGTAGAACTCCCGGCCCACCCTCTGGATCCGTGCATGAGATTGTTATACCGTTATACCATACATGATACATGTTCATCACAACTTAAAATTGATTTCCGTTCACAATTGCCGTTACTTATTAACTATTGTTCCAAATGGCGCAACGCTATGTTTCAATATAAAGTCATTTTAAGTCCTAGAAATTTCACCAAAGGACAACATCAAATATTTCTTGTTGAAGACTGAATTTGACAGAAGTAATGTCATTAATTATTAGTAAACAACAACAACAACAACAACAACAACAATAGCAACAACAACAAAAACAACAAACCTACCATATTTTACACAAATACCCACCCTTATTTATAAATTAGATTTAAAAGCATCGATAATTGATAAAAAGCACCATTTAATAAAGAGGGGAGAAAACCAGTGACATCTCAAAGAAATAGAGCGATGTATAATTACCCCCCTTGCTAACTGTGACACGTGACTATATCATAAAATCTATATTAGGCAGCATTTTTTTAAGTATGTTTATTTCGTTAATTCGATTTGGTGACAATGCTGTCCCCCTCCCCCTCCCCCCGCCATTGTTGTTATTTTTTATTGCTGTATACAGGTCACAGACAGGTAGGTCTCTTTTCTGATGCCTAGATAGTTTGAGTGTACACGTAATTGTTTACAGGCTATCAATAACATTTCGATAAGCTAATTTTGAGTAGACCCAAAGCCTCACAATTGTTTTCACCTGCGAATAAATATTAGGCGTAATTCGGGTGAAACGTTTTGATAGCCAACGTGGGGGGTACCGTCAGTTATCGCATGTATTTCTGACAACCCCATTTTGTCTATAAAATATTTCATCATCGTAAATAATCATCCTATCACCAATCGCTTCACAAAGCAGACCATCAGTTGGATGAACAGAATTCCGTTCAATACTGTAAGCAAATAAAGCTGCATCTCACGTGGTCTTTGTTATGACTTCGAAAACAGTTTACAGCCATATCGTTGAATGTTTGTGAAACAATTATGACCGGAGCCAAGAAAAACATTGCACTATAAGCCCAACTAATTTAGGTGACTCTTTAATAGAACCGTTAGCAAAAGATCATTTCGTTTAATAACCGTGTGCATTTTTTGGTTCAACATTGTGTTAATTAAGGAAAAATGACCAAAAGAGAGGACTTTAATTAGGAGGAGAACATTAGTTTCAAGCAGTTGTGACTCATATTTTCCGGTGTTAATATGTAATATTTGTTCTCAGAGGATTTTAATTGCACTTGTTTATACCAATAAAGAATTCATCTCCTTCTAACGAAATTCGTTTTTATTTGATTTTAATTTGATTTTCCCAATTTCAAAACAGGAAATTCGACACTCTGTTGTTTATTTCAATTTAATACCTTTTCCAGCTGTTAAAATGTTTAATTACAATTTAAAACTGAGAAAAAGATTCGTCTTTACCAGCACACACTGTTCTATTAAAAGATATCTTAAGTTATTTATAGAATTTGTCCGATTATGAGGTCAACCAACGTCTTGATTGTTGACAAAAAGATTAATCTTTCTATAAAAAACCAAATGCACACATCTGCTATCCGATTTTGCTTGCGCTACGTTCGTAAGACGGCCGAAAGAGGAACGCCACCGCATATTGATATTTCTACCTCGCCTGACCCGATAAAACTATTTATAGCTACAAACCTTGAGAATGTAGTCAAAGAAATTCCTCTTACGTCAGAGGGTTACTAAAAATAGAAATCGATAATTAAAAATGGATTTTCGTAGTAGAGAACGTGCAACTACGTCATCAGGAATGATGCTATCGTAGGTGATCTATCGGCTTTAGACGCAATCAATATGCCAGTGTAAGGGCTAGGAATATGGAAGAGGAAACGGATTGTTCTATTTGTGTCTCCTTCTGTTTGATTCGTTTTTTCTTAAAAAAGATCTTTCATCAAAATGGAGGTCAAGAAAATCTTTGTCTCGCTGTATGTTATCTTTGTGTGTGAATTAAGAACATAGCATGGTTGAACGTGTTTACTTCCCGATCTACACAAATGTATATCGTATAACAAGACTTCATCAGAATGGAATCATACTAACGTACGGTGACTATCTTTCTTTCGATCGGTTTCTTTGCCACCGAGAACGCGTGTCTGATGTTTATTTACATTTTGATACGTATATATGGCATTATATGCTTTATTTTCAGGAATGTTTCATGAACAGTACGTAGGTTCAAACTAAATAGGTCACGTAGATTTCAAGTGAACATAGAAACATGTTATATATTTATGTAATTGTAATATGTTTCCCAGTCCATTCTAAATAGATGATACCGACACACTTATATAATCGTGGTACTATTTTTATGGTACTTGCATATTTCTTAAAATACCCCCCCCCCCCAAAAAAAAAGACACAATAACAAAAAAGCAAAACAAGATATTCAGAGATCGTGTGGGTTTTACTGATTATACTATACATTATTTTAATACATTTATGTAGATTAGAATCGGCACGATTATGTTTGAACCCCTGTCTGCCAAAAGTGATGCATACGCCTGTATGTTTAATATATCTATAATTGACTTATAAATACCCAAGACTAGGTTTAAGTTGTTATCCGACAGGTAACTGTAATTAGGATTACAACGATTCCGACACTCATAAAAAGGCCAATAAACAAGGCACAGATATCGGAGCAATATCTGACCTGCCAAACTATATCATTGCATTATCATTTTTTGACAAAACACACACGGTCCGTTTCTAGACTGTTACGTAATCATAACGCACATTTTTCTATTCAGACATTGTTTTCATTCCTATTAACCAACTGCCAGAGTGGCCAACCTGCCTGTTTATGCCCATTTTATAATTATGTGTTGAAAGTCCCACATTTCGTGATGTTTTTTTTTAAATTTCAACTGTGCCCCATTGAGGCTTTGCGCTGCTTGGTTCACATATGAAATACTTAGCGAATGACCCCAAATGACTGCGTGTTATAGTGGTAACGTTGTCCGAAGATTGTGGGCTCGAACCCCTTTTGGAGCTAGTATTTTTTCATGACCCTCCCAATCGCAAAGTACTGGTCCAACCCAGGAAACGTCGAGAAGGATAAGTATAAGCTGTAAAAACTTGTTTCTCAAGATAATCGCTATATATTTTTATCACATTTTGAGGTTTAATTTTCGCTTGGTACTTAATTAGTGACCTATTTCATTACACGTGCATGTCAAAAGGTTAAAGCATTAAAAACTATATTATAAAGCCATTTAATAAATAAAGGAAAAACGAATTCCAATATCAGCCAGATAATCTTATAGAATTCGATAGAAGTGTCATAGGAATTCATTTTCATCATTATTAATAATTTTGAATATACATTATTTTGTAATAACATGTTCACATTCAATTCTGAAAAAAAAAATCATGATTTGAGTTATGAAAAAAGAATAGAAATGAAGCAAGCCGAGTCACATATAGATAAATCTATGTTTAGATAGTCCATACTCATATAGTTCAGATATATCTGGTTAAATATGCTGTGATAACAAAAACATGTTTTGAGAACGCATCAAAAATATACATTGATCAGTAATACTCATTGAGTCATAAACATGTTTTTTTTCTTTCCTTTCTTTCAGCTTTCATAAACAAGATATATATTTTGTCTTTTATATGTGACATTTACAAAAGACATTCATGAGTCAGTTACTTTGAAGTGTACAAATAAGTCTGATTTTCTTGTCTATTTATGAAAGCCATGTGTGTTTGTGTATGTCTGTATGATCACACTTCATATGACCCCACAAGTCTCCCTTACTTTTCAATTGATTAGTTTCTCAATACCTTATCATATAACTTTAAAATTAAGTCTAGGTATGTCTATATAATGTCAATAGATATATATTTATTATTAATATTTTCATTATATATTTTTATTTTATACTTTACTTCATACATGTATATTTTATTTCATAGTATTTATCTATATATTGCTTTATATTTCTTCATATCTTATGTCCCCTACTTCATTTCGTATAAACAAAAGATAAACATTTATTTATATCAGAAATATCTTATTTCGTTTAATGTATATAATATTACAATATATATATATCAGACTTCAAAGAATGTATTATATTACTTTATATCATATATGTTTCTCAATATTATATATCATACACATACTACATATATGTCTTATTTCTTATCACACACACACACACACACACATCATACTTCACATTATCATATATATTTCTTTATATTATGTATACCTTACTTCATATCATATATCTTCACATTATCATATATTTTTCTTTAAATTATGTATACCTTACTTCATATCATGTATATATTACTTCTTATCATGTTTCATATTCATATATGTATATATATCTTCACAATATCATATATATTTCAAGTAATACATGGATTTGTTAAGTGTTTAATTTGTATGGCATTGATTTCATACGTTTAGTATATACATGCATACATACATAATTACATAGAGACAATTCTCTTGTATGTATACATGCATTCAAATGAAGGTAACTCTCTTTAGGTTACAAGTAGTTACATTGTTTAAGTGAAAACCGGCTAATGCTGATAAACTGACAACAGAATCTACTACAAACAAAAACATACATGGTATATAAAAGAAATACCTTGAGATTCACTTTTTTCTAGGTCCGAGCGAGAGTCGCTAATCTTTTCCAAATGGCTAGTGTATTCCAAAGGCTTGCCAGATTCATCCAGTGTTAGATATAAAACTATTAGATTCCATCAGTTAACAATCACTTTTCCTGTTTATTTATTATATTTTTAATGTCCCGCACTGTTTCACATCTTAAGTTTGTTTACCGGTAGAGTTGACGCAAACTCTCAGCGCGTTTAATCCTGAAAACAAACTGAATGAAGTCTTTCATTCGCTATCGATTGTCACAAATAAATGTCCATAACTTTTAAATTATTATAACTATTTACAAAATATTTGTAACTATTCACAAGTAAACACACATCTTAACGTTCTGAAAAACCGTTCTTAACTGAAAACTATTCCGCGGACATGTGGGTATATATTACTATATAGTACATCTTGTATCGGGAAACACCACTTACGTCATCAGCATTTGACGAATGACGTCACAGCGCAGACCATCTTTTCTGTATCTAAGTAACGATCGTTTCTATTGGCTGATAGTGCAGTTTCTATAAATACACTCTTCAGTTAGCTGGAGAATGTGAAGCGTCAATATGAAAAGAGTACTGGGGTTACGCGTCAGTCGATTCCATGACGCAGGAATACCGGGCTACAGTGCTTTAGTTAGAGTAACGTGGCTGGGAATTAGCACATTATGAAAAGAGAAAATATCGATGGAAAATGTGGGTCAAAGGTATGGCGATGCGATCAATAGCGTAAGAGACAACGGAGGAAGGCTTTTAGTGTAGGAGCGAAACATACATTTCTGAATACACACGGAGGATGCATTAATCAAGTCCGGTTTTTTGGATTTCTCACCTGCAGTTTTAAAAAGAAAACTATTTACTACAGAATGGTGTCGGTTTGTGTGCGAAATGGATCAAAAGAATTGATGATATCAAAAAGAGACAGAAATCTGGTATAAATGAATATGCGGAGAATTTAAAGGACGTATTTCAGATGAATCAAGAGCAAAATAGATCTGCATTTATGAAGAGACATGTCGGAGATGTCAGCAGTTTGTTTGTATACATTTTGCATTGTTTTACTATCCTACATTGTAAAGGTTGATTGTTTTGTTGTTACATGTTTTGCTTAATAAATATTTATTATTTTGTTACATTCCTGTTTATTGTATATGTCGATCACAGCCATTATATTTTTGAAAATAACAAATAGAAATGCATTTTTGATTTCCAGTGCTTATTAAAACATCAGGTCGATAGGGAAATGTATGCTTGCGACTTATACGACTGATAAATGTCGGCGGTTTCTTTGTCATACCGTTACTGTGCGCCTAAATAAATGAAAAGTTGGGCGGTTTCTCTCCCTCGAAAATCCTTATCGGGGATCGAACGTACGGCCAAAGAATACTCCCACAGGGTTACAACACTAGCTATGGTCTCAAACGTACCAGCGAATAACTAAACAAACCATGTCAACAACATAAATGATGAATCAATGAACAAAATGCTAAAAGAATGGCGTTCGGTAAAGGTGTTGATATTGCAATGAGAAAAAAAAATGGATAGATATTGCAATACAAATAAATAACTTGTATCTCTCTATGTGTATGCGCGCACACACATTCGCACACGCAAACACGCTCATATGTTAAGACACGCACTGGTGTTTGTTAACACTGTATGCTGTCTGTTTATATATGTGACAAAATTTACAAGATTGTAGCTGCAAATTCGTTAAAGATAACAGTCAAGCTTCGGAGAGAGAGAGAGAGTTGTTTGATTGGGTTGAACGTTTGATCGACATTATTTCTGTCATTTGTGGACACATAATATTATCATTATAAAGTATAATGTGTCATATTTCATCGCTTGGCTAGAATTCCAGCAACAAACTTTGCGTTAAGTGATCTTTAAAATCACAAATAAGGTAGAAACACATCTATCTTACAAAATATCAGACAGTTGGGCTTAGCCAAGTCGATTTACAGGTAAATTATTACCTTATTTCCTGGCAGTATGGAAAACCTGTGAACAAAGGCCACATAAGAGAAAAATGTAGGTGGTCGTTACGAAGAGGATACATTCTTTATAAATTCAGTGCTTCGAATCCGGTTAGGGCTGGTCTTCCTTCAAAGGCTGGTCGTTATTCAAAAGCAACGGTTAATGCAGGGTTGACTGTGTTTACACAGAAATGAGGATGGTAAACTACGTCCCTAAATATTTATGTACATTTGTGTTACGTAGCGCTAAGTCCAATTGTATATTTACACAAATAATGGGAACGATAAATTATGTCCCTAAATATTTATGTACATTTGTATTACCTAACGCTAATTAAGATTGTTGGAGTTTGGATAAACTTATATTATTATGAAACCACGCTAAGCAAAATAGATAATCTAGTGTCGTTTTAATTTATTTCTGGGATCGAACCCTACAACCCCAAGTTACTGGGCGGTCGCTTAAACTAATTGGTTACAGGGACCGGCGTAAAGGCGAAAAACAGGCACACGCATAAGCAGTTTGATAAAAAAATATCTATCAACATTTAGTCTTTCATTGTGGATTCACATACCTAAATGGAGAATATATGACCGAACATGCTTCTCTCTGTTTGCATTAAAACTGACTGAGAAACGTTAAAAAGATTAGATACAGAAAATAAAGGAAACATGTCGTATGCAACTTCACCGTTACTTAATGATAAGTGGCATACCTCCGCCATCTACATCTGTATTAAGCAAGCCAGTTGCCATATCGATCCAAACACGTCTTTTCCAGTTCTTAGCAAGTTGCTTCAGACGTAACGTGATACGTAATTAGTACGAAATGAAGGGGAGTTTTCAATGAAACTCAGTCTATGAATGAGCCGCCTGTTGTCATAGCGTGAGGCCAGATTGTCAAGAGGCACTCCTAAAACATTGGAAAAAGTGTAGGCATATATGCGTCGTCTAAAAGCTTTTATGTTAGATCGGATATTGGTGCTGAACGGTGGCTTGTCGTTTTGTTTTTAGCATCATTGGGGAGCTCATCATGTTTGGAAGATGGTGGGTGCGTTTTATGTACGTATTATAAAGTAAATTAAATGAATTAGCAAATAAAGATAACAAGTAAATATTGCGAGAAATGTAAGATGTGTTCTTTAAATATATTAAAACCATATTATTGATCAACAGCATAAACTGTATTAAGCGATCAACCTGCATTTAGCGGTCATTTTGATATTACCAAACTAGCATTTTATTATATGTTTAACCTTAATTTAACTTCTACCTCTGTTAAATAGTCACTGTCTCTTGTCACGTAGCGTTGATGACACTCTTATTTCTATGACTGACCGCTTAAGACAGGTTTGACTGTATTATGAAATGCATTCTGTAAGAAAGACTGTTGTCTTTAAAAGCCGAACAATTAAATTCTTCCTAACGCATGCACCCCAACATATGTAAAGTTAAATCAAGGCCAAATATTTCACCACATCGTTAACATCCTGCGGCTTATTGGCTTGTCCGCTGGATGAGTAATAGTAATTAAGACATGGCATATTGTTTCGTTATCTCCAAACCTAACCACCGGTGAGAGTCCATCAAGGAATATACATTTTCTGTATATCTATGTGTGAGTGTGTGTGGTTTGGTAAACCCCACATTGTGAGGACTCGTTGTGAATATTTCGTTGTTTTGGCCAGAACAAGGGTTTGGGATAGGGTGATTGTTTGTGGGAAGTGTTAAGTTTTGGGACTGAAATGATGGTTAGTTTCAAGGTTGAATTACAAGTCGAGGTATACGTCGAAAAAAATAAGTTTTAGCATCTATAACACATTTTCCCCACTTTTAGCGATGTAGCCATCAGTGGCTTTTCGTGGTCAGTAATTCATTCATTCAACCCTGTGACTAGAACTTTCATCCAGTTAATGAGAGGTCGCCAGATATTAAGGTCGTTACTGGTCAAGTTCCCTTGCATGTCACTCGGCATATAAGGGTTTTTGGCCAACTATTCGGATAATGTGAGTATAATGTGTCCCGCTAACAGTATTTCAGTCATTTGGAGACTTTTTTTACTTGACATATATAGTACTGCCACACTGCAGTATCAACTCGTAGTCATATGACACATGGGCGGATCCAGAAGAGAGAGAGAGAGAGAGAGAGAGAGAGAGAGAATGGTAATTAATAAAAAAAATAGCCCCTATACGAGTAGCTCAGGTGCACCCCCTCCACCCAGTGTACGGTGATTTTCATAGTAGGCCAACATATCCCTCTGAGATAAATTGTTTGATCCGCGCATGTGGCATGATACCACATCTAGTCATATTATCTTTGCATTGGACCAGCCAATCCTGGACCTACTCCGTGTTTATGTTGAGAGTCAAGCAAAGAGCCACTTTGGCATGCCGTGGTCGTCGACCGAAGTACACGTACGTTAATAACCCGAGGCTGACTCACAACATTTTTGGTCACCGAGGACGATCCTGCCCTCAATGAAAATAAGTGTATGAGCAAGAATAATTTCCCATAAAAATAATAACGGATGCCGAAGTCACGAACCTTTATTCTTTGAATCTTTACAAGGGTTTGTTTATCAGAAGATATTATATACCAATGGATACCATGGTTGGCGTCCAATTTTCTAAATGATTGGTCTTTTAGAAGAAATGACGGTCTCATAAATTTGCAGTGACGTATACCCACAAATTCATGTCAATTACATGTTTTGGCTCTATTTCAGATAATTTGACCATCAAAGGGAGGAAATATGATAAGTATGAGTCATGGTTTATATTTTTATTTTATGGACTTATTCTCAAGCGATTAACTACAGTTTTTCACGTACGTCATACAGCATTGCAGTTGAACTCGCATTATGGACACGGCTCTCGTTTGATGGACAGTTTAAGAACGATTCAAAGTCAGTGTCTCTGGGTACATTTATATTTTGTAGCAAATATAACGTAAACAGTCGCTGCCGCCGCAATAAGCTCCGCTCATAATCCGCTTTTGTCATGTAGGCACCATACACACCATGCACATCAAGAACTCGCGGTTCATTTTATGCAATACATCGTACACATTTTGAAAGGAATGCAAGCATTTCATGGACAAAATCTTTGACAATTTTAAACGACGCATTTCATTGGACGGTTAAGTAGGACAAACTGTAAGGGATTGCGTATTGTTAGTTATGTCACACTGATAGGCGTAATAAAAAAAAAAGTTACTTGATTCCACTAATCCG
Organism: Solen grandis; assembly: GCA_021229015.1. NCBI lineage: Eukaryota > Metazoa > Mollusca > Bivalvia > Adapedonta > Solenidae > Solen > Solen grandis. The sequence continues at coordinate 17,881,652 of CM037789.1, forward strand.
ACCGACCCTATTTTTGTACCAGCCCTAATTTTTTTCGTAGCATCCGGGCAAAAAATAACAATAACAAAAAAAACAACAAAAAACACACACACACACAAAAAACCGACCTACCGACCCTATTTTTTTCGGAGATGTTAGTGCAAACAAGCAACCTATTTCATTTTTGCCTTATTCAGCGACTGCTCCATACGCGCATTCTCTGTTATATCTGGTAGAAAAGGGTCCGATTGACAAACTCCTTGAAGCAGTTACTTCCCTCTCTGAGTGCAGTAACTACAATGTACTGCCTCGAGTAAATTCGGCAATTTCTTTTTCGGCCGTTGGCTGTTTTGTTTTCACCTGAATTTCCGGTCTAAATTTGAAGGTAAAGGTCACTAAACAGCTGATGAATACTGTAAGATTGGTCGACTTGAAAATCGAAAGTATCCCTCCAGAGAAGAGATCAGCTTGTTCGCTTTGTATATACATTCCTAAAACTTCGATTTTTCGACAAATTTATTAATACATGTCTTATCGTTCAAAATAATTAATTCAACAACACAAATCAAACTCCACACATTGATCTACCTTGCAAGCAAAAAAAAAAAAAAAATCCACACAGTGATCTCCCTTGCAAGCAAAAAAAAAAATCACTGCCGTCACAAATGTCACGTGATGATGGTGTTTAACCTTTGATTTTTAAAGCAGCTCATTCACAGTTTATCTGTAGAAAAAAAAAGGTCAGATAAAACTTTTTTTCCATTCTCCCTCGTTAATGTTGGTGAAATCATTGTTTCCTGACAAATAAAATCGCCAAGTGTTGGTCACATTGTATGAGAAATTACTATTTTCCGGAAATTCACTTCGGGGAATAGAATACGTTTTCCCCGAAGCATGTGCTTCGTGTAACACGAAATGCATTCCACAACCTGGCGTCTTCACCAGTTCCGGGTAGCGAATTCGTAGCTGTTATTAACTTTCAGCCTGTTAATAGAGCATATGCACGAGAAGTGAATGTCATGAGACGGCATATTAAAGCATTCGTAACGCTATATCCTGTGATGGAGAATCTCACTTGTTGTTCATTTTGCATTTGGTGACCATGCGTCTATAGATGGATATGAGCAGAGATAGTCACACAAATAGTTTCAGTGGCCACCTATGGACGAGCTACTTT
>CM037789.1:17882907-17932907 GCA_021229015.1 Solen grandis
AACTTAGAGCATTTCGGTTTAGTTATATTTTGTTTAGATAACATTTATAATGATAAAATAATTTTATTGCATAGGGAATGTTTATTTAGGAAATCTTTCAATTTAACCTTTTTTTTAATCAACGTTTCGACCAAAGGTCTTTATATGAATATCGACAATTATTGACAACACTACATTTTTATCGACAATTATTGACAACACTACATTTTTTTCGACAATTATTGACAACACTACATTTTTATCGACAATTATTGACAACACTACATTTTTGCAATTCCTTGCAACCATAATAAGATAATGATGTTATGCATACCATTATTTTTCATTATAGTTTAAATAAAAGAGTTTAATTTAAACAAATAATGTTGAAATAGGTAAACAAGAACAATAACAACAACAGCAACAACAATAAATAAATAAATAAATAAATAAATACATATGGCCTGTAATGATTCTTTTATCAGATAACATTCGGGAAAACATAAGAAATGCGCTTTTCGCGATACCAAACAAATCTTTACGAACGCTGAAGGTTTTTCCTGAATGTTTTGGCAAAATCATCTAAGGGCCTATGTCTACAAAAAAATCCGATTCGTATTCTCTTATTGTTCATTGCATATCAGAACACTCGAATGGTGAGTGAAAACGCAACTTATGAAATGTATTTCCCAATATAACCAAATAAACCAGCTTAGAGCTATAACAGCTGGTGATTCATACCCCCGCTAAATTGCTATGGTGCATTTAATGATTAATAAAAAGTTACCATAATTTTTGATGAAGGTGAAAGTCACAATTCCGTTGGAAAGGGTGATTCACAATGAATCATTGCATGTGATTATGAATTAATTCTATAAAGCAATTTTACAGATCTATTAAAAAAAGGATATTGACCGGAAGCAACGTAAGGGAATAGGGCTACAAGCTCCCTATATAGCCCCTATAAAAATGCTTTAAGACAATATAACGTATCTAATAACTTAAAATGGCAATTGTCGAAAGCAAATCTATTAAATACACAAGTACATGTAAGTGGGATCTCACTAAGAGATCTTTAGCAAATTTTGAATAGTATAATTTATCTCATTTAAATTAACGAAGAAACATAATTCTTGTAGAATTTTTCTCCTCCTCGATGACATAAGATGCTGCTTAGAATGACGCCGAATACCTCTTTGTATGGCAGGACTTGTTTACGACACTGGGTTATTTGTTAATCCTTAGGTCATTTGACGCGAAATGATTCACAAACCTTTTATGCTAAACATATTTTGACTGATTTCGCTCGCAATAAAGAACCAAAAGTTAAACTACAATAGATATATTAATTGAAATTCTCACTTCATGATTGTCCCATCCCACGCCATCTTAAGAAATTGTTGTTTTGGACGATATATGTTAAAAGAAGAGCAGTTTCACCTTTAACGTCAATAGTTAATTAAAGGTACTTTGAGGTTGTTTTTTCCTCTCGACAAATGGTATCTCTACAGAATCAAAGTCATGACGTTAAAAGCCCCAGGTGCGGACATACGGTCAACTTTCAAGGCAGCAATTATTACTAATAAAGACAAATAATTATAAAGTGAAAATGTATATATTAATAATTCTCTAGGATAGAATGAGAGACGTAATGGTCGCACCTTATTTAATGTTTATTTTAACGTTTGTTTACCAGATGTGTAATTACTTCGGATTATGAATTATCAGAACAGACCATCTTTAAAACACTTCACCTGAAAGAAACCTTTTATAATTATTTCAAAGACAAGTTGTTTGTTGTTTACCAGGTATGCCCACACAAGCCCCTATCGGAATTAACAGGGATTTACGCAAAAAGCAAAATGATATCTCTACTAAGTTTGTCAACAAATGTATCGATGTCCATACCGTCAGCAAGCGATGGTGTCAGCTTAGGTTTCACCGGGTTTGTGTTCCCCCGCGGCACTGACGTTGCCAAATGTCGCACCTTACACGGAAGACCCAGTCAAGGGCCTACCTGCGCTAGGATGCGAGTTGGCATTTAAGTAAACATGCCATGCATATAGGTAGCAATTACAATCTTGAAGCCAAACATAGAGATATGCTATGTAAAAAATATTTCTTTCTGCAATTCACTTTTATCGTTATCCTAATGGCGGATGCGGGTATATTTCAAATCAGACACCATTTACGATATATTTGTATAATTCGTTAGAGAAATAGTTCTGTAAGTTGTTATAGATTTATTAGAATGGTATGAAAAATGATTGAGGTCCACCCTTGTGGAAAGTCCTTGTGATTGAGCTGTCTGTCTGCCATGCTAAAGAATACGTATCTTCGGCAAGTTCGCGCATCGCTAAACTGTTGTTTCCTGAACTTCTGAAACAATATGCTACATTGACTAGTTTAACATACCATCGGAATATTGCCTCCTTGGATCATAGTGTCAAAATGTACCTTGACCCCTTTACAAATGAATTCTTTCGATGAAATGACCCGACAGACCAGAATCAAGATCAGACGGCACGAGTTACAAGCCTGGGTTAAGTTACATAGTGTAGTCAATATAGACCATTTCACCAGAGGATCGGCAATACCCTTTACAATTCGCTGATTTAAAGTAACCAATCAGTGGCTGGGGATTAGGTGTTCGGGGAGTGCTCGTTGATTTACGTAGGTTTACGTCTTATTTTGGAGTGAAATGGTCAATACTTATCAAGCGACAGCGTCGGAAACCCACGAGCGCTTATTCCGTTACTTCATTCATCGCCCGTGGGATTATTTGTTAGCATTTGCTCGTTATCGATTATTTTAAAAGGCGCGCCACAATTCGCAGCCCCACTAGGTAGTTGGGATTTTTTGACCAATAGAAACTCTCGTACTTACGGTAGCGCAGCGTGACGTAATCACCGTGAAAAGTGTGTTACTGACTTACAGATTTTAGATCTCCAATTGAAGAGTACTAATTTGTGTAAGCAGCATTTTGATTGGTCGACGTACCACTTATGAAGATCCTTATAATGTTAAAGTGCTAGCCAAGTATCCCACGGCTGACAGATGTAATAGGCAGTCGTGGGTATTGCTGATCAAGCAATAGCAATGATTTGTTTTAAGGTAAAGTCTTTGTAGTGGTTCCGCTACGTCTTGGACCATTAGGAAACCTTGGTTATCTCCGTGAAAGGCCATGAGGTCCGAAATGTAGCGGAAAGCGCCATTATTACTTAAGGTTATCCATCCATCATTAAAGTGTGATCATGGTCCGCCAAGAGATCGTAAAAAAATTATATCTGATGCAAACCTTTATAGACTTAAAGCAAAAGAGCCTATAACTCCAAGTCAGTGGATGCTTGCATCTGCACTGATGTTTTTTAAGCATGTGAAGCACCTTGCTTATAATCTAATGATGGATGGATTACCTTAATGGATAACACTTTTTGATTATTAACAAATGGAATATATTAATATTTTTATCAAAGAAACGATGGTTGATGGAATTCGAGCCAGGGACCTATTTCATCAATGTCACTAGGACTGTAATTCAGGCTCAGGTTCGAGAGGTGCAACCTTTCTAGATATATAGATATGCTAGCGTCTATAATTACATGTATATGTAAATGGAACAATCACAGGACATTATCATGTTTTTAAAAAGGCATTACCTTCAAGGAAGAAATTGACTATATGATATTTCAAAACCTTGAGCCTAAGACTTAAGTATGGGCTAAATAGATTGAGGAATAAGATCCTGCCTTGGCCTTTGTTTCCGACTTAAGGTATCCAATAAATAGCATTCAGTACTTCATAAATTAGTCTATCTATCAATATGTGTGGAATCCATTTAATGCACACTTTGATTTTTTGTTCTAGAGTCCTTCGTAGGAACAGCAACAAAAGCAACATGTATATTATATAATTGTTATAAAGTAGTCAGATACGCGACGTTATCATATTGTTTTTAGCTCACCTGAGCACAACGTGCTCATGGTGAGCTATTGTGATCGTCTTTTGTCCGTCGTCCGTCCGTGCGTGCGTGCGTGCGTCCGGCGTCAACAATTTCCTTTAAACAATATTAGGTGTGTTACATGGCCTTATAGACATGTACCAAGTTTGTTCAAATCATGGCCCTGGGTTTGAAATTGACCCGCCCCAGGGGTCACTTGATTTTACATAGACTTATATAGGAGAGGCTTTAAAAGATCTTGTCAGAAACCACAAGATCATGGGTTTAGATATTGATTAACACAGTCTTGTGGACTTGAACTAATTTTTCAAATCATGGCTCTTGGGTATGAATTGGTCCCGCACCAGGGGCCATCTGATTGTATAGCTATGACCATTAAAATTGGACTGCAGGTACAGTTTTGTGTCGAATTACTATTATTTTGCTGTACTTCTTCATGGATTTTGTATTCAGTATGACTGTTATATAAAAGACAATGAAGGCAATATTTCTCAGGTGAGCGATTCAGGGCCATCATGGTCCTCTTGTTTGTTAAATATTTTTTCAGTTGATTAGGGACAAACTATTCAACAACTCATACTTATCTTGATTTTTCGAAAAAGGCAAAATGGTTCTCTTACAGTAGTATAAAAAGATTATGATTTCTATTCCATGAAGCATATACATGAAACCCGAAGCTATTATAGAATATTTCACTCCGAAATGAGATGTAAACCATCGTAAATCAAAGAGCACTTCCTGGAAACCTACATGTTGGGGTGAAATTTCACACATTGTTCAATAGGAAATAAACATACACTTGATATTTTTTCCTAGTCAATGTCTGGTCAGTTTAAATCAGCGACTTATACCGAGTATTGCCGAGCCCCTGGTGAAATGGTCTTTTGCTTAGTATATTTGTAATATGATATGAAAAATGGTTTTTGCATTGTATTTCATGGATTTTCCAAGAACACTCGGTAATATACTTTTTTACAATATTGGTAAAAAACAATGATATAACTAATATTATATATATACATATTAGAACAACATATGGTATTTTTAGATGCAGTTTAGATAAATTAAAAATAAGTGACACACGGAGCATTTACTTTCCTGAGGTTAACTTGCCGTGCTCGTGTAATAAGATTGTCTATAAGATAATTCATCATAAAATTAAAATCATGGTCCCTCAATGCTTATTTAGACTTCAGTGCAGATGCAAGCATGCATTGACTTGGGGTTATAATTTTTTTTATCTAAGTCTTTAAAGGCTTGCAAGATTCCCACCATCACGTAACGGATCATGATCATAATTTAATGATAGATTACCTTAAAAGTTCCTGCAATGTAAAACAATGATGATATAAAATATGTGTTATAATGACCTAATTAAGTGGGTGCAAAATATTAAGACAAACACATTTTTCATTGACCTTTAGACCAGTCATCTAATACATCATTCTATCACTTTTTTAACTCTGCTATAATGTATCATGTTTATCTTCACATACTTTTGTCACCATATTAATAAGACGTCACAAGTGGCGTAGAAGCTTGATGTATTTTAATTTGTTTTTCACTGCAAAGCGTAAAGAATCCTTAAACATTGATTGTTTACTGAGAGAGTTGTTTAGATGAATAATCATCTTATAAACACAATATTTACAGCAAACAGTTTGATGACAAACATCAAGACGTTGAAAAAAGTGGGGGCGAATCACGCTATTTTCCTCTATATATGGCTCTAAAATCCAACCTCTCGTGAGCCTCTTCAAATCACTATCCCGAGATGCAATGTTTCCGTGGTTTCCAACGCAAGATTCAGACTATTTTTAGCATCTGCTATTGATAGACTGCTGCGAACGCTTAAGCTTTGGGAACAAAATCGATGTTCTGTCGGTTACGTAGTTATAGAATGACGGATCAACTTCGAATGCGTGCATTACAAACAAGTTAAAGTAGGCTGCTAGGAGATTTTTTCCCGCACAAATAAGGTTTTGTTACGTATGTCGTAGAAAACACTCGAGGTAAACTGATGATGTAAACGATTTGTGATGTAATTTCGACGGATACTCTCACATTAATCGATACTTAAAGAACTGGTACTGAACTCATGAACAGGGGAAAGCCAAATGTCTGGGGAAGTCCATATTAAGACAAAACCTCGCAGAAAGGGGAAAGACATAGTGTCACGTGACATCAATATTTTATGAAAGGGGATATAGGATTTTGTCGTCGATATCCACTCGAAGGCTGGTAGTGACTCCACGGCAGCATTAGAAGAAGCGACAGTGACAAGCACTAGCAATGAAACTATTGTTTATTACGCAATCAGAACCTAATAAGGGTTGAGACGGATATGAGACAACTGCGCATGCGCAATAGGCTAGGGTTTAAATTGAAAATAATATATCACTTTATTGTCCTGGAATTGCATTATGATGCACATGCGTTTATATTGTAGGGGTTATGGGGAGAGATTATTTTTTATCTTAGCCAATTTTTGTTAATTATTTAGAACAACTTTACGGAAACTCTTGCGAGCCTGAGTTAACGTATATAACGCACATGTTTCTTCACAAAATGTGGATAATAAGACCTACAATTAAGCTCGTGTATAGCAGGTTACTTGAATACATTTTTGAACAGGCCAAGGAGCATCTATGATCGCACTTGAAGCAAAACATTTTTAAGAGAAATACCTTCAGGAAGTGAGAGGTTGGTCCTATTACCGACTGACCGTTCCAAGGCGGTAAATTTTGGTATTTCTCTATTTTTTTATGTAACGTCCTGTCTCCGTGCTCTCTCTCTCTCTCTCTCTCTCCCTCTCCTTCACACCCGCATTTACATGCATGCGTTCGAGAGTAAGTTCATTCTTAATACCATGTTGGATTTCCCATAGTACCTTTATAAGAATTGGGTAAATGCATTTGAAAAGGGCCATACGCAACATATTCAAGGCGTCTAGTCGCCTTATTACAATGAAGGGTTTATCACATCAATACTATTTCATGTACGCTAAATTATTTCATTGCTAAAATTATTATTTGTTTACAAATGGTCCAAAATTTGTTGTTATTTCTCAAGTACCTATATTTTGTTTTGTACAAGATTTAGCCACAAGGGTTATAATCAAGTTGTTGTAATAAAATATATCTATAATATTGTTATTCGAATGTTTATCCACATATTTTTATTGTAAATAATACTTGTATAAACATTTTTATTACCTGCTTTTGGAAAAAAGACACCAACATGCATTATAAATATAATATTCTGTCTGAATTACAGTTTTTTATGTATATTACTGTGAAATCAATTATTTTCATGGAACACTAATTTTCGTCGATTTCGTGGAGGGTTTTATCAACGGATATTAATCCCCACGAAAACTTGTCTCTTATATAGACCTCAAGTTTTCTTTAACACAGATCCACGAATAAAGATATCCACGAAATTCCACTAGGTACAAAAACAACGAAATTTAATGTCAACTAAAATTAATGATTTTACGGTAGGTTATTTCCAGTGAAACCCGTGATGCACGTTAAGACATTTTTCGGACCGAACGCTGTTATTATACAATCAAGCCTGTCTTAAGCGGTCAGTCAAGGGAACAAGAGAACACGCCGCTTAACAGGCGGTCGCTAAATGAAAGTTAAATATCACAAAAGTTAAATAACAAAATGTCCTAGCTTCGTAATATTAATGCAGGTGGCCGCTAAATACATGCTGATCGCTTAATGCAGGTGGCCGCTAAATACATGCTGATCGCTTAATGCAGGTGCCCGCTAAATACATGCTGATCGCTTAATGCAGGTGGCCGCTAAATACATGCTGATCGCTTAATGCAGGTGGCCTAATACAAGTTCAACTGTTGTCCATTTCAGTGTCTCCGTGTGACTGAAAGACGGGACGCTCTGTTACACTGATGTTTACTCGACCATTCCAGGTGGAGGGAACGCTTTAATACCGGCTTGTTTTTACTTCATAGAATGAAATGCCTCACATTTGATAATTCGTACGTCATATATAACCGTTCTACATTTCCCACGACTTTAATTCCCCATCAACGCCCCATATCATTTAAAAAAAAAAAAGATCTTATTTGTGTTTCTTCAAATCAGATTTACATCTTTGTTTCAAGAAGTGCTTGACCCGATTAAGGTTGCAAAATCATAACCGCGACCTGGTGCAATTTTCAAAAAAGTGTTTACATAGCAGAGAGTCTACTTTACTTTCACTTTGTAAACTAAAAATAGGACAGTTTGATTATTTACGCTGATAATCACTGTAAAACTTCTATTTATTAAACTTTGATAAGTTAATGGCTCACTAGTGCTGCGTGCAATATTGTTCATATTTCATATTTTATTAGACTTCTTCCCCTTCTCCCCTGTACTTTGATAATAATTTATGATGAAAGCACAATTTTAAAGAGAGTGTGACATCGATTACACCTTTGAAAACAGAACATCCAAGGGCGGCGAAACGGACCTGCAGAGCCGAGAAAGCATTACCTGTCTTATAGAAACGCTGAGATATGCAATATAGCCAGCAATGGAAGAGACTTGTTAATGATAAAATATTTCACAAATAATTTAATGAAACACGGAGAATTTAAATCACGTGTTATATAAAGCAGCTGCAACACCAAATTGAATTTTATGTTTAAATATTCATGACAAGAATTTAACCATATTATATTTTATATACAATTATAAATTCAGGTTAATTTTTTTTGCCTTAAAACCTCTTGGATACGTAGACAATACACGGATTCTGGGACAACCGACATACTTCAAGACTTCGAGCCATACAATGATTAGATTTTGGCGAGATAATATTTAGTTTGCATGTTCATACAGGAATGTGTACATTGAAAGGCATACAACAGAACGTTCGCAAGCACTTTAAAATCTCCCAATATTTGTGACCAATCAGATGTTCTGAAAATTCAAATTTATTATCGATTCAATAGAACACCTTTTGCAAATAGTTAGAGCGGCTTTTAAGTCAGATAGCGTCTATGAAGACTACACTCGCTTCGGTCTTCTATTGTCACTCTATTCTATAAAAAAAATAAAAATAAAAAAAAATAAAAAAATCGGTATATATTTGTCATGTTTTGAAACATACACACACAATTTGAAACCCTTTCAGATACAGAAAACAATAGCATACTTTAGATGTTCAAATCATCATTTTTAACAGAGAGGTAGGAAGACATCAGAATATCACGGGAAGGTTGAATTTGTCTGCATTCTTTTACTAATGACAATATTTCTGTAATTGAGGATGATTTTTGTGTATTTTTTGAATGTCTTAAATATGAGGAAATTAGGAGAATTTATCTCTTCAATTGGAACAATGGTCAGAGACACCAAATTTCATTTTATAATATATTTACAAGTGACAATAAAAATACAGTTAAAAAATATGCTGTTATATGTATCAATGTTTATGGATGCCACTGAAAAAAGGCAGTAAGGTGGCACAACTACTACATATTTTTATTAATTTGGTATTCTATAATATGGGCTGTTGGCCTTTATATACATGTACAATAAATATATTTAATTAAATTGAAAGACATGAAAAGGTAAACAGTGCTCTTTAATCAAATCAAGAAAAAATGTGATGATGACAAAAGAACAAACACATGTATTCAGTTTCAAAAAGAAATTAAAGAAAATATAATGATGATATCTAAATTTCTATCTATAATTATAATGTGTTAACTTTATATATCACGAAATATATCATTGCTTTACGCATAGCCGACATCGTATATGTTTGCACAGGAAACACAAATGCACATTTTTTTTCAGATTCTGAAATTCTCTTTTTGAAAAAAGACTTATATAAAATGCACTTTATAGACCGTCAATAATGTAAAAGTATTTGCGGTTAAAATAATATTCGTTTTTTTTCTTCTTCGGTATGTAATTGTTTGCAAAGGAAAGTGTATAAACCTATCTTAAAAAAACTACTTAAGTGTTAAGCTTAAATTTTCGGAAACGAAGTTTCCTTCCAATTAATCGATGATATGTATAAATACACGCAACAGTGTTATCGATAAACAAATGGCAATGATAAATTGTAATGAACAAGAAAAAAACATAAAAATATGGGATGAAAATGATTATTTAGAAAAGTAAATGTTTAAAATTACCTTGCATGAGATATTGAAGTACCTCTATGGACATTTTCTCCTGTTTCTTGCAGGATATGTATACCAGTTCACAAAGAAGGGAATGTTCTTAAACATGAATACCAAATTGTAACACTCGTGTGACTGAATCCTTATTTCTAAGCACACGGCAGAAAAATGTCCTTTTATACTGCCAAAAGGAGTACGGTGTTTTAATATTCATTCAATAAGCCAATATGTTTTTGTTGTAGGTGGTCCTAAAAATAAATGTAAACACCTTGAACCTGTGGCATGCGGATCTAAATTGCCCCAAATTCTCTCTACAACGGCAATGACGCAATTGTGACTCGCTTTTTTTTTTTTTTTCAAATTCATTCAATAAATAAACGAACTCTTATCTTTGATTTGTAAACGTGTACGTCAGTATAAGTCTCAAATAGGTTATCACCTGAATCAGTTGATGGTGACGTAACGTGCACGGTTTGCACAGGTATCAATAATGATATAAAACACGTTTTAAGATCCCCAGTAATCTGTACATTGCATTGTTTAGACCTAGGTCGACATGGAGGACAAATTCTTTATCGATAAAGAACATTATTAATGAAATTTAGAAAAAAAAAAGATCAGTGTAAGAGAAGCACTTGTACAGGATGCACATTGCAATAGAAAGTAAAAACACACGTGGTGGGGGAGTTTTCGTGAGTTAAGGTGTTTCGATTTTGCATCCGTAACCCGAGTTCATCGACTCTATATCGTTTTCATTAATGTCAAAAAGTTTGGCGTTAGTATTTGGAATTCCTTTCTTAACATTCATTGAATGACATCTACTTACTAATGCAGATGATATTTTATTTACAGTGGAGACAAACTAGAAACACCTTAGTAATCAGCCAGTAGATAATCCCACTAAAATATGAAATCCCCCACATCCTCCATAAACGTTATTTTTTCCCATTTATTTATTTTTTTTTAATAAAAAAAAATACATGATAAATCATGAATCGGAAGACCATAATTCAAATATGGCAACTTTCTCAATCTATAAATAGAGACTGTGACGTCACTAGCTTCCACCGTTGTCATATTCTGTTATTTCATATCCTATATTGCGAGGAGGGTATGGGAGTTCTGCAAGAATTACATGTATATTACAATATAATTGTAATTAGAATTAATCAGTAGGTCTATATCCATTCAGTTTACCAACATCAATTCTTAAAAGTAAATAAACAATGTTCTATTATCGTTGATATCATTTGATTGACACAAAGTGACCATTGAAAATAATCACTCGGTAGACAAAGCAACGCATTTTGTGGAGATGAAGTTTATTCAAAGCGGAATAAAAATGTTCATCCCTGTTTGAACTTTGATTATCATCGGTATGATTATTAAAACTATGCCTAGTATATCAAGGTAAAGTCCCTGTAATGATTCCGCTACATTTCGGACCTCGTGGCCTTTCACGGAGATACCTAACGATTTCTAATGTTTCATTAGGGTACCTTGGTTATCTTGGTAAAGGTTAAGTGGTCCAAGACGTAGCGGAACCATTTCAGGGACTTTACCTTAAGTTTGTTTTTTGGATTTAACGTCCCACAGACAGTATTTCAGTCATTTCGAGACGATCTTTTACCTTAAGTACATGTATGATAACCTTTAAAGATTTAAATTAATATAATCATCTATCTTTTTCTTATCTGTATTTTCAGTTGCTACATGCGCATGCGCATGTATTCTTACAAAACAATGTTCCAGGAAAACATTAACACTTTAATGTTATATCCGGGATCTCTGTTTACCGTAGGTCACTATTCCCTCCACTCAAACTAGGTACTTTAAGGGGTAAGAACCCAACCTAATTTCTCGACTGATTCATCCCTCGCTTTAAGTTTAACCAAAACTGAGCTTAGACATAATCCATCCATCTTTGAATTGTGACCATTGTCCATCAAGTGATTGTGGGTATCTTATGGTAAATACAAACCCTTATAGACTATGAATGAAAGAGCTTATAATTCCAAGTCAGTGGATACTTGCATATGCACTGAATTCTTTTTAAGCATTTGGCGGACCGCGATTATAACTTAATGATGGATTGATTACCTTAACTATCCACAGACTTGTGGTTAGTGGTAGAAATGATTGTTTCATAAAATTTAATGTTCAAACATATCCATCTACTACGACTGGTAAACATTGTTTTTACACCATATTCAAATTCCCCTCGATAGTTCCAAAGTTTGACCAATACTTTTCGTCTCCGAGAGTCATGGAGAAAACAATGATCGAAGTCTGAACTTATTTATTTTACGTCGATTGGGTAACAAGTCCTTATAACTTATACTAATCCCTTTCGACAGTTCCTTGGTTGGACCAGTAGTTTGCGCCCGGGAAGGTCATGAAGAATTCTTGCCTCCAACGGGATTCGAACCCACAACCTTCGGATCCGTAATCGGATACGTTACCACTGGACCACGGCCCCTCTGAACTCTTGGACTAGTGGTCCTTGGAATGCAGCGATATCTTTAAATGCTTCATTTTCCATGAAACGTATCAAGGCACAATTTTTTTATTTGGTGAATTAAACATACCGTATAATTTTCTTTTTGGTATGGGACAGGATCTATTTCGGTGAGAGGGACGCACTTCAAAAAGACTTAATTTTATAAAAGAATATCAATCAGCCAATCAAAACTACATTTTTTTTATTTATACGTCACAAGACCGACCCAAACCACAAAAATTGTAAATACACTTCTCTGATTATCCATATATAAATTTTCTACGCTATAAATATCCCGATCAAGCACCTCTTACGTAAGAGAACTTTCCTTTAAGAGCCGTTATAATATATCCGGGTTGTACTGTAGCAGATAACGCGCTGTCCCCTAGCATTTATCAAGACATGCTTACTGTGAGTTTTAAGCAAAGCATTTGCAAAATTGTCTAGCATGTATTATTGGTACCCATCCCTTCCTCCGCACATCCATCCTTCTCCCCGATTATCCATCCATCCATCCGTCCGTCCGTCTGGCCGTCCGACTGTTAAGTCATCCAGGCAGTCCGTCCGTCCGTTTGTATGAAAAGATTTGACGTCTAATCGACAGTATTTCAATCAAATGAGTTGTCTTTTTCTGCAGTGGAAATGCCTAGTCACTTGTATAAACCGGTCCCAAAGATCGTGTGGTTAAAACGTCTGCCTCGGAATCGTGTGGTCATGGGTTCGATCCCCGACAGTGAGGCAGCACTTTATCTGTCTCAAATGTACATAGTCTCTGACTGAAATAGTTTCCGTGACACCAGTCGCGGAATTACACTTACAGAATTACCAAACACATGAGAATTGCACCAATGTCAATTTTGATGCCCTTGTCATGTCGCAGCCAGGATTCGAACTCAAAAACATATCGATAACCGGCGGTCGCATTAAACACTCGGACAAATGTAAATATAATACTAATTGTTATAGTCTAACGACTGTGCATGATTATCAACTGGGAATCTACTGCTGTCATTATGCAATAAGTCATGCGGTGAATAGAGCTATCCGATTACAAGTTCACGGTATTGACTTTATTAGCAAATGGTGTGCCGAGTTCAATAACTGATGAAAATAGATATTTTCATCCAGAAATAAACTCGGATTCTAGCTCAGACTCATAAAGGAGTGAATGCTATATCATCCATTGAAAATCAGATGGGTTCATCAAACGTCTTTTTATATAAGCTGGCGAGCCTCTCTGGCTTTCAATGGATGATACATGGAATAAATCAGACTCCAATCGTAGAATAATATACATGTTGTATTTAGTACGAAACAATACTAAAATAAGTTTTTTTTTCTTTAAATTTAGCCAGAAAGTTACTGTCTTTCCTAAGCAAAATCTCCTTCTTAACAGAACAGAACACCCCGCCACCCAACTGACCTTTGGTGTGTCGGTGGTTCAACCCGGATGCTTCTGGGCGCTCGGGGTCTTCCTCCACCTGGAATTAGCTGGACCTAATATTAATTAAGTGCGACAACCAGTTTTTTTTTTCTATTTTCCTAACAAAAAAAAAGTATCGGTTCAATAAACTGTCATATAATAAACATTTGTTTTCATTGACGAACGTGCTTTTATTTTTGGACACAAAAGATGTTCCAAGGGGTTTCTTGTGGCACATTTTATTTATATAAAATCAGTTAATTTCAATCTATATTTTTTCAAGAACGGATTACTTAGTGTCAAACACGACCAGTGAATTTTGAAAGTCAGGCAAAATAAACGTTGACATACAACCCAATATATGTCAGTAGATACAATCTACGTGGACTGACCCAAATTCACTGGGACGCTACCTTCGCCGACGGTCCTCTTAACATGCATCTCTCCGCGTGTTTGTGGCCTTCACCGCAATATACAGGTTTTTCACCTGTATCACGAGCAATGTGCGTGGGGAATGGTGAGTCCCAAGAAAATGCACAGCCAACAGACAGCCAGGTAGATCTATTAGCAGGTGTATATTTAGAAACATTTGGTGCGTTCTACTTCACGAGAATCAGCAGTGGAATGTCTCGCACATATTGATGACGTCAATGGTTTAATATAGAAAGGAATTCTCTCGAACTATATGGTGATGCAATGTTCCGAACGAGGACAGTGACATCGAATAGGGACTGCTCGTGATGTCATCGTGATGTCCTACGATCACGAAATTCGATCTACGACCCCCAAACCCGTCCTTATCGTAAGCAACCACTTTATCATCATCACCACCACCACCACCAATAACAACAACAGCAGGTTTTAAGTATTTTTCTCATGCTCAATAAAATCTCAATGATTTCAGTATTGTAGATGTCATCTTCGCTCGACATGCTTCACCAGAATGCACCGCTGGCAATTTGGGCCACCCCGGTTACAGTTATAGTGAGGGGGGACGAACACACACAGGGTAGTATATTTAGACAAACAACAATACCCGCCCTTGGATGTAGACCTGTTATTTGGTCTACAAGAATCTTCTTGGTATCGTGCATTAATGTATGCCTCGTTAGTTAAGTTAAACTACTACAACAATATCACGGTATCAAACTTTGACTGTTTGGGCTTAATTGTCTACCGCCTGTCTCACGAGCTAAAAAATGTGACCATGTACAAATTTATTTTCCGGTAGCTCCAAACATGTCTGTACAAATTCGGCCAATTCGGGAAACGTATGCTGTCTGGAGTCCAATAAACCGTACCCACTATTTAAAAGTCAGTAATTTGGACCTTTTGATTTGCATTCGAAGCTTCTATCCTGCAAAAAAATATTGTACCCCGCTCCATAGAGGTATTGTAATTAATATAGTAATTGTGCTGTACTCATATATCAACTGTACTCATATATCAACTGTACTCATATATCAACTGTACTCATATATCAACTGTACTCATATATCAACTGTACTCATATATTCAACTGTACTCATATATCAACTGTACTCATATATCAACTTATATATCAACTGTACTCATATATCAACTGTACTCATATATCAACTGTACTCATATATTCAGTGTATATCATAGTCATATTTCATATCAGTTTACCTCATATTTTATGTACTTTCGTATATCAGTCATATCTCATATCAACTATACTCATTTTCCCTTAATTCATATCTAAAGTGATCATATTAAATATTATTTATATATTAAGTGATTCTTTTGACTTAACTCATACTTAGTGCTTGTTTGTATACTGGGTTTAACGTCCCACCGACAGTATTTCAATCATTTGGAGACGATGTCTACTTGAGACAGATATAGTGTAGTATCACGCCGTAGACATGTGGCATGATACCACACCCAATCTCATTATCCTGATACTAGGCCAACCAGTCCTGAAACTTCCCTTATATGCTGAGCGCAAAGCAAGGGAGCTTTACCAGTACCGCTTTTATGGTATGTGTCGGCCGGGGGTCGAACCCACGACCTCCCGACTCTGGGGCGGACGCTCTAACCACTAGGCTACAGGGACCGGTCATCATACTTAGTGTGATTACACCTCACTTTTATCATAGTTGCATTGAATGAACTGATACTTACAGTGATCGTTTTTCACTTAATTCATATTTACAGTGGTCATATTTCAATAAACTTATACTTACCGTGATCGTTTTTTCCTTTACTTGTATTTACAGCGATCACATTTCACTTTATAGTGATCATATTTAATTTAAAAATACTTTTTTTAATTTTTCACTTTACAGTGATGATCACATTTCACTTTTTCACTTTCATTTAACTTTACAAAAATCATATTTCACGTTACTTGTTTTTACAGTAACACTTTTCACGTATTTACAGTGATCATATTTCACTTTTAACGTATTTACAGTGATCATATTACACTTTTCACATATTTATAGCGATCAATTTTCACTTTCCTTCAACTCACGGTGATTATATTTTACTTGACTCAAATTTACTTAA
Organism: Solen grandis; assembly: GCA_021229015.1. Taxonomy (NCBI): domain Eukaryota; kingdom Metazoa; phylum Mollusca; class Bivalvia; order Adapedonta; family Solenidae; genus Solen; species Solen grandis. Next base: position 17,899,454 of record CM037789.1, read on the forward strand.
TATTTTTATATTACTTATCTTTTAAAATTTCATTTATCATATTTCACTTTACTCGTATATACAGCGACGATATTTCTCTTTACAGTGATCATTTTTCACTTTACTCAAATTAGCAGTGATCATAATTCACATTACTCGTATTAACAGCGACGATATTTCACTTTACAGTGATCATTTTTCACTTTACTCAAATTAGCAGTGATCATAATTCACATTACTCGTATATACAGCGACGATATTTCACTTTAATCATTTTTCAATATACACATGTACTCTTATTAGCAGTGATCATAATTCACAATACTCGTATTAACAGCGACGATAATTCACTTTACAGTGATCATTTTTCACTTTACTCAAATTAGCAGTGATCATAATTCACATTACTCGTATTTACAGCGACGATATTTCACTTTAATAATTTTTCAATATACTCATGTAAGCAGTGATCATATTTCACATTACTCGTATTTACAGTGACCATATTCCACTTAACCCTTCTTTACAGAGATCATATTTACTATTCTAAGTTTCTTTCTCATTGCCAAAGATAATGTCTGTAATAGTTTTAACAGACCTTGCTGTAAAAAAAATATTGATTGGCGGTCAAATTTCACAAAAGATTTGAAAAGAAAATTTCAGTGGCATACTACACCTCATTCTAGAATATATAAAGAGTGAAAAGATATGTATATACAAAGAAACAAACATATACGAGAACTCTTTTTTAAACAAGCACATTAAGTTAAGCGATATCTATTCCCATCTCGAAAATTTACAAATGAATTAAAAAATGATTTTCTTGTAATGCGGTTTTTTTTTTGTCATTAATTCTACCAGGATCATATATGCTCGTATGGGATCTGTCTTAGCGGCTGAAACGTTTCTGTTTCGCATAGGTTTCGATTAATTGTTTCAACTATTTTAAGACAAAACAATTAAACTTTCTGTATACTCCATGCTGTGACCGCGTGTTCCTTAAATCTCTTGTTTTATCAAATACTGTTAACTGCTTCGTGATCTAAGGCAAATTATTAAACAAATAACCATGCGCAGTGAAAGGAGGGATAATGGCTGAAATGTGAAAATGGTATAATCGAACATTAACCTTATTATATAGCTTAAAATACAGAAATATTTGCTCATTAAGGAAGGAATGGATTGACAAGGCTGTTTGTAATCGATTACTTGCATATCGAGGGGTGAGATCGAAACTAGGCTAAGTGCTTAATATATATTTATATGCACTGAGCCTAGGTTCGCTCTCATTCCTCGATATGATGTACTGTAATACTGGATGATATTGCTAACTACAAACAGAGTATCTTGGTAAAAATATCATTTAAAAAAGAAGAAATGTTGTTTATAAAAGGATGGAACATGAAACCATAACGTGCTCAATGCCTTTAAGGGAAGCAAATTCGCCCACCCCCTTCCACAAATTTCATGATTATAGTGAAAGAACTAACGAACAACAAACAGAAGAAAATCAAATATTCAACCACTCGGAAAGAAAATAAAAGTTTACACACACACATAATTATATATACCTTTGAAAAATCAAAAAAAAAAAATAAAAAAAAATGACGTATGGTGTTCTGTAGTTGATTCGATGTAAAGCCAGATAATGTCGTGTTGACTGATGGTGATATTTGACGCTGATGTGTTAGTCCTTCATACATATATTTGGATCCAAAAACAGCTTAAAAATTTCCCCGTACTAGGGCTTGGTTGTACCCCCCCCTCGCCCTAACTGTCACCCAGGGGTCGTATTAACTTATCATTTTAACTTTGATTACAATCTAAAAATCATACGAGTTTATACCCTTTTTTTTCTGAAACATTTAAATCTAAAACCAAACAGCTTATATACTACTGGAGAGGAACATTCATATGTCTTTATAGACAATTTTAATTAAACAGTAATAGGCATGATTAAGTAGAAAAAAAACTCTATCAGAAATGACTGATTTTTGACTTAAGTAAGATTTTGACTTACGATGCCTTATGAAGATGGTTACTATCTGCGTGTTGCCAAACATCTCAAACTCAGATTTTCTTCAAGGTAATCCATACCTCATGAAATTTCGATCACGGTTCATCAAGCGATCGCTTGGATTTTATAGTAATTGCAAGCCTTCATATACCGGTACTTTGAGCAAAAGAGCCTATAACTCTCTGTTAATGAAAGCTTGCATTTGCACTGAGGTCTTTTTAAGCATTTGAAGGATCATGATTATTGATGGATCGATGGATTATATTACCTTAACTAAAAAAATCACAGATTCTGTGTTACTACGCTTTTGACATTCTGAAGAAATTTAAGATCACATTCTGTAAGTACAAGCGAAAAATGCATGTGTCTCTTGGTAAATAAAAAGTACATTTAAACCGTCTTAAGCGGTCAGTCAGGGGAACAAGAGAAATAACTGCTTAATAGTCGTGGCCGCTAAATGAAGGATTAACATATAAAAATACAATAGTTTGATAACATTAAAAACGACCGCTTAATACAGTGCGCTCTTACAGGTTTAAGCGTAGTTCTAAATTCTCAATTTGGATATAACATGTATAGTGAAGTGCAGATCTAGTGCAGCTCTCGTGGTCTTATGAAGTAAGTAAACACATTGATTTTATAGGTTCGAGTCGAGACTGGGTCACCTGAGAGCCTTCTCGCTGGACTTTGGTAGGTGGGTGGTTCTACCCGGGTGCCTCTGTGTACTCAGGGTCAAACTGTAATTAGTTGGTTGTCACAACATGAATGAATAATACTGTCGCAGAGACGATAAAAACCAGCACAACAACAACAACAACGATGACGACGACGACGAACGCGACTTGTAAACTTTTTATACTATTTATTAAACCTGACAAAAACTACAAACGTTCATAATTCCACATAAGGCTCAAGATTGCTTAGGGATACATCAAACTAAAGTGCGACACGCATGCGCACCACACTTTCGATTTTAAACCCCATCAAGCAAATGCGGATCGCACTTAATAGTAAATCTTATATCGATTTTAGTTGTACTATAGTAAGACACAAGAGTACCTTAGTTCCTATAGTACAACTAAATTCGATATAAGATTTACTAATGTACTTTTGTGTCTTAATTTGAGTTACTTAAACTATTTCTGACAAGATTGGACTATTTTTATAGAACATGTACAAATACATGTACGTCATCCACACGTCACAGATTAATTATCACACCTCCAGCTGAATGCTACTAATACCGTTTAGCGAAATTTGATAGGAATTCCAGCAACAGGTAAGGCATATAGTAATAAACATACACGTGTATGTCTTTCCGATGACGCAGTCGCATATAGGTAAACTTAATTCCCAAACGTCCGAAAGTGTTGCCTTGCGTTATACCCCCAATCGTCCGTCCGTTGGTCCGTTAGTAGAACCTTGTGACCGCAACCCCTCTTACACAAGGAGAGGGATTTGGTTCAAATTTACCTTTTACACAATCCTTTCTTTGATTAATAGCAGCATTCCATGCTCACGCGCATGTTTCTGGAATTATGGCCCTTGATCCCTTTCTCTAAACAGAGTTCTGTTGGCTGAATGTGAACACAACACCTTTTTACTGCAGGAATTTGCTCACTGTATCTTAACCGAGGCACACAACACGGTTTGCTTCCCTTGGAGATTGATAACAATTATACTGTACCACGCCACACACCATCTTCGAAAAACCACAGTATATATTCTGTTATCACTTCTGTATGAACCGTGGGATTTTCAGCTGGCAAAACTTAGTTTTCATAAATATTAATCAGATACTTGCTGACTATTGAAATCACGCATAGTAGTTAGAATACTTTTCGTTGATATTTACAAAAGCAAAAAGCTGAGACATTGTTCCCAAGGCTCCTAGGCGAGGAGCGTGACGTCACCTCTACCAGGTAGAACGAAGCTTACTTTTTCAAAATCCTACGCCGTTTCATTGGTTAGTTGTGCCATGCTGTCTCTTCCACAGAGCAAATGAACTGTCTGATTTTTAATTCATTAATACGAAATTTTGCTAACCAAATATCCCACGGTAAATTAAGAAGCAAAGCGTATTGCGCGAACGTGGGTTTTCCAACGATGGCCACATACATGGGTTCTTCACATTTATTGATCCTACTTTAAAGATAAGTTTCATTTTTTCACAGCTTTTAATTCCATGTATGTGTTAATATAATTTGTAAAGTATAAATCTTTCGCAATTTTTAATATAGCAAAGGGTCGCATTTGTTCATTAACCATCTGCTGCGGCTCTTGAAATCATTTTCAGGCGTTACGACACATCGTTCATGTGCTTTATTAGCACGTTTGACACTTTTCACTCAATTCTCCCTTGTTTAACAAGAAGGACATCCAACTAGCGATAACACATTCTTTCATACACTGGTACATGCACTACATATTATGAGTCGACTTCCCGATGAGTCGATCTTTTTGACACGGTCCCTAGAAGTTCGACTCATCGAAGTTCTACTGTATTTTGACCGTGATCTGGTTAGAATGTCAGGTATCTCCCCATTGACATAGTTTTACTATGACGGCATGTTGAACATTGCGTCTCGTCTTATCGTAGCATTGTTTTCATGCGTCTGCTAATTTGGGTCTATGGCTGACGTACTTTCCACCAGTGAGTTAAGACGTAATCTCTGCGGCTCTTGACATTTATTTAAAGAATCGTAACTAGGAGCTAACTTTTTCTTATGACAAACTCATTTTTTTCTTACTCGAAACTTACTCCTTTTTTGACTTGAAATTCACCGTTTGCATCTCGAAACTATCCTTTTTTCACTTAAACTACTTTTACTGTCCTTAATATCTTCAAAGATAAGGCACTTCAATATTGTATAACATATTTCTTTTCGCCTTTCTTAGCTAGAGTTCATTTGGCTGGTGTATCTCACTACATATAATGCCAAATTCAATTTCTCTCATAAGATTTAGTGTAATGTATTGTGTCTTTATTTAAATTAGTCGTAGTTTTATTATATGATATAAATAAGTTTAAAATGATACTGTTGTAGCTCCCTTGCTTGGCGCTCAGCATATAAGGGTAGTTGCAGGACTGGTTGGCTCGGTGTCAGGATAATGTGACTGGGTGTGGTATCATGCCACATGTCTACGGCGTGATACTGCAGTGTGGCAGCACTATATCTGTTCAAGTAGACATCGTCTCCAATTGACTGGAAATACTGTCGATGGGACGTTAAACCCAACAAACAAACGAACATAAAAAGTTACGATTATGTTATGATATGATTAAATGTTATAAGAACAAAACATTATGATTAACAATGGTCACCAGTCAAATGATTATATTAATGACAATGATCACGGAGCATTTTGGCGTATTTCATTGTACTTAATATGAATTCTGGATGGAAATAAAACCTTTACTTCATAAAGCGACAATTGTCCGCCGGTATCAAGTCATAGTCCTGTGTGAAAAGTATGTGACCATACAGTGTTTGTTTGGGCTCTACCGACTTTGGGACTTTGGGCACAAGAGAACACCCACAATACTGACATACTGCGATATCATACTGCAAACAAGTAACAGCTGGCCATGCAGTTGTGGAGCTACCCCTAGGGCTAAGAAATGGGAATCTATACGTTCCATTTTATCAATTTTTTATGTCGCGGCTTGAAATCAAACCCATGGCCTCTGACCTGCAGTTTAAAGTATGCATAATACAACGATTGAACAATTTAAACATACTATAACGATAAAGCAGTTAGATTTACAAAATAAATTAGGGAGGAAAAGTGTGAAACTTTACCTTTTTGAAAGATGGCTCTTAAATATGGTGCTATTTATAGATAGGTCAACTTTAAATTACAGGACTTTAAATACATGACTTTGTTATAAAATAATTGTTTAGTTCTGATTTTACTGTATTTTTACACGGTCCATTGCAGGAATCAAAACTGCAAGCTTACCAATAAATATGTTGACTTGATTTGAATATTGGTTCCACTATTGAGCATTCCACTTCTGTGACAATGCGGGAAGCAATGGGACACGTGCTCCTCCATTGCAAACATTTTAAACGATATTTAAATGCGCAGTGTAATTAGCGCCGTGTAATGAAACAACATAATCCTGGTGGTGTCGCGTCGAGCACAGGTGAAACATATATGTACCGGTATATTAATTAGAATGATTGAAGAGATACCATGTCCGTGTAAACCGCCACATCAGCCGACAGTTTTGTTGGTTGTTCATATCACCGTTCGGTTGACATGATGCCACATCACGACACGGGACCAACCAGACCTTGAGCTACCCTTATATAAGTACATGTACCATATTTACATCTTTGTACTCGCGGCCGGAACTCAAACCAGCAGCCACTTGTTCCCGAGGCGAATGCTCTTATCACTTTGCAATCTAGGCAAATATCTTTAGAATATGCCCATCGCCAATGCCAATTTTTCATCATGCGGCTTTGGAAACATTATCTATGAGCCACAATGTTAAAGGATGCCAAAAAAATGTGCACATTCTTGTGTAAAATGCAACAGCATAAACTTAACGGTAAAAGTTAAAACATTTCGTTTTCAGTTAAACATAGGAAAAATAACGCATTCCATAGTTTTGTACATCGATGTGAGTCATACATTCAAACTTTGTTTTTAAAACACACAAAAAATAACAAATAACAAAGCTGAGTAAATGCATAGTTTTCCCCAAACCGACCACCGCCGATATCAGCCTGGGCGTGTCTTAGAAACAGGGCTGAATGTACGGTGTAACCTGTCACCTCGTAACAATAAGCAGCTTGACGACGGGCTGGCCTAACATTCACCTCCTCTTGTCACTTTTCATATCCATCGATAACTTAGAGCCAACTCTGAAATCATTGGCAAAAATGCACTCAAAATTAACATCTCATTGCTGTTTTTTGCCGGAGTCAACCGCACTGTCTATTGTCAACGTACGCATTGCTTATGAAAATTTTAAATGATGATTAATGGCCAAACATCATGTGGATGATAGGGACGATTGGCATTTTTCACACATATTGAAACAATGTATAATCAGTGATATTGTCTATACCACGTGACACATATTAGTCACAAGTTGACCAATCCAGAAACACGTTTACAAAGTAGGATTTAATTGGAAACTTATTGTCAGCCAATGAATAAATAATTGCTAAATATAGATAAGGAGACCCCTATGAGATGAGGCGCTTGTAGTATATAGGTGAAAAAATTTGGATGTATCATTATCATTTAAAGTTTTTTAAATGAAGCTCGCTAAGTTTGAAATATACATTTGACATAACAAATGCAAGATGGAGAGAGAAAATGCACTTGCATTAAGATAAGTGTATACCTTTCCCTTGGGTCTCCTCGCCATCCAACAGTATGTCTAAATGACTCATTCATTCACATTCAAGAAAGGATTTACTTGCAAGGTAATAAATGTCATAGCCCGTTCATACTTAAAACATGTTAATTGTATTAATTGTGCTGTCCCACAAAACTAATGACAGTGCACGCGAGTAACATCCCACGTGACATAAGTCGTCCAATCAGTGAGCGAGGGTTTGATTTGCTTCGTCATGAATATCACGTAAGGAGAATTTAAACTTGGATATAGATAGAGCCTCGATTAAAAATGTGAGTCAGACAAAAATGATAAGTAGGACACAAATAAATAATGTCTTGATGTGATACAGTTTTTGTAAGGTGATGAGGATCGGAATTTTTTAAGTTTATGAAGTACAGATATGTAACAGTTACTCATATACATATGTTTTAGGTAATTAGGAATAAAAAGGAGGAAATAAGAAATCAAGCAAATTTATATTACTAATATATATGACACAGCTTACAGAATAATGAATGTTATACAACCCACATACAATTAATGGAATTTCTCACTGAAAGGAAATTTGTCGGGAAGATAAGAATTGGTGATAATCGCGACTGCAGTTTGAAATGTGTATACGTGAGGGATTCTTTTTTAATTGTAAAAAGTAAAAATTCTCGCAGACATTCTTCCACACGGGTACCAGATCCCTGTAGCTTGTTCGCAGGCCTGTGCGTATGCGAGTGTTGCTATAACTACATATCGAGGGGTGAATGCGAAACTAGGCTAAGTGCTTATATATCTATATGTACTTAGCCTAGTTTCGCTCTCACCCCTCGATATTGTCTGAACATGTAATTTTCTTTATCAGATTTTTTCGGCCCGATTTTGTCTACATCTGGTCACTTGTAATCTAATTTTCACCTATTTTTTTTCGCAAATTCGACAGACAAATTTTCAACAAAAAATTGCTCAGACTGGGGCCGCCATCTTAAATGAAAGCCGAATTTATTCAATCCTTTTCCACCCTGTTCGACATACACGCCTTTTATATATTTCAAATATACGTAATTTTTAACAACATTTACTATCCGAAAATACGAATGAAGTGTTAAAATGCAATTTTGCTACGTTTTTGGATGGGATTTTAATTACTTAAACCTGCCCTGGAGTCGCCAGGCCGGAGATAAGTGCCCCTATATTTCCTCCTAATTATAGAAACTCTACCATGGAATATCAATCCCATTCTGACTAATCTAACTTGATGTTTAATAACGTTAATAAATTACTTTTATTTTTTCTTTCCTACTTTTCCTTCGTTCTGCCTGATTTCTTTATAGAATTTGTGTGAACATTTCCGGGTTCATTCCCCTATTTCTAGGGTATTCCGTGATGGCATTCTGGCTCGAATTCCACCAACGATACCTAGCAATAAGTAATACTTAAATTCTTTTTCCTTAAATTTCTTCCGATATGTTTCTCTAATTGCAATACCAATTACTTAGCGCAAAGTATTGTTGGTGGAATTCAAATATTAATTGACTAAGTTGAAATAACTGATTACCTTAGCAACTAACTTTTTTTTTGTAAAGAAATGAAATATTTGTGTAGTTCTTTCGAGGAACAAGAACGATAACATTCGCCCCTAAGTAAATGTATCTATATTTATAGAGGTTAACGTCCCACCGACAGTATTTCAGTCAGTTGGAGACTATGTCTATATGAGACCGATATAGTGACGCCACACCACAGTATAACACCGTAGACATGTGGCATGATACCACACCCTGTCGCATTATCCTGACATCGGACCAATCTGTCCTGGAATTACCCTTATAAGCTGAGCGCCAAGCAAGGGAGCTATACCGGTACTATTTTTACGACTCTTGTATGTTTGCGGCTGGGGATCGAACCCACGACCTTCCGCTCCCGAGGCGGACGCTCTAACCACTCGTATTTAAGTATAACGTAACGCTTAAATGGAACTCGAACCAATATAAATATAAGTATTATGTACGAACAAATAATGTAACCATAATAAAGATAACAATATATAAATATATCCTTTCTTTTCGACTCAGGCTCGTGTTCTAAAAACCAAATTTAGCGCTTAGCAATACTCAAATTCTGAAGATGGACAGAAATGGCATCCCACCATTCCAGATAAACGAAATATTCCAGAATATTACAATATTGACATTAACTGATTTTTTTTAATGAAGTATTCGAGTATTTTTTTTATTATAAGTATTCGTGTGTTACTTAGCGCCAAGTAGGGCTGGTGATATGCGAGATTGGTTTTCCGCTACGTCTTGGAACCACTTAACTTCTATCAAGATAACCAAAGTGTCTTAATGAAACATTAGGAAACCTTGGTTATCTCCGTGAAAGGTCATGAGGTCCGAAATGTAGCGGAACCATTACAGGGACTTTATTTTATTTTTTTGTGCTTTAATATGTTTAGGTACATATTCAAACATATGTCTTTCACCACTTCACTTTCACAGGAACACGGAATCATATAGAAAGTCAAGTTCTTAGATTCAAAAGGTAGTATATTTCTGCTGGCTTATCGATACCTTATGTTTGATCCGAAAAGATTACATGTCTGAAGATAGAAAACTATAGGGTAGGCGACACTTGATAAAGCAGTTAAATAAACAAACTTCATTTCAAACCACTTCCATTTTGGTCTCTTTTCTGGTAACCATTTTGCACCCACGATGTACTAAGGATAACAACCTATCCACACAACAACAACAACAACAACAACAACAACAACAACAACAACAACAACAACAACAACAACAACAACAACGAACAACAACAACAACAAAAACAACAACAACAAGTGATTTTGTCCGTGGCCGAGAGGGTAAAGTCGCTGACTTTAACACTCACTCAGCCCCTTACCACGTGGGTTCGAATTCCGACAGGGTCATTCGGATTTTCATATGAGGAAGCCTTCCAGCTGGCTTGCGGTATTTCGGTGGTTCTACCCGGATGCCTTCTTCCTCCACCTGTATTTAGCTGGACGTCGCTATATGACTGAAATACTGTCGAAGCGACGGTAAACTCAAATAGTCAAGTCAAGTCAATTATCGTTTTAACCTTAAATAAAAGTCAGTAAGACAGACAGACAGACAGACAGACAGACAGACAGACAGACAGACAGACAGACAGACAGACAAACAGACAGACAGAGCATGCGACCAGGCGATAGAATCGTGTTGTCCTGTGTTGGAAAGACGAGAATAAAAGTGGCCCGAACTGGACGTCGTAATGCAATGTACTTTAAGAGGACAAGTGCTCAGAACGTGCAGTTATCAGGCACCGATTCTACCCGAGTCCTCCGTATCCGCTTCACTAGGCAAAATGTTTATTTATTTACATGCTTGGTTGTGATAACATTTTTTATAGACGAAACGTGACTCGATTTATGTTAATATTTTAGCTTAATTTTGTTTACAGAAACATTTCATGATTTATTTTAGTTCACTCCTTCGACTAGCATGACAAACTAGCGAAACGATCATGTATTGAAGTATGATTCATGCATTTTAAAGTTATTCAGTATTCAGTGTTGACACTGCTTGTATTTGTTTGTTTTCGTGGGTATGATCTTAAAGTCACCGTGGGACTGTAACTAGATACGAATACATCATGTGTAAACATGTAGGACAGGGATATCTCACCCGAGGGTTAGACATCTTAGGGAGAGACAAGGCTTGCAGAGTTTAAGTCTGAAATTTCTGATCCCCAGTTTGAATACCTCTATGTTTCACTTAAAGTGGGAACTTCAACAGTTATACAATGTACACGGCATTCTGATATTTCGTATATCTCGCCTTAAAGTAATCCATACAACATTAAATTATAATCATGGTCATTCAAATGCTTAAAAAGACTTCAGTGTAGATGCAAGCATCCATTGACTTGGAAATATATAGGCTCTTTTGCTTCAAGTCTGTAAAGGCTTTCATTTACTATAAAATGAAAAAAAAAATCAATTGATGAACCATGATCACAAGTTTTGATGGGTGGAATACCTTAATGATTAAAACGCCCTCCCTCTAACCACGAGGTAATGGAGTCATTTCCCTTTCGTGACACACAAATGACGTAATTATCTCCCTTCCTTGGCGCTGTGTCTCGTGTGGATGAGTCGCAGAATGAATTTTGTTAATAATAATAATAATAATAATAATAAAGAATTCTAACATATTGTGTAATCCTGAAATGCTTATTGCAATTTTGTATCACCACACATTCCTCTTATAAAAGACAGGCGAACTGGTAGATGTGTGAAATTGCCCTGTGACAGTGTTTTATGACACACACATAAAAATACACCTTAAATTGTAACACAATTTATTGAATAGAAATAAATACGAATAACAAAATAATTCAATATAATTTGTAGCCTCGCGGATATGTGCATTCTTGGGTACGCCCAGATTGTAGAGGCCCGTAGGTTATCCAATTATTTACTTTCCAAGGTTGTCATGATCCTGTGATATTGTATCTGCTTTTGGAGTCTTTACGGTGTTTCAGGCCGATGTGATTTTCCGCCAAATAGCCTCGTTGCACTGTAATATACTGCGGTATTTAAGAATTATAAAGAAGTTGCCATTATAAATATATTATGTTAAGCGACACACATATTGACCATTGAAAGGTTGAAGAGTTCACCAGCCTTCTTTTATGCATGTATATGTTGATAAGCCTTTCTGGCTTCAATAGACGTTACGCTAACATGGACAATTAGGTGTTTTCCCTGAAACTCTTAAATGACTGATCAACTAACTTAGCTATTGCATTAAAATGCATTTGGACACTGGCAATATCACAAAAAAAAAGATTAAAAAATGCATCTTTCAGTGGGCGTCTACTAACTTACTTTCTCTCTCTCTCTGTATAATTTGTGTTGGGCATCTCATTTAATTGAACTCGTGTGGTCGTACGTTTGATTAAATGATCGTTCCACTGGGTGCCACCCCAGATCGTGTTATTCAATCGCCTATACACATAATATATATCAAATAATCTGTGGCCGTTTTCTAGCTTAGTCTCAATTTCTTGCATGACACCTTTCTGTTTATATATGTCGCGGTTTTATAATGTGGCCACACCACCCCTTCTGCATGACGCAAACAAACCTCTTCATCAGACTCAGTTATTGCAACGACTGATTAATTTTGATGGACGTTTGAAGATGCCTGAGAAGTGATATAAAGTTGAACTCTCTAGCCCAATATCAGCGATATTATGACTTATTATATATGCGTTATTGTCAGCACGTCATATTTTGATCAAATCTAAGTGTTAATTGACGTTTTGCTGGTGTTAATCACCAAGGGGCTATAATTACAAATAAATAAAAAAAAAAAGACCTTCGTGTTCTCTGATAGAACTTCAGCTAGCAATGTGGTCAAAACGTTCATAATATTATGTCCCATTTTAGTCCTAACACGTAGTTTGTAGTTTTATTTCTGTAACTTCATTTGCATGTCTAAAATAACATGCTGTAAATTCGTGTTGGCTGCAGAAATGGGGTACGGGATGCCGAGCACTATTTCAACTGATGTTAGTTACACATTTCACTTTTTATTCCATTTTTTAGTAAAGGTGTAGAATGTCTACCTGTCGCCATTTACGTATAATAATAAGATGTTAAGGTAAAGTCCCTGTAAGGGTTCAGCGACATTTCGGACCTCATGACCTTTCACGGAGATAACCAAGGTTTCCTAATGTTTAATTAGGGTACCTTGGTTATTTTGCTAGAGGTTAAGTGGTCCGAAACGAAGCGGAACCATTACAAGGTCATTACCTTAAAAACCCGACTTGATAAAATGAGACCGGGATTTGCAACTCATTTTTTTGTAAAATGTAAAATATCAGAATAATGAACATAAAATTTGAAAAAATGCATATGCGGAATATTTTAATGAAGGACTAGAACTATACCGGCTAGTTACCAACATGCGTTTCTAATTCACAGGGAAGAGAAACTGAATATCATTGAGCATGTACAAAATATAAGTACAAAATTTGTACAAAAAGAAGGCCACACTTGGAGCGTAGCATCAGTGATGGCCATACCTATTTAATGCCAAATATGGGCCGTTTCGCTATCATTGGGGTTAGATTTAGGGAATTTAGGCTTTCCAAAGGAATTTTTTATGCCGTTCGTTGAAAGCCAGGCGCGCTCATCAGCCTTTCATATATTTGCGGATGGTCCATCCAAGGATATATTTATGTGGTGCTAGCGTTTTTCAAAAACTGTTTTAACATTTAAGCAGTGCTATTTTGATTATATGCAATTTTAAAATGTAAAATTATGATACATGTTACGGTATTATGTAATTATGTTTAATAATAACAACTGTTTGAATGTATATACGTGTATAACTGCTATGGAAGCGCATTATGACGAAATTGCCGATATAAATGTGGTACTACAACAAACTAAACTGAAATATCATCATCATCACCATCATCATCATCAACAACAATGATGATAATATTAAATTATCATTTTCATATTGCAAATACGCGTATCTTTTCACTGTTCATAACAAAATTGGCGTAGTTGTGTATGCTGGGATATGCGCATGTCTGGTTCCCTTTTCGTTTTCTGTGACAAGGCGACTGACTCAATAGGACCACCGGTTAGAGTTTACACCAAACCATAGAGAGGCCACGAGTTCGATTATTCACTTTCTAACATTTAGTGTGAAACGGACAATCGCCCACTTGCATGACTGTGTCGGAAATATGAAAGAAATCTCACCCAGTGCAGGAACTATTGGTCAACAACTGCATCACGACACGAATTGCACATGCATTTGAAACGTATATAAAACCCCGCAATGAATAACTTTTTCGGGAATATTTGTGCATTCCTATTGGTTCGTAAGTACTGACATTTTAATAAAATTACTCTCACTTTTACTACTCAAATTCAATGATTGTCAATGCCTATAAAATTGCGTGAAACAGATCGGTTACAAACCGCTTCCCATTAATTTTCTTTTCGGCTTACCGCAAACCTCAGAACTAATTAGCTTTCATACGTGTAAGAATGTATACCGCTCACTACATACGTTTATCCCTCAATTAGAAATTAATGATTACAAAGGTACAAGACAAGGCAACAGAATATTAGTCACTCATCTTATTGCCAATCAAAGAGCTGCACTGAGAGAATCCTCGTGACGTAACGGTATATACAACCAATCAGAAACAAGAACTTCAAAGCGAGGCTGAACGCATTTATGCGCATGACAAGTAGTACGATAGCTACCGCATTTCGCTGTCAAGATACACACATTAAACATTTATGACATAAAAATGAGACAAACGAAGTGATTTTCGTTGTAGAGAAGTCCAAGAAATACTGTTTGACCATTTTAATCAGTATAACGCGGTTTATTACCATGTTACTCCCCCGTATTTGTTTTTATTGTTGTCTTAATCATTTAATTAACACAAAATCCTGGACCACATGAAAATAGAACAGAAGGTGCAATCCCCAGGACTTGACAAACCGGGCTCGCACGGTACCTTTCGTGTGCATAAAAATGCAATTCATAGCTGATCTAGGATCGTCTTGTCGTTTAGATTCCCGAACACAACATGGTGGCACTAGTCTTTCATGAATTTGGTGGGCGGCTGTGCCCTTTATTCCTATCCTTAAGGACGAATAATTTCCCCTTACCAATTCAAAGAAACATATTTTAAAAATGTTAACTGGTGCTCTACATTCTCTTATCCCGCTCCCTAACCTTAAAATTTACAAAGAGGTACATGCAACGTTGACGCATCGATTGATCAATGTAAATATTTGGGTCCTGATAAGATAGAGCTCTCTCAAATGTGAACCTTATTCAGCCTTGTTTTGGTCGAGGGCTCTTCAGCGAAAGTGTCGAGGGCTCTCGTTTAAACAGATCACCAAAATGTGAAAGAGCCACCGTTTAGTAGGGGTGTGATAATCTCTCTCTCTCTATATATATATATATATATCTCTCTCGGACCGTTCATTTGTCGTGTGTGTGTGTGTGTGTGTGTGAGAGAGAGAGAGAGAGAGAGAGAGAGAGAGAACACACACGGAGGGCAATGACTGACATCCATATCCACAAAGAAACGGTCCGAGTGAGATAGATAGATAGATAGAGAGAGAGAGAGAGAGATATTCTTTTTTGTGCAATTATGCAAGATCTGTGACCCGGCAACACAATCCGGTACAGTCTGGCTTACACCTGAAGGAACGATATGGATATATGGATACGGCGACAGCTTGAGCAGTGTTTTCCCACCCCCGCACAATATTCTGGTTACATTTACGTCGTAACCACAATCCTTATAATTTATTTAATATATTCCATGGTGCATACTCATTACTATTCGTCTTATTTATAGAATTTCGATACAACAACAATAACTACTACTACTACAACAACAACTGGGCAACATATAAAAATCGTTTCGATTTTTATCGAATGAAGGGTTTTCAGTCTAAGTCAAATATATTGCTTTAAAAATCAAATATCGTCTTTAAAATTACATGTAAAAGGGAAAAAATCCAAAGAAAAGTCGTCTTTGGACACTTCAAGTGTAAGGAAGGACAAAGAAGTCCTATGATAAACCATACAGTTTTTAAAAAGAAATTACATGAAATAATCCTTTTTTAGTTGCAGAAAGGGTTGCAGGGGAGACAAGTACTAAAATATGATGGCGTTGTTCCGTGAGAGTTATCGCTCTTCTATAACAGCGCATGGAAGGAGTGGATCAAATTAGATATCTGTTTTACTCTTTACTTCGTATAGACTCATTTTGAAGCATAGGCAAACAGAGCAGACCCAGATCCTGACCAGGGTTTCCTCTGTTTGCTCATACAATATAGTAACACTCACTCAGTTTCTTCAGAAAAAAATAATAATTTCATAAAACATTTAAAGATCAGTCAATTTATATTCATGAAGTCATAATTTCGAATATTCATGAATAAAGTAAAGTGTCAAACCATCCATTTTTTTCATATTCACGGGTGATCATGCGAATGTAGATGGTATTAAATATACGTACTACTTAGAGATGGCTTTAAATCAACTTATTCATTGATTATATCTTAGAACGAAGTATTTTAAAATCGTGGATAAGAATATTGGTTGTACAGGGTTTACATAATATTTGTGGCTTTACTGTAGACGAGTACATTTTGTTTAATGCATTTCTCATACGAAGATATGTACCAATACTGTATATATATACGCAAACGTGTAAATGCACACTCGGCTCGGGGAACACACACACACACACTAAAGTTGCTAAAAGCCATTGTAAAAAAATGAGTTTATTGATTATATACAAATATGAATTATAATAAAATACAATGACCAAATTTTAACATGACATGCAACAAAGTGAAATGAACATGGCATTGATGGCACATACATATAAAAAAAATAAATAAAAAAGAATATTAAAAAAAACATGTATATATTTTAATAAATTTATGAATATATTAAAATTTACAACTACATAAATACCAGTCTGTTATTTAACTCATGCACTATTTATTTCAAATAAGCAGTTATCAGATTATTGTAATAATTCCCCTCCCTTCCCTTTAATTAACTCATGACAAATATTTCAGGAAAGTGATACAATTACAAAAATTATAAAAGCAAAGCAAAGTAAACTTAATGATAATCAAACATGTAAAGAACTTGAATCCAATACTTTAAATTATTTATTAAATTAATTAATTACAATTGTTTTAAATCTAATTGTATCTTTAATAAAATTGTGTCTTAAATATAATTATATCGTTAATATATGTATCTTTGATAAAATTCCATCTTAAATATCATTCAGAGACAATTATCATTCTTAATGATTGACATTTCTATGTTTTCATTTAAAACTCTGTAAAATTTGTAAACTTTTATGCTAGATATATTTTTTATTATAAAATGGATAAAATATTTCCTTAAAAATATTTCAATAATCTGAATTGTACGATTTAAATAATGTATAAAATCAAACATAAACATAATGTTTAACAGTTATTAAATCAGCGAATAAAATAAACTTATCATTGTAGGACATTTACAAAGTTCCTCAGAGGGACTTAGTTTCTCCGAAGGAAATTGTTTCCCCGATTTAGCTCCCCCGAGAGTTCTAGTTCCTCAGAGGGATTTAATTCCTTAGAGGGATTTTTCTCCACTCGGGGAAATTCCCTTCTTACTTTTAGGACCTCTAAGGCCTTCCCATTACTTCATGGATTTATGCAAAAACAAACTACAATGATAATACCATTTTGATAACATACATCCATATGTTGACGATATTTTGAATAATTTTCATCATCATTTATCATATGTTAGTGTTATTTTTTTCCCCAACCTACAATTTATATTATTGTCAAGAGCACCATATGGAAGAATGGCATTTGCTAAATATGTTATCCTTTAAAAGCATTATTATTATTTACTTCTAAGCTTATTCTCTCGACGTCCTAAATACTCCGAGGTAATGGACAGATCCATGACCTTTTGAATTTGCATGACTAACAAAGTTTAATTTTCGCACCAAACAATGATATAATAAAAATCCACATGACAATGTTTGAGGATAACATCTATTGTAACCAGATAAAAAGGTCATCACTCGGATTTGTCCATTTCTTCCTCATTTCATTTCGTTCACGCGGAATCCTGTAAGTGACACTCTGGCTATTTTGTAGAAACACAATCAATTATATTTATTTTTCACTATTGGGGATCGCGGCCTCGATTTCAGGTCCGTTCCGGCTGGAAGTGCTTATTGCCAGCCGGTGTCCATATCAGCAAGGAAGAGAGGTATATGTGTCTGTAACTATATCAAATAGAAGTTGACAGAGACTTTGATTAATTAAAACTCATATCTTGTTTAGTACTGATTAATAGGTCTTTATATGTCATTTAAGTACATTATAATATGATTGCAAATAGATATACTTATGATAGATAGATAGATAGATAGAT
Organism: Solen grandis; assembly: GCA_021229015.1. Taxonomy (NCBI): domain Eukaryota; kingdom Metazoa; phylum Mollusca; class Bivalvia; order Adapedonta; family Solenidae; genus Solen; species Solen grandis. The sequence continues at coordinate 17,917,824 of CM037789.1, forward strand.
AGATAGATAGATAGATAGATAGATAGATAGATAGATAGATAAATAGATAGATAGATAGATAGATAGATAGATAGATAGATAGATAGATAGATGGAAGATAGATAGATAGATAGATAGATAGATAGATAGATAGATAGATAAGGATCAACAGATAGATAGATAGATAGATAGATAGATAGATAGATAGATAGATAGATGGACACACAGATAGATAGACAGATAGAAAGATAAATAGATAGATAACAATAGATAGATAGATAGATAGATAGATAGATAGATAGATAGATAGATAGATAGATAGATAGATAGATAGATAGATAGATACCTTCTAGAAAAACATCAAATTAGGTTCAGTCGAAACTTGTGGTCTTGGAACAGTGTACTGAAATAACAGATGAGTGATTTATCAGAAATGTAAACAACAACAACAACAACAAAAACAACAACAACAAACAAACAGACCCCGCCAAAACAACAACAACAACAACAACATCAACAACAACAATAAAACAAAAAAAAAAGTCAAACAAAAACAAAACGTTACAACATCGGATATTTACATGTCAGGAATTTACATATTGGACATTAAAATATCTGAAATTATAAGTATTTGAAATGAACAAATCGGCAACTAAGATAGTGTTGTAAATCAGCATATAATTGTCCATAAATTTATCATAAATATCCGCACAAATGAAATAATTTATTAGCAATATACAACGTTAACGCCCCGACTTGGAAAAAAATCGAATATTTATTTCGAGTTTTTTTCAATAGGTTTTAGATTATTAGATAATGTAATGAAGTAAACAATTAAATTCACTCTTATTCAATATTTCGGCAAAAGTTTGCCTTCAACAACAACAACAACAACAACAACAACAACAACAACAACAACAACAACAACAACAACAAAACAACAACAACTTTAAGTAAGTTCTACATTGTAGACATTTTAATAACAATATGGCGACTATTTAAACGTCTATAATGTAGAACTTACTTAAAATTCATGTTTTATTTTTCTTGAGAAAGGCAAAGTTTTGCCGAAATATTGAATAAGAGTGACTTTAAAAGTATATTGTATTATTTCCCATATTTATTGTAACGAAGCATATTTCAGCAATATACGGTACATGTTTAATGTACTATTGATCACATAATATTACCGATTTTCCTGTAATCATAAATTGACGAGAAATATCAATATTTTATGCATGAGACGTTTTCACTGTCCTAGGGTATATTCATTATGTACGAAATAACTTTTGTGATATATTATGATAAAACGATTTACGAGTATTTTATGATAACTGATGAAATACTGTATTCTAGCAGTGAGATAAAATCCGCATTCCATAGTGTGAGTGATATGGGTCTGCCGGAATTAGTTTTTATTTATAAATTGTATGGATATGAATATGTAGCTTTCCAGAATTTACATGTACTAGTTATCTCCCTTTGTTTTCTTTAAATGACAAACATTCACAGGGATTCATCCGCATGTTAGCAGGATTGAAAACACAAAATAGTTCAGCAATTAACATAAAATAAAATGTGCTTGTTTTGAGTGGGTATCGAATGTATCTCATCTCGAGTAGCGCTCGTGGAAGTTGTTTAACTTGTATCATTCCCCAATGAGATATTTCGATTAATTATTTCCATATAGTAGCTAGACGTTTCGTACCATAACCATTTCGTACCATGGTTTTACCATCTCGTACCAAAGGTGTGTGCCATTTCGTACCATATGTGTCTGTCATTTTGTACCATAGTCTTTGCCATTTTGTACCATGATTATGTATTTTACATATTGAATATTTAATCTGTATATACTTAAAGGATGTTTGTTGAATAAGGTATAAATTATCTTCTATATGTATCATATAACATCTAAAATATACATCAGTAGAAACGGTACTGCCAAAACATATTCATTTTACTCTTATCTGGGGAATAGCAATATTTCAATATCTAATAACAATTTATGCATATTCATGACGTCATTTACATATACTTACGTCATTATTGGTATCTACGTTCATAAGCGCCTCCCCAGGGCTCCGGTTATCCCTGTACAGGCGTGAGGAGCTGACAGTGCCGAAAACGTCATCAGGGGGAACGTAATGGGCACCTCGTATCTCTAGAAGGTCGTCGAACTCGTTCAGGGGGTCCTGGGATAAAATCAATCTTAATTTCAACTCTAACTCATCATGAACTCAGCTCTACTCATCATGAACTTAGCCCGAACACCATGCAGACTCAAACTCGAGCATAGCACGAGCTCAAACATGTTTATAAGCAAAAAATACGGCTGCCATTGGTACATACATACATACATACATACATACAAATCCTTAAATAACACATTCAATAGAAGGGTATTTCGATATTTGATATCATATTGCGATGTATTGGCAGACACATGCTATCGCAATATATTTTGATATTGCAATATATTGTCCATCACTATTCAATAGCGATACAACAAGACAGATAGATATATTTATTTCAATACTGAGCATTTATATAACATGGTACAAGCATATATGCAAAAATAAATCAAATAAAATAATAATAAGAAAACATGATTTATCACAGTTTAAAAGGGTGAGATATAAATAAAAAAGGATAGTAGATATAATACTTTGAGAATGTTGTATAATGAACCAAATCAGTTAAGGATAAAGTGAAAAAGGGAAATCCCGATATGGTCCTTGCCATTGATGACCTGACAAAGAGAGACATGTAGATGTCATTCAATTGGTCCAATAAAAGTACAGACAAGGAAAAGATGTCAAAATTGCTCTACTTTTTACTTCATCTCTGACACTATATTACTGGATTTTTAAACTTCATAGCCAGCTCCCAGGGGGAGGTCATACCCCTTTTCATGCATATTTTAGGCATAATAGCGAAATCTTTAAGTTGAAGTAATTTTGAAATAAATAAACTTGAGACTTAACTTTTCCCATTTGGCCTTTATTTTGATGCGTTATCGTTTACTATACCTGCATTGAATGGGAACTTTAAGTCACGTGGTCTACTACGTCATTAGGTACATGTACCTGATAAGCGACTTATAAACTCACGTAGTTCTGCGCCTGGGTGCGGTAATAGTTGCCCTTAAAGGGTTCCCATAGTACCAAGGTCAGGTCAGAGGTTTGCGATGGGGCCGTGGGTCGGTAAGCCTCCGTAGGAGTGTCCCAGCTTCGGTTACTATGGTAACAAATTTAAATAAATATATTAATGACTATACAACAAAATCAATACATTTTCAGTGAAATTTAGTTACAGTGAAAATCGTTGTTTATGTATTTTTCCCAAGCGTTATAAATTTTTTCCAGTTAGTTAAAGTCAAATACTTGTAATTTGTTATCAAAAAAGTTGTATGACATTTGAAATTTGTCGCGAAGCCCATTACCGAAATATTTAATATTTTTACCGGACATAATTAGAGTCGTCTTAATTCTAATTAAGGTAATCCATACATCATCTAATTAAAACCATGGTCCTTCAAAAAAAAAAAAAAGAAAAAAAAGACTACAGAATTCCTTTGACTAAGGCTCTTTTGTTCAAAGTCTATAAAGGTTTGCATTTACTATAAAGTTCGAACGACCACTTGATGGACCATGATCACTATTTAATGATGAATAGATAACCTTAACCTTTCGTGAATAGAATAGATAACCTTAGTATTTCGTCCAGCTGATTAAGGAAGGAGAAAGATCCCGAGTACACAAAACAACCGACTTAGCTTGAAGGCTTCCTCTTATGAAAACTCCTAATGACTACCGGGATTCGAACCCACAACGGTGAACGGTCAGAAACTATAACCACACGGCCAAGGAGAGCACTATTAAGGTAAAGTCCCTGAAATGATTCCACTGAGTCTTGGACCACTTAACCTCTAACAATTAACAAGGTACCCTAAGAAAACATTAGGAAACCTTGGTATCTCCGTGAAAGGCCATGAGGTCCGAAATGTAGCGGAACCATTACAGGGACTTGACCTAAACAATCTGATAACACATACAAACTTACTCTAAATCTAGAGAGTCCCGTCGGTCCCGCCTACGCCGTCGACAGATACAGCCAAGGCAGCAACAGCAGGTGAGAAGGAATAACAGGCCACCCGCAATCCCAAGGGTCAGCATGAGGACAAACTCCGAGGAGGGCGTGTGTTCTTCACAATGGCGTCCGAAATAGATATACTGGTTGTCTTCGTCACACCTGGGGAAGCGAGACATTGTGTAGTGTGAAACATTTGCCGACAGACAGTTTGTCGATTTCATGGGCTACAATCTTGTATTAATTTTATGTGACATGACGCCTTTGACATGATGTCACGTCGTGTGCATTTGAAATGGCACCATGTCGAGTACATTACTTCAAAGAAATAGGGGAAGGCCAGAGCCGTGCTTAGAAAATAATGGTGTGAGACCTTCATCAAGGGAGGCAAGTATTACTTGACTAACCGTAGCATACTTGTCGTCTGTTTACACATTTCCGGTTACACAGTAAATAGATGTCTAATGATGAAGTAATGGCTCTCATCATATCAATGATTAAGGGTAGCAGTATGTCGAGTGTAAGGTAGAAGTAAATCTACTATTTCAGTGTTTTTAAAACGGAATTTGGCTCGCGGAACACCAGAAAACAACCATCGGATTGGGCGTTCAAAACTTGTGAGTAGCCTCATGACCCTCGAAGGCTTTCATGGATTATAAGTTGTAATGGACCTTTCTAATGTTTACAGATGTATTCAAAATGATTTATATGACAACCAGTTGTCAATCTGATTAAAGTACACGATCTTCCATTGGTTAGATTTGAGAACGACGCACTATGGGACTGGTTTTCCAATGATATCTGTTGATATCTATTGATATCTCAGTCAATCAGAGAACGCCTTATTAAGCATAATTTAAATTATACATCTTTAATTGAATATATCAGAATGAAATATGCTCTATATCATTTGATTTCATCACGTAAAATAAAAAAAAAATCATAACATAGAATATGTCTTGGTTGGTTTCCTGATGATTTTTCGAAATTTAGCCCCTTTTTGTTACTTTTTATTCTTACTTTCACGGTAGCAGTGCTACAGAAAAGAGTTTTCAGTCCTTGTTGAAAGCTGGCGTTCATTTTGGACAAAATCATTCTGCTGAATTATCAATGAAATCTTCAAAGGATTTGGCAAGAAATGTAAAGTATGTTTTCATGACCTAGTTCAATATAATGAATTGTAATATATTAGGAGTTTAATGTTAATCTGTCGACTATCTACTGAGTAATTTTGCGCGCGCCATTTATTCATTAAAATAAAAAAGAAATGTGGTTGTAACAGTTTATTTGACTGACACCCGTTATACAGATATAATTTATAATATCATGACAGATTCTGCATTTTATGGAGAAATATTTCAAACGATTTAAACATCACATGCAGACAACTCTGTAGATCTAAAGATGAGTGAGTTAGGGATTATTAATAATTTGCATGACTATATCATGAGTGTATGTTTATTTTGTTCATCGATTTCATTAATATTATGTTATATGCTGTGGTTTTTCTCTTATTTGTAGATTTGTTAATTAAGCAACTTTTTAACGTGAATTATGTGTAGCCATACTCACAAACATGACGTCATATTCGCTCTTTCTTCATACATGCACTGACCATGGTCATTGCATGTTTCTAGTTCAAGGTCACAAAGATGTATGCACACAGGTTCGAAAATGCTTCCGGAACGGAATTATATGGAGAAAACACGGATTCCAAAAAATAGGAAGAAAGTTTGCTGTTAAAAATCAACTGCAACAACAGTCAAGAATGTACGAATTTGAAGGAAACCACGTGACAGATGGAAGAAACACCTTTGTGCAAAGTATTCAGTATTAGAAAGGTATGTACAAGTATGATATACGAAATAATGTTGGTACAATGACACACAGTGTCTGATTGAAGAGCCGTTGCTGTTCAACTGAATAATCATATCTTGCATACAGGATTTGAATCCAAGGCCCGGTGTTACCCCGTGATGGAAGTTAGCTCGGATTTCTTTTCCAGGCTAGATGCTCTAATATGTCTTAGAGCCGCTTAACCCTACCGTTACCCAATTAAACCTAACCAAACCCTTCCTTAAGGGTGCATGCACATGCGCACCTAATTCATAAGAAAGTTGTGCTCACCTTGGTAACGTTCCATGGTTCCCAGTATTGACAGCGCAATACTGTTCAGTTCTTGTTCACTGAAGCTGATTCCCAGTCCGGTTTCATTGTTCTGAATGCTGTTATTCATGGCTATGAATAAGTCACTCAGGGTGGATACGTTATTGTGCTGGAGACCAGCAAGGGAGTAAATACTTCTTATACCTATTGTCACTGTTCCATTCCTGAAAGAAAAACAAATCTTTGATTTATGTTAAGCAAACCGTTAATGAAGACATATTAAAAAAACACATGTATAAAAGAATAAATGTTAATAGTCCGAACCAAAGTTCATTCATACGCTTTGCTTCTAATCGACCGGCTTCGTGGCCGAGAGGGTAAAGTCGCTGACTTTAAAATTCACTCAGCCCCTCACCGCGTTGGTTCGAATCCCGGCAGGGTCATTCGGATTTTCAACTGGCTTGCGGTAGTTTGGTGGTTCTACCCGGATGTCTCCGTGTATTCGGGGTCTTCCTCCACCTGTAATAAAGCTGGACGTCGCTTTATGACTGAAATGTTGTCGAAACGACGGTAAACTCAAATAGTCAAGTGTAGTCAAGTCTAATCGACCGTTGGTAGCTTAATTAGGAAAACTTCATATTCATGAATTTTCTTTGATCCGCGAAGGAGACATTTGACTTATGAAATGGCGCGTTACATATAGTTGTTCGGATTTTTTAAAGTCATATTATGCAATGAAGAGTATTCAAAACTATACGTAATGTTTCTGGTCAGGTCAGACAGTTGCTGATCAATAATCATGAAAATGAAGGTTTGCCATTTGAAAATCCCTAGGTATATACGGCAGTGATAACTGAATATATACCCTGTGTTCCGACGATGTCACACACACACACACACACACACACGCACGCACGCATAGAGAGAGAAATACTTACCCTTGCTTTTCTGCAGAAATACTGGTGATATTTAAAAACCCAGGCGTGCTTCTAAAGATTAATTTCTTCAGCTGAAGATAAAGAGTATCAACATTAAGCATTTAAAACGTCACAGATTTTTAAATTAAAATCTAATGTAACTCAGTATTCTACCAAGAATTTCAGTGGGTTTGGGCATTGACCCCATGGACCGTAAAATAAATAAATCGGGCTAAGTAATTTTTTACGTCAACACAGAGTCACAGCGGACAGTCGGCATGATGCGTAAACATACTCGTCCGAAAATTGTTACATCTTAACGTGAGAGAATTTATTTTCGTTTTCTTTTAGCACATAACATGGTATTATTATTATCGCCCTATTCTTACCAGAAGAACGCGTGCAACCATTTTTTCTGTAAGAGGCAAGACCGCTTTTCTTTACTGGTTTGGGTCAAACGTATGTTCCGCATTTTTGTTAATACCCGCGTTCATTATTTCTGGTTGAGGTTCATCTTGACATTCAGCAAATATTAAATGTTTAGAAGAATCTGTGTCGAAATAACTCAAAAATGTTTGTTACTTTCATTTGCCACTATTGTCAGAATCCTACGCCATGAATACTATTGCAAAGCATATTGTTAAACCTCTCTTGATTGGACAGTAGTATACACTAAACCTATGAAATGGCTCGTTAAGCGGACTAGCATTATCATTTAAATTGATTGAACTACTTCCACTGGAAAATTATGTTCTATAACTCTGGGCGCATGGTAAAAGTTACTAATTCGTCGTTTTTTTTAGAGGCGCACATTGACGCCTTTGCTCATGTTTTTATGCGTCATATGCAATTTTAACACGCCAATGCCGCAAGGGTACATCCTTGACAGAACACTGAATGTTTTTTATGGACTTCGGCACATAATGGTAATACTGATATTCATTGATGGTTACTGAGAAGTAACAGTAAAGCCTGTTGTTGGGTGACTCATGAAAATTTATCGCTCCCGCTGTTGTGGATTGCACTCCAAACCTTTCGATCCGTTAATAGCATTATCATCATACCACGGCGCTTTGTTTTATTGGAGTTTAACATGGACAATGTAAGATTAATTGATTTCAACATAATTATCCTCTTGCAATGTAGGTTACACCTAATTTGTTAAATTCATGGAAATTTTAAAGTGAAACATTTTTTTAGAGAGGTATTCATTTATACATGTATACATGTATATCGTATTGATGTTCAAAACAACAACAACAACAACAACAACAACAACAACAACAACAACAACAACAACAACAACAACAACAACAACAACAACAAAAGCAGCAGCAGCAGCAGCACCACCACCACCACCACCACCACCAACAACAACAACAACATATCATTATTACAACATTTGAAAGAATACCTACTTTTGGACATAAAGGGTAAAATAAAATACCGTTTTTTATTATTTTAAACGTCTGTTTTCCTTATTTACTTAATTATTTTTTAAATAAAAAGTACAGCAGAAAACTCATACCTTATTCCCGTATAATTTTTCAATGCTGGATTCAGACTGCCCATAGAAGTCACCATCAAATGTAAAATTTGTTTTAAACTCGAAGAATAATGCACCTGAAATAGAATTATATTTATAACAGATGCGCTTGTTTCTGCAAAACATGGCGGTAGATTATCAGTAAAACTGGGTACTTATTACATGTAGAACAAATAAGCAAACGTTATCACAACAGATACGGTAGTTTTTACGGAACGTAAATGACGAGAATAGCATAAAAGCTGGACGTAAATGACGAGAAGAGCATAGAGCTGGACGTTTATGACGAGAAGAGCATAGAAGCTGGACGTAAATGACGAGAAGAGCATAGAAGCTGGACGTAAATAACGAGAAGAGCATAGAGCTGGACGTAAATAACGAGAAGAGCATAGAGCTGGACGTAAATGACAAGAAGAGCATAGAGCTGGACGTAAATGAAGAGAAGAGCATAGAGCTGGACGTAAATGACGAGAAGAGTATAGAGCTGGACGTATGACGAGAAGAGCATAGAGCTGGACGTAAATGACGAGAAGAGCATAGAGCTGGACGTAAATGACGAGAAGAGCATAGAAGCTGGACGTAAATAACGGGAAGAGCATAGAAGCTGGACGTAAATAACGAGAAGAGCATAGAAGCTGGACGTATATGACGAGAAGAGCATAGAGCTGGACGTAAATGACGAGAAGAGCATAGAGCTGGACGTAAAATGACGATAAGAGCAAAGAGCTAGACGTATATGAGAAGAAGAGCATAGAGCTGGACGTAAATGACGAGAAAAGCAAAGAGCTGGACGTATATGACAAGAAGAGCATAGAGCTGGACGTATATGAAGAGAAGAGCAAAGAGCTGGACGTAAATGACGAGAAGAGCATAGAGCTGGACGTAAATGACGAGAAGAGCATAGAGCTGGACGTAAATGACGAGAAGAGCATAGAGCTGGACGTAAATGACGAGAAGAGCATAGAGCTGGACGTATGACGAGAAGAGCATAGAGCTGGACGTATATGACGAGAAGAGCATAGTGCTAGACGTAAATGACGAGAAGAGCATAGAGGTGGACGTAAATGTCGAGAAGAGCATAGAACTGGACGTAAATGACGAGAAGAGCATAAAGCTGGACGTAAATGAGAAAAGCATAAAGCCGGACGTAAATGAGAAGAGCATAGAAGCTGAACGTAAATGACGAGAACAGCATAGAGCTGGACGTAAAATGACGATAAGAGCAAAGAGCTGGACGTATATGAGAAGAAGAGCATAGAGCTGGACGTAAATGACGAGAAAAGCAAAGAGCTGGACGTATATGACAAGAGGAGCATAGAGCTGGACGTTTATGAAGAGAAGAGCATAGAAGCTGGACGTAAATAACGAGAAGAGCATAGAGCTGGACGTATATGACAAGAAGAGCATAGAGCTGGACGTAAAATGACGATAAGAGCAAAGAGCTGGACGTATATGAGAAGAAGAGCATAGAGCTGGACGTAAATAACGAGAAGAGCATAGAGCTGGACGTATATGACAAGAAGAGCATAGAGCTGGGCGTAAAATGACGATAAGAGCAAAGAGCTGGACGTATATGAGAAGAAGAGTATAGAGCTGGACGTAAAATGACGATAAGAGCATAGAGCTGGACGTATATGAGAAGAAGAGCATAGAGCTGGACGTAATGACAAGAAGAGCATAGAGCTGGACGTATATGAAGAGAAGAGCATAGAGCTGGACGTAAATGACGAGAAGAGCATAGAAGCTGGACGTAAATAACGGGAAGAGCATAGAAGCTGGACGTATATGACGAGAAGAGCATAGAAGCTGGACGTAAATAACGGGAAGAGCATAGAGTGGACGTATATGACGAGAAGAGCATAGAAACTGGACGTAAATAACGGGAAGAGCATAGAAGCTGGACCTATATGACGAGAAGAGCAAAAAAGCTGGACGTAAATGACGAGAAGAGCATAGAAGCTGGACGTAAATGACGAGAAGAGCATAGAAGCTGGACGTAAATGACGAGAAGAGCATAGAGCTGGACGTAAATGACAGAAAGCATAGAGCTGGAGTATTATGCGAGAAGAGCATAGAGCTGGACGTAAATGACGAGAAGAGCATAGAGCTGGACGTAAATAACGAGAAGAGCAAAGAGTTGAGGTATATGACAAGAAGAGCATAGAGCTGGACGTAAAATGACGAGAAAAGCAAAGAGCTGGACGTATATGAGAAGAAGAGCATAGAGCTGGACGTAAATGACGAGAAGAGCATAAAGCTGGACGTAAATGAGAAGAGCATAAAGCCGGACGTAAATGAGAAGAGCATAGAAGCTGAACGTAAATGACGGGAACAGCATAGAAGCTGGACGTAAAATGACGATAAGAGCAAAGAGCTGGATGTATATGAGAAGAAGAGCATAGAGCTGGACGTAAATGACGAGAAAAGCAAAGAGCTGGACGTATATGACAAGAAGAGCATAGAGCTGGACGTTTATTTAAGAGAAGAGCATAGAGCTGGACGTAAATGACGAGAAGAGCATAGAAGCTGGACGTAAATGACGAGAAGAGCATAGAGCTGGACGTAAATGACGAGAAGAGCATAGAGCTGGACGTAAATGACGAGAAGAGCATAGAGCTGGACGTATATGGCGAGAAGAGCATAGAGCTGGACGTAAATGACGAGAAGAGCATAGAGCTGGACGTAAATAACGAGAAGAGCAAAGAGCTGGACGTATATGAAGAGAAGAGCATAGAGCTGGACGTAAATGACGAGAAGAGCATAGAGCTGGACGTAAATGACGAGAAGAGCATAGAGCTGGACGTAAATGACGAGAAGAGCATAGAGCTGGACGTAAATGACGAGAAGAGCATAGAGCTGGACGTATATGACAAGAAGAGCATAGAGCTGGACGTTTATGAAGAGAAGAGCATAGAGCTGGACGTAAATGACGAGAAGAGCATAGAGCTGGACGTATGACGAGAAGAGCAAAGAGCTGGACGTAAATGACGAGAAGAGCATAGAGCTGGACGTATGACGAGAAGAGCAAACTGGACGTAAATGACGGGAAGAGCATAGAAGCTGGACGTAAATGACGGGAAGAGCATAGAAGCTGAACGTAAATGACGGGAACAGCATAGAAGATGGTTGTAAATGACGGGAACAGCATAGAAGATGGTTGTAAATGACGGAAAAAGCATAGAGGCTGGACGTAAATGACAGGAAGAGCATAGAAGCTGGACGTAAATTACGGGAAGGGCCTAAGGACTGATCGTAAATTACGGCAAACATAGAAACTAAACGTAAATTACTGAAAGAGCATAGAAGCTGAACGTATATTACATGAATATTAAATATAAGTACATTGTCATGCATTCGTTTAATACAACATCGAATCGAGAAATTGCTTGCGACAATTTGTTTTGAAACCAGAGAAAAAGACAAAAGGGAATACTGATTTATTTTTGATATATAATGCATATCAGGGCTTTGTGTCACAAGAAAATGATGCTTCCACAAAATACCCTAAAATGTAGTACCCGACATCTTGACATTAACGGTAAGCTCTTATAAACTCGGTATAAACTATTTTTTCATCAAATAAATTTGGAAAATGTAAAATGGTGTCATGTTAAAGGTCAACAATTTCTTGCTATGAAAAAACACACTACGTTCGCCAAATCCGTTGTGTAATAAATTGTTATTTGGCAATTTGGCACACGGTCTATTTTTGCATGCGTATAGATTCTGATTTTCAATAGTTTTTTTTATCTAATTTTTTATTTGGTACCTTTCAGCATAAAAGTGAATATTCAGTCAGATATACTGATGATTTGTTGTTTTGATTTGTCAGACCAAAAGAAATTGTTTCTTGTTCAATACGTAACAGTTGATACCCAACGACATTTTGATACAGGTATGCTTTCTGATAACTGTCCAAGATTTGAAGTAAATTTTAAGTTTGATTTAGACAAATCACCACGTACAGATTCAGAGAATTCACAGAAAATTACTGGTATGTACCAAGGTATTAAATAGAAATGAGTCGTTACGCTTACAGTAACTTAATTGTGTATGGATTTAGATGACTATGCAATGCTAAGGTCTCATTGTGTACAAAGAGAGAGAGAGAGAGAGAGAGATCTGGATTACACTGGTATTTGTTTGTAGCACGATTATCAAATTAAAGATTTAAAATATCAAAATATCAGAAAATAAGATAATTCATAAAAGAAATGAAATCTTACTTGTGTTGAAGATCTCAGTCGGATACTGTGTCGTCAATTTTGGAATACTTGTTGAACTTATAAATGGGACTGAATTTTCAGAAGTGGATACGATACTAGAAGCTGCAGTTGTACTTTTTGATATAACTGTTCTTGTATATGCCCCTGAAGTTGTTGAAGCATTGAAAGGCACTTGGGTTGCTGATTTACCAGTACTTGTCATAGAAACAGAGGCAAACGTTGATACAGCTGATGTACCCGAAGACGAAGTTGTGTTTTCGATAACCGTTGCAGATGTTATCTTCGAAGATGTTCTAACAGAAAATGTGTTGCAGATGAAGTTGTAGTTACATTGTATGTTAATTGTGAGCCACCTTCCGAAGATGTTAAAGGCAATGGTGTAACGGTAGTAGCAGGTGTTTTAAAGGTAAATGGAAATGTTATTTTTGTAGATGCATCTTTACTTGTCATTGCAGGCAACGGTGAGGTAGCAATGGTACTAGAGGTTGATATTGGACTAACTGTTGATGTTGTCTTTTCAGTTGTAATTGACGCTTGAGTCATCGTGTTTTAGAGGAAGTGTTCTTGAAGTGGAATGCAGGCCCATAGTAGTTACCTTTCGAGTTGTTACAGGTTCTGGTGTTGTCACGGTTGCAGAAGCAGTGGTACGAAAGATGGATGTTGAATCCAATGTTGATTTTGTCGTTTCATTTGTTCTAGGCTCTGGTGTCACTGTTGTAGAAGAAGTGGTACTAGAGATGGAACTTTGCCCAATTGTTGATGTTGTCTTTACAGTCATTACAGGCTCTGGTGTGACTGTTGTAGAACTCGTGGTAGAAGAGATGGAAATTGGAACAACTGATGATGTTGTCTTTTCAGTTGTTACAGGCTCTGGTGTGACGGTTGTTGAGGCAATGGTATTTGAGCTGGAAGATACACCCATTGTTGTTGTTGTCTCTTCACTTGTTATAGGCTCTGGTGTCACTGTTGTAGTCTCAGTAGTTCCTGACGTGGAGGTTGTGGAAACCGTAGATGTTTTTTCAGTTGTTGATGGCTCTGGTGTCGTTACGGTGGTTGAAGGTGTGGTATTAAAGATGGAAGTTGAGCCCAATGTTGATGTTGTCTTTTCATTTGTTCTAGGCTCTGGTGTCACTGTTGTAGAAGCAGTGGTACTAGAGATGGAACTTTGCCCAATTGTTGATGTTGTTTTTTCAGTTGTTACAGGCTCTGGTGTTACGGTTGTTGAAGCCATGGTACTTGAGCTGGAAGACACACCCATTGTAGTTGTCTTTTCACTTGTTATAGGCTCTGGTGTTACTGTTGTAGAACTCGTATGGAAATATAAGCCATTTTGGTTGAAGGTGTGGTTTAAAGATGGAATATGTTGATGTTGCATTTTCATTTGTTCTAGGCTCTGTTGTCACTGTTGTAGAAGCAGTGGTACTAAGATGGAACTTTGCCAATTGTTGATGTTGTTTTTTCAGTTGTTATAGGCTCTGGTGTTATGGTTGTTGAAGCGATGGTATTGAGCTGGAAGGCACAATTGTTGATGTTGTTTTTTCAGTTGTTACAGGCTCTGGTGTTACGGTTGTTGAAGCGATGGTACTTGAGCTGGAAGACATACCCATTTTAGTTGTTGTCTTTTCGCTTATTATAGACACTGGTGTCACTGTTGTAGAACTCGTGGTAGAAGAGATGGAAATTAGCCCCAATTGTTGATGTTGTTTTTTCAATTGTAACAGGCTCAGGTGTTACGGTTGTAGAAGCAGTGGTACTAGAGATGGAACTTTGCCCAATTGTTGATGTTCTCTTTTCCCTTGTTATAGGCTCTGGTGTCACTGTTGTAGAACTCGTGGTAGAAGAGATGGAAATTTGACCAACTGTTGATGTTGTTCTTTCAGTTGTTACAGGCTCTGGTGTGACAATTGTTGAGGCAATGGTACTTGAGCTTGAAGATACACCCATTGTTGTTGTTGTCTGTTCACTTGTTATAGGCTCTGGTGTCACTGTTGTAGTCTCAGTAGTTCCTGACGTGGAGGTTGTGGAAACAGTAGATGTTTTTTCAGTTGTTGATGGCTCTGGTGTCGTTACGGTGGCTGAAGGTGTTTTATTTAACATGGAAGTTGAGCTAAATGTTGATGTTGTCTTTTCATTTGTTCTAGGCTCTGGTGTCACTGTTGTAGAAGCAGTGGTACTAGAGATGGAACTTTGCCCAATTGTTGATGTTGTTTTTTCAGTT
>CM037789.1:17933007-17967367 GCA_021229015.1 Solen grandis
CCCCAAGGCACTACATGGCATCTTGTCTAACCCCAGTTGATGACCAGTGGGTCCGGGATATCATGCTGTGCCACAACTGTGGTCACCTCGGTTTTTATCCTAAGCAATACATGGCCGAAATGTTTCAAAGATTATTTGGCCACAAGCTTAGATTTACTTACACTTATTTTGGTTTGATTAATGTTCTGTAAAATTAAGTACTAAAAACAGATCTTAACATATTCTAAAGGCCATGTCATTCACATATTATGACCAAACTCAGGCTGCATTCTTTTCAACTTAAATTATGTAAAGGTCATCAAATCAACGTCAAATAACATCCAAATAAATAACTTAAAAACAATATTTTTATAACACGAATCCACAAATTCTTGTCCCAACGAACATGTTTTTTCAACGAAATTTTATGCCCACGAAATAAAATGTTTCACAGTATGGGATTTTGTTTTAAAAAAAAAAAATGAAATTTTTGCTTGTGCACGTAACTCTAAAAGTATTTGTACTACAGACTTGAAACTTTATGGATATATTATTCAGGACACAAACTTGTGCACCTGGGTATTTTTATCGAACCTTCGTTGAAGTTGACAGAGTTATGGGCTTTTGTTTTTGAAAAATATGGAATTTTATGCTTGTGACGCACGTAACTTTCAAATTATTTATACTACAGACTTAAAATTTCACAAATATATAATTCGGGACGTGAACTTGTGCACCTAGGTATTTTTATTTGATCTCCATTGACAATGCTAAATTTGCCTGATATTTAAGCTTTTGTTTTGTGTTGCTATAGTTATTGTTAGTGTTAGAGTATAAAAAAAATGATGTGATGATGAAAAGATTATTGCTATGCTCTCTTCTTCATTTGCCAGTGCATTTTTATGCCACCCACCAAAGAGTGAGGCATTTAGATTTGCCTTTGTCTGTCCATCCACCCCAAAACTGTGACACAGGTAACTCTGAAGTTATTTGTGCTACAGACTTTAAACTTCATGAATATATTCCTCAGGACATGATTTGCACACCAGGGTGTTGGCCTTTATTAGCTCACCTGAGCAGAGCTCAGGGTGAGCTAATGTGATCCGGTGAGTGTCTGTCGTCCGGCGAGCGTTGTGCGGCGTCAACAATTTAGTGTTTACACTCTATCATCTTATTTCTTAAGCAATCATCTTCAAACTTTAAGACAATGTTAATGACCATAATGTCTTGATTGAGTTCGATTATGGCTGAGATCGGTCGATTAGGTCAAGAGTTATGCCCCTTTTAATATTAAAAAAAATGCAAGATTTAACTTTGTTTACACTCTAGCATCTTCATCTTTTGAGCAATTATCTTCAAACTTTATGGCAATGTTTATTACAATAATGTCTCAATTAAGTTAAATTATGGCTGAGATCAATCCAATTAGATCAGGACTTAAACCCCTTTTAATATAAAAAATGCCAAATTTCACTTTGTTTACACTCTAGCCTCTTTATCTTTGAGCAATCTTCTTCAAACTTTATGGCAATGTTTATGATCATAATGTCTTGATTGAGTTTGATTGTGGCTTAGATCGGTCAATTAGGTCAGGAGTTAAACCCCTTTTAATATAAAAAAGCCAGATTTCATTTTGTTTACACTCTAGCATCTTCATCTTTTGAGCAATCATCTTCAAACTTTATGGCAATGCTTATGACCATAATGTTTCGATTGAGTTTCAATAAAGGTGAGATCTGTTGATTAGGTCAGGAGTTATGCCCTTTTTAATATAAAAAAATGCCAGATATCACTTTGATTACACTCTAGCATCTTTATTTTTTTAGCAATCATCTTCAAATTTTATGACATTGTTAATGACAAAAATGCCTTAACTGAGATTAATTGTGGCTGAGATGGGCCGATAAGGTCAGGAGTTATGCCCCTTTTAATACAAGACGCATTTAGATATTCAAGTGCCCCAGTAAATTGGATTTCAAAAACCAGGCACCCTAGCCCCGGGGCACTTAAATGGCCTGCAAAAGGCCTTGATGATTTTCAATACATATAGACTCTCTCTCTGTATAAATATACAACCTTTCTTTGACACCGCAGGTTCTATGATAACGCATAAAGGTGACACCTGTCAATTATATTACTTTCATAACTGTCTCTCTAAATCCGATTTGCAATGAAAGTCAATTTTGTTAAAAATAAATACATTCTTGGTAAATCAACATTTTAATGAGCCTTTATCAAAATCCTCATATTTTAGTACCATTACTATCCCTTGATGTACATATGTATAACAGCATTTTAATATCCACTGGAATAACTTTCCATGACTTATACAAATGTGTAATAGACAATTTCACAGTTTGTCACATGTTTTTACGATACTTACGGCTCATCAATCCAACCATATTTTTTCAATTTAGAGATTACAGCAGTACTTTGGGGACTCTGTGGCCGTGAGGATAAAGTCGCTGACTAACACTCACTCAACCCCGCACAGTGTGGGTTTGAATCCCGGTAGCCTTCCAGCTGGCTTGCTTAGTTATATTTAAAGCAAAAGTAAACAGGCTATGGTAGATTAGTTTTGCATGTTAAAATTTCTATAGCATTGTAAACATATACATAAAAAATAAACGTTTAAAACTTTTAACACAATAAAATTAAGCAACAATCCAAAAATACAATAATGAATGATAAATCAGGTTCACATAAATGATTTAATCAGAAGAACATGCACTATGTAGGAGATGGCCCCAGTATAATTCCATTAATCAATTATTACTGTGGAATCAGGAGGTATTGGGTTCAATACTTGGCCGCTACATTAGCGGTACTTCTATTGATCCATTGCTTGGACTGGTTGGCTCAGTGTCAGGATAATGTGACTTGATGTGTTATCATTCCACATGTAGAAGGTTCCTGGGTTGGACCAGTACTTAGTGTAATAAGATTTGTCATGACCGTCCTGGTCCCAGGGATCAGAACTTGTTTGAAAACGATGTAAAATTTATTAAGTTTTAACTTAAATATGTTAACAGTGTCTTATATTATGGTGGCAGAACTGTATCTGTCTCAAGTAGACACAGTCTCCAAGTGATTGAAATACTGTCAGTGGGATGTTAAACTCAATACACAAAGAACCTAACAATTAGTAATGTGAATCGGTTTGAAATACTTAACATTGTGGAATAATTAAACATATCTCTCTTATGATTCTCAAGAAAAATATTATTTTGTATTGACTGTATCCGACTCTGCTTATTTGTCATTTCCAGTATCTAAGATGTAAGGATAAGAAATAATCGTAAATCTAATAATATACATTAAAATTGTGTCTGACAGGAGAGGGTTACACATCATGAAATGGCGTCTCATTAAGTGCAAATTATGAACATATCTTCATTTTATTTTTTCTAATTAATTACCGCTGGATCGGTCATATTTAAGTCACTTCCAATGTGTTTGCTTTTCTGAGCTAAAGTTAACTGTCTTCAAATCACAATTGATGTTTGGATCATCCATCATCCGGATAATTTCAGGAAATAGAGACGAGACATGTGAGTGCCGAACAATTATGGCCATTGATTTTTCCAAAAGAAAAGTGGGGTGGGGTGTTCCTGAGATTTGATTCAAGATTCTGATATATTATGAAACGGTCATTTTCCTCTTTAATGTTAAATGGATTTGTTAAAGCCCACACATGTCTAGTAATTATTATCTAATGATACATATGTTACTAAATAAATTAACAAAAATATGTTGTTGGAAAAACGATTATCCGTATTTGAAAAGGTTTATCACAACTTTGCCCTGCTGGTAGGAGGGCAATTATCATGATTAAAAATGATGTCACATTTTCCCGTGCCATTGGAGAAAGCGCACATGAAAATGAGACGTCATATTTAATTTTAAACATGGCCGTTATATCAGGATTCGTATCTTTTGATCAGTCTTTCATTCTATTGAGAATATATAAATTGTGAATGTTTATTAATAATATCAAATACACACATATGCGTGAACAATGTACACTAGTTTGACCGCCGTTAAATAAATCCAATTTAGGGTGGTTTCCAGGGGTATCGCGGATTCTCTGGTATAGCGGTATTGTCATTTTGTTGGTAAAGACTTGGCTTATCGCCACCTAGTGACACCATTTTGTAAACAGAAAGTAACAATTTTTATTGAAATAAACAAAATGTAATATGCATGTCTCCGTAAATGGTAAGAATAATGTAAATTTCTTGCAGTATACCGACTTTCAACTATTACGCTTATGCTTATCACCAGATGTCCGCCAAAAACGTTTTAAAGCATATATAATGGATTGACAGACTCAACAAATGCCGGATCTTCATCTGCTGCATTGTTTTAATGAATGATGATTGTTTTTATCATGTAGCGACACCTGCAGGTGGAGCCAGCGGTCTATTTTACCGCGATACCAGAGAATCATGGGAATTCTATGTAGGCCAAACATGGCGAAACCCAACATGTTTTTAATATGCTATTAGAAGGGCTGAAAAAAAGTTTTCTCATTATGGTACAAAGATGGAACAACAGTGACTTACAGAAATAAGTTGCAGATAAGACTTCACTGATATTTTATCCCCGTTCTTGTTGTTAATACCTCGATATGAGGGAACACAATCCTTATACTCAAAATGTTGTAAAGACCTAACCATTTGAAAAAAAAATAGTAAAAATAATAAATACCAATATCTATGGTATGCGTTTTGACTAATACTAATATTAGAATGCCAAAATAATGCTATATATTAAACATATGTATTATACAGAACAATGAATGGATAGTTGGGGCATTTGAGTGATAAGGGCTCAGCCCGAGGGCAATTATCAATTAGACAGGGCTATTATCACTCAAATGCCCCGACTAGCCATGTGTTATTCTAAAAGTATCTAGTAATTATAATTATTTTATAATTTTAGTAAAACTCCATTCTAAAAGCATAGACTTCTTGATTCTAAAATATAGACTTAGGACAGCGATGAATTTGGGTCCATTTCTAAACTTCAAACACATTTTATTAAAAATCCTGGTTTTAGCTATAATATCTTGGACATTAATAATATCCCCTGATATTGGACTAGCTCATTAATATCTATTGCCAGTAAATAATCAAAAAGTAACATTTATTGTTGATACTAATTAAAAGAATTTCAAGTCATAAAATGACCATGGAACCACCATTCTTAACCTAATAGTTGCAGTTCCCATCAAAAATATTATCTTATTTCCGTTGTTTAAAACCTAGTATGCTTTTGCAATAGCTGGCAGTTGATACATGAATGACTATTTCGGGCATTAATACAAAATATGATTCATAGACACATCAGTTAATGAAATAAACACATTTATAGACATGTCCGCCTTTGACAAAGGGTTTGCTCAAGGTGCTTGAATAATAACTTAAGTTCTTGTCTCTGCCACTGATTTATGGTATCAACTGCTAAACCCTGTGCTTAAAGTGTTGTCAATATGTTACTTACTGCATTTGAATTCAATGTATGTGTCCGATGGTCTATTTTGTGCAAACATGCATAAGTACATGTACAACCAATTGACTATTTCCGTTTCTGTCAGTTGTTTTTATTATCAGTAACTTTATGAGTTGTCATGAACTTCCTGCTCTTGACCCTAATAGTTGTATACATCATCACACATATAATTGAGACTAACTATTTTGACCAGTGCATTATTGAAAAAATAATGATAAAAGAATGGTCTAAAGTACAAGAATGTAGGGGATCACCTAAAACAACAACAACAACAACAAACGGGATCCATATAAATTTACATGTGTTTTCATTTTCATTGTACAAGGTATTCTTTGTTGTGTCACCTGCTGTATGCAGAGGTGACACACAGGGATCTCTTTTCTGTCATCTGTCTGTCCCATCTTTCTGTCCGTCTGTCACACTTTTTCTGTCACTCTTCTTTATTCTGCAATAACTCCTGCTCTAATCATGCTATTGAAATGAAATTTCATTTATAGACAGAGCTTGACATGGGGAATTGTCATGCACAAGGTCCATAACTCTGGTATATTTTTTGAGTTATTCCCCCTTTCATTCACTCTTCTTTTTATTGCACTGGCACATTTCTTTATTCTGCAGTAACTATATAAGGTATTGACTTGAAACTTCATACATGAATAGAATGTGAGTAGGAGAAGTGCATTGACCAAGAGATTATGAACCATTACTTTATCTGGCCCAATTTTGGAATTATGTTGTTGTTTTTTTTCAAATTATGTCGGGAGCATAACTCATAAACTATATAATGTATAGACTTGAAACTCAAATTAAATAGATGGTGAGATTGGGAAGTTCATTTACTAAGAACCGTAACCCTACATAGATCAGTTTTTTTAATTATCTCCCTTTATTTACCAATGGATTTCTATCTAGAGAATAACTAATTTACTATATACTTGAAAACTATACAAGATATTGACTTTATATATAAGTAGATGACAGCTAGGAATAGTGCAGTGACTGAGGGCCATAACTCCACCAAGTCTGTTTTTTTATTATCTCCCTTTACTTTTATATATATATATATATATATATAATTTTTTTTTTTTTTTCGGGGGGGGGGGAGCAAAACTCATAAACAAGACCGCAAGGACTTGAAACTTGAAACATAAAATAAAAGCAAGTAGGAGCAATGCATTAACCACGAACCATAACCTGCCTGGTCTGATTTTCTGATTATCTCCCTTTTTTATATAAATCAATTTTTGTCAAGAACATAACTCCTGAACTATTCAAGGTATTGATTTGAAACTTAAGATTATATAAATAGATAGTGAGTAGCAGAAGTGTAATGATTATGAAACAGAACTTTGTCGGGTTTTCCATTTCTATAATTTATGGAGTAAAGTCCATATATTTGACATACTTACTCAAGTCATGGATGGCTTTCAGTTGACACTGATTATTTTACATCTGACCTGCTCAGATGGGGCATAGTGACTGTTTGTGGTGGTAAGAGTGTCACCTTAAATGTAGGAGGATGTAGATTAAATTAAGATCACAGAATAGCTTAATATGGTACCTTTGCAGCACATGTGATAAGGACACTTCCTGACAGGAGATGGGCTATATAGTTTACTATCTGTTTTACTAAAACTGGCTTATAAGCTGGGCAAAATGGCCATACACGGTGATTGTCACACGAAGAGGGACATATTAGGCAGTATAGGTCTATGTCTGCTTGATGTCTGTACTTGTGCACTGTAAATACTGACATTCGGTACATTACCATAGGAATGGAAGACTGCTTTGAATACACCAATTTGCTGAAGAAGTCAGGTATTCTGACAGAGCAACAAAGTTACAGACCTATCACAAACTTTTTTCTTCTTTCCCAGGTACTTGAATTGAAAAAGCTACCCTACATCAAGTTGTTGAAAATATTAAAACAAAAACATCTTTCTTCCTTCATATCAAAGTGCATATCACAGAGACTGCAATAATCAAAATGCAGTGATATTAGGATTGGCTGAAAATAACAAGGTGACATTATATTTCATGATTGACCTCATCGCTGCTTTAAGTACCCTTTACAATCTGTTTGTGCTGCAGATCTACAAATAGATCAAAATGAAAACTACCTAGCCAATAATAGTTTAGTTTAAGTGAAACTCTTCAGAAAGGAGGACTTGCACGCAGGAAGCATATTAATATTTTAGATATCAAAGTCAATAATATGGTAAAACAACTTTTTAATGAACTGTTCTTCTATTTAATTATGACACGATACAGTATTATGGCACGTGTCTACAGCGTGATATCACAGTTGAGTAGCCCACTACATGTCTCATGTAGACAAAAAAAAAACTATTAACATAGCTTTAACCCTGAGTTACTTAGGATAGTAATTTGAAAATATATCAAGTAGCTTACAGATAACTACATGTTACCGCCTCTGCGAGCAATGAATATGTGGTATGCGGAGAGAGAGAGTAAAGACAGAGAAACATCAAGAAACTGAAAGTCAAGAGCAGGAAATTGTGATTTTTGGTATGAATAAGTTATCAAGTCACATTAAACAGAAGGGGAAATTAAATGAATTTACGAAAGAATTGAAACGATCTACTGTGCCATTGTTCTGAAATTAAGGAAATAAAAAAGCGAAAGTACGTGTTGACGAATGGATTGCTATCAGGAAATTAATATCTTGTGGAGGTTAAATCTGCAAAATCTGTCCAGTGTTTTGAGGGATTGCCTGAACTCTTACCACCCTAATTTCTTAATTGGACTAATCCTTTAGTTATTTTGGACTGTACCATATATGATTGTTTATGGAGGTTCCTCGTGAGAATTTATTGACATAATAGTTAACAGTGCAGATCCTGATCAGACTGCACGGAGTTACATGCTGATATTGGTCTGCACTGGTCACAAAGGCAGTCACACGTGACCACAGCATCGCAAGGGTTAAGCAGATACTCATGAAATGGTTAATAAGATGACATTACTCAAAATTGAGTTCTGGTCAAAGCTGTACCTAATTTGCAAAGAAGAACTTGTATGCGAGATAATTATTCAACATGTTTACGGCAGTATCTAAAGCTATTTCGATTACAGTAAGCAGAATATTACTATTGAAAAACGAATTGACCGATTTCCAAGTCTCTGATTGGTCTTCATTTACTGTACACTTTCTAGTAAAGTTTTCAGCTAATAAGAACTTCATATGAGTCTATTTCAAAAATGCTATATCTAAAATGAATAGCGCACTAGAAGTATATATGATTTTGAAAGTTCATCGGAACCATTTTAAAATACCATTTATTTTCACGTAAACATTTTTGATAATAATTGTTTTTATAATACTACTTAAGATATCGTGAATCCAGAATAACAGCTATGTGGTGGCGACATAATCTATTAACACTTCAAAATATATTATATCTGGTATCATGATAACTGCAGATATTACCAGATAAATAACACAAAAGTCACATAAGATTAATTTCATGAACATTGATACATGCGAGAATATGCCACCATAGATTTAGTTAAATTATTTCGTCAGTGTTTCACCTTCCCCAAGGCAATCTTGTCACATTAGACTTACCATACATTTACACACGTCAGGTAGTCACAAGGACTTGGACAGGATCCTAACGGGGACGTTTCAGTTCTTGTCGTGATGAGGCACTTTGCATCAACTGTTTTCAGTTTATATATAATAGTCAAAACATATTGGGTTGATTCTCTTGTATACTGTTTCTTATCGTCAACGTAACACATACGGTAGGTCTCAGTGTGTCGTTTACGAGACGTTGAGACTAAGCGTTTGAATCTTGCAAAAACAAAATATGAAGGTATGCTGTCTTACTGCATACGCGCGTGAAGTATTTAGTGTAACTGGTTCAGTGAATGTATGGTTTGCTTTGTTTTGTTTTTTTTAAATTGCAACGATTAATGACAAATACTTATTGTTGTTTTCCCTTTTGACCTCAATATCTTCAAAACAACTACCATTTAATCGATTTTCTAGCGTTGTCATGCTTGAATTTGGTAGAGCAGCAGACGCCAAGGGCTCGAACCCTTATCATGACAGCATTTGTATTCACTTGGTAACTCAGGTTGTATTTAATATTCTTATTTGTTATATATGTTCAACATCTTATTTTTCATGGATAATCTCGACAATCTTCATGATATATATGGAGATATCTAAATGGAATCAAATCATTTTCTCACATGTATGAGATTATGGATAATGTTTACTGCTGATATAGATATTGACATGAGATATAAAGGAGATAGCTGAATGGAATCGTATCGTTATCTCACATGTATTAGATTATGGATAATGTTTACTGTCGATATAGATATTGACATGTGATATAAAGGAGATAGCTAAATGAAACCATATCATTATCTCCACATGTATGAGTTTATGGATAATGTTTACTGTAGATATAGGTATTGACATGAGATTTAAAGGAGATAGCTGAATGGATACATATCAATATCTCCACATATATGAGATTATGGATAATGGTTACTGCAGATATATATATTGACATGAGATATGAAGGAGATAGGTGGATGGATCCATATCATTATCTCTACATGTATGAGTTTATGGATAATGTTTACTGTCGATATAGGTATTAACATGAAATATAAAGGAGATAGCTGAATTTAACCATATCATTATCTCCTCCTGTATGAGTTTATGGATAATGTTTACTGATGATAAAGATATTGACATGAGATATAAAGGAGATAGCTGAATGGAACCATATCATTATCTCCACATGTATGAGTTATGATAATGTTTACTGATGATATAGGTATTGACATGAGATATAAAGGAGATAGCTGGATGGAACCATATCATTATCTCCACACGTATGAGATTATGGATAATGTTTACTGATGATATAGATATTGACATGAGATATAAAGGAGATAGATGGATGGAACCATATCATTATCTCCACACGTATGAGATTATGGATAATGTTTACTGATGATATAGATATTGACATGATATATAAAGGAGATAGCTGAATGAAACCATATTATTATCTCCACATGTATGAGATTATGGATAATGTTTTCTGCTGATAAAGATATTGACATGAGATATAAAGGAGATAGCCGGACAAATGCTTATCTTTAACTCCACAATGTCTGATTGACGCCATTGAACAACAGGGTGTGGATATTAGAGCTCCAGTTTAACTCGTGTTATTATAATAGATAAATAGTGCTTCCATAGGTATTTTAGCACTGGTGTATTCTTTCTTAATTGACTTCATCTTGTGAAAAGGACTTTATCAAAAATTTTGTAATAAGGGACTTATTTGCAAATATACTCACCGATAGAAATAAATCGGGTGGGGTACGCAGGTAAACAGTTGTATCCGTGAGGATCTGTGTTGAAATTGTGTGCAGCCCGTGCAACAGTGACCAGTACACGAAAGACAGGATAGTGCAGGTGGACTGTGTGTGTTGTTATGAACTGAAGTTTATGTGAATATGGGGATCGACAGTTGTTTTTACAGAGCGCGTATTGGTTTGTTCATTCAACCCATTCATCGCCCGTCCGTACGAAGCACGCGCAAATCATATCAGCCGAATACAGAGGGCACCGACATACATTTTAGAACGTTTGCATTTATGCTCTTTTTCACCAGTCTTTTGCTGTATATGCAAGTTATAATTGCAACAAAAAATGTTATTGAAAACAGTATGTTGCCACGAGTGTCTTTATTGACCGAGTTCCAGTTACATTACGTTACAGTAAGTGTCATACAACTACTTTGCACAGGTCAGAAACTGTTGGCACGGCGATGTATTTAGGTATATATAGGTCTTTCTTTGAGCGCATGTTATTGTTATCGGCAGATGTTGAGTTGAACCCAGGGCCTATTACCGGTTCAAATCCCACCTCTTCCACACCGCCTCCACGTGAAATGTTTCATGGACCGTATATGAGCGTTGAAACACAGTATCTATTGAATGCAATGGCGGAATATGACAGAATGACAAATGAAGGCATTACCCAGATACGAGAGGAGGACATGGCCGGAGTGAAACACGAACTCAAGGACATCAATCAAAGAATTAGTCGTATAGATAGCAAACAAAAATCTATGAATGAAGAAATGATTAATATTCAATCACGGCTGTCAGAAATAGAGCAAGAGCAGCAAACTTTGCAAACAGAAGTCGAGGAGGTATCTTACATTATTGATCGTGAAAGCTCTGACTTGAATGATTTTTTTAATCGACTTAGTGATCTAGGAGCGTCAGAGAGTAACAATCCATTGCGAAATTTCGGAATGAGTGATGAAAAAGTTGAAACACAAGAAAAAACTAAGGATAAATCTGTTGAAAATCTATATAATGCGGCCTTCCCAAATACAACTATGCCGTATGATGAAATTGTTCATATCAACAGAATTGGTATATATACGGAATCGAATTCTCGCATGGTGGTCGTCAAATTTAAAAGTGTTCGTGTCAAAGCAGCCCTTTTTAAGGTCAGAGACGTGCTTCGCGAAAGAGGAATACGAATCTCTAACGACTTAACAAAGCATCAAAGACTTAAACTGAAAGAGCTAAATAGAAATGGAATTAAAGGGTATTTTAAAAATGGTGTTCTCTATAAGCGACAGGCCAACGAGAAAACAAATGACAGCGGGCGGGTGTTTGTTAGTGCGCGGAGACAGGGAGACAACACTGATGCTATGGCTGTAGATCCGCACCTGGAACAACGCGGGCTACAGGCGGCGGTGACCTTGACCCAACGCAAACACACGGTCTCACTACTGACAGGACTGATGTATAGGGATGTGGCCAAGGTCCAAAATGTACTTATCAAATATTTCTTTTGTTTTATGGAATATAAATGGTTTATTGTCAAAAATTCGACAGACAGATTTTTTAGATTATATAATAAAATTTGATATAGTAATTCTAACTGAAACATGGGTGACAGAAAATATTGATTGTCAACATTAAGAGGTGGTAGAAACATGGGGGGTATATGTATCTTTGTACGAACTTCGTTACAGAAATATGTGTCACGTATTTGTAGCGATTTTAACAACGGGATTTTACTGAGATTTCAAAATGAGTTGTTTAATATTAACAAAGACTTACTGTTAATTTCTGTTTATATACCACCAAATAAGTCTCCAGTTTATGACGAATCTGATGTAAAAGGTATGCAAATAATTGAATATTCATTGTGTGAAAGATGTTGAAACAGAGTTTCACTTTTTATTTGTTTGTCCAATTTATAATGATCTGAGACAGAAATATCTCCCTTATATGTATCACCATCATCCAACTGTTGATAAATTCTACAACATTGTATCTGATATTAGAGAATTAGTGATTAAAATGTTGCCATGTATCTGTTTTACAGTTTTCAAAAACGCAAACAATTATTACAATAGTATTGGTTAGTCAATGATATGATATATTTAGTGGATATATTAACACATGTACTTGGTTATATATTTGTTGTTCATTGACATTTTTAGATCTGTATGAATAATTGCTTATATTTTGTCATTTTCTTATGCACACATTGTATGTATGCTTTTTTTTGCAAGGGCCGGTGGCCAATTAGCAATAAACTATTGAAATATATTGAATTGAATTGTTTCTTAAAAAATAGAAATTTAGCCAAGTGCCGTAATTTACAATTTATTTTCGCATTATGATCTTGGCTTAACAGTATACATTTATATATAGAAAATAATAACAGAAAGCCAAGTCAGTACTTTTCAACTATGGATGACAACCGGTCAGGAAAATGTTGCACGTGGCTTCGACTCTGCTTGCCGGTTTCAAGATTTGACCATCTGACTTTATAAAGATAACAACATATAGTCTACTTCACCCCCTGGAAGCCTCATTTTTACTTATATGAATCATCATTGTTTCATCGAATTCATTCATGAGCATAGAGGTTATTTTGCCTAATTACGCGGAAGTTTTTACCTCCTAAACTTGCAATAAACCTCATACGATAGATCTCATCTCATTCTAAAGCAGTCATTTTGTTTGAAGAAAAAATCTTTATCAAAATAATTTAAACTGCAATACCGTCAAATACTTCCTATTTAAATCTGACACAACAGTTAACCCTGCGTTTCTTTTTCCTTTTTGTTATATAATGTCGTCGGATAAAGAGGTCTACGGAAAAGTGTGTCGTGATTTGTCGAGGATCTGACTCGTCCCGCACATTGCCTCGTGCCCGTCACACACATGAAATTAAGAATAATATTTCTTCCATGATAAAATAAGTGTTAAAATGTAATAAATCTAGAATTTCATGCGCTATCATAATTAATATTTCATATGATTTCATGAATTTGGAACTTAAAATTTGTTTTACCACATACACTGATTTTATTCACGGGGCAAGGGGGTGGGGGTTGTAATCTCAAACCATACTTCGATTTAACAAGACAAGCAGAGCCTCGATGACCGGAAAAAACCTCTTAAACATGAGTTCATCTTAATAGCTAGAACAATAAAAGATGCATTTCCTGTCCCTGGTGGCAGATTAAGTAGAAATTCAACACTTAGTGATCCATATACATACATAATGTATATATTACTGATGTAGACAATTTTGAAAATGAAAACAATCGTTGCTTTAATGATCATTTACATGTGTTTTAAAAGATATGTGATTGTTTTTGACGTTTCCAGTTATTAATGCATGTTCGGTTCACTACAGAAGTTCACTTAATTTAGTTTACCTTACAATGAAATTAATAATATCGCATTTGAATAGATGCAAATGTTTTCATAATCGATAGTAAAACATGAATTTACACCTTAAAGGGGCTTTGTTACTGGTGTATTATTAAATAGTATTAAGGGAAATTGATACATACCTCAACTATCCCGTTTTTTACTCCGGAGCACCTATTTCTCTCTCTCTCTCTCTCTCTCTCTCTAATTTGCAATATTCTGTCTTTTGCTTATAATAAAAATAAAATGTTATAAAGTTGTAATTTTTGTCAATGTTGGATATTTACCGAGAATCACTTTTTATGAATGACGCACATGTGAAAAAAAATATACTACTCAACTTTTGTTATTTCCCATAGAGTCACATGAAAGCACATGCTTAATGTAATGCTATGTATCTAAATGGAAAACGCTAGCTGACCATCATTTTTAAGCATAGTTTTCTTCAAAATGATAGACAATAAACTCAAAAATGAGTTACAACGATTTGGCCAATACCTGTTATTATTTGGCAAAAGTCACAAAATTTTTTTTTTTTTTTTTTTTTTTTTTGCAAGAAATTGCATTTTATAAAGGGAAGGTAAATCGTGAAAGCAATACAGGAAAAAAATGACCATGGACAAGCCAACATCGTCACAAATATTATTAAAAGTATTATATTCAGAAAACAGGAGTATTTAAATAATCAAAGTTCTCAAAGTAGTGAAGGGTGGCACTATGGTACCCTCGGTACCATAATTTTTTTGTACTTATGGTACCGTGGTACCATAATTTTTTTTTTTATGGTACCGAATCTATACTATAGTACCGAATGGTACTATATACGAAAACAGATTTATGGTACCGTATGTAATAAAATAAACATGTTCTACCTGTTAGATCTAACTAGGATGACTTAAGATCGGATAGAGAGTATACCAAACATTCGAATGACGCAATATTGTCATGTTGACGTTTTATTTCTTAAAGGAGGACCACTTCTTAACGTTATGTTAAAGGGGGATTGACAATTGTAAAATGTCCTTTCGAGACATTTGGGTTGGCCCTGAAAAGGGCCGTTTTGTTTCTTCTTTAGATTTCGGTGACTTCGTTCTCATCGTACTTGGTATCGAAGACATCGTTCCTCCATATAACATAAGTCGTATAGGCCTCATCGTCCTCGATTTCGGTGGCGTCGTTCTCATCTTTCTTGATTTCGGTGACATTGTCCTCATCGTCCTTGATTTCGGTGACATCGTGTTCACCATCACTGATTACGATTTCCTGTTCCATGATCGATCGTCTTCATCTTGTTGCTGTTGTCTCAACATCTCCTGATGTTGCATGAGCATATAGGCATCATGTTCATCTCGAAGCTGTTGTCTCAACATCATCTGATGTACCATGTCTGACAAAAGCGCATGGTATTCTGTAATATGGTCTTGCTGTTGTCTCCACTCATTGCGTTGTTGTTCGATCAACCCAATCAATTCGCTGACAAATTCAATCAGTTGCTGAATTTCATCCATGGTTGTGCAGCGAGAATATGACCGAATGCTTGATGCGGTGCTCTTTTATAGCCTTGAGGTGGATTGACCTACTTTCTACTGTTAGCGTACACCAATCAGAGAACGTTATTTCTATCCAATGATTTAATGATTCAAGTGTAACCTTGACCTGAGTTGGATAGCATTGCCTTTGGCCTTGACCTGAGGTGGATTGACCTACTTTGTATTGACATATCAGAATTGCTGTAAAATTAAAAAAAAAATTCAAGCCGAATTTGTAGTTGTGATTTACTTTTTTTTGTAACATTTTTATTTTTGTAAACTTTTTATAAAACATTGGATCATATTTTCAATGAAAGAAAATCATTTTGAATGGAATTTGAAAATAATGGTGACAATTGAGGTATATTCTCTTTCGAGACATTTGTGTTGGCCCTGATAAGGGCCGTTTTTTTCCCCCACAGAGTAGTGGTTACTCATGATTGTCTGTAAGTTTCTTCAGCAGGTATTCAACATGTTCTATGGTGATGAAATGTGCTTCAATGATATCTAAGATATCATTGTAGTATAGTTCATGAAAGTAACATTCACTCAATTTGGCTACGATACTCCTGAGTGTTGTTGTTATTTTAAGCGTACGTTGGTATCGGGCTTGTAGTTTAAGCGTACGTTGGTGTAGGGCTTCTATTTTGTCCATGTCAGAAATGCAATCGTTAGTTATATGTGACTTATCCATAGCACAGTCTGAAAACGAATGGCATGAATTCATTTCGTTTGATACTTTTATTACTTGGTTTGACAATTCTAAAAAAAATGTCCTTTCGAGACATCTGGTTTGGCCCTGAAAAGGATCGTTGTTTTTGTTTTTTCTTTACTTCTTACTCTTTTTGCTATTTTGTATGTCTTTACAATGGGCCCCAAGTCCATTCATAGAATGGGATCCACCATCAAACGGACGTTTGTTGGATGCTTCCACATTTTCTGGAATGAAAGTGATAGGCACCACCAGCTTGTCTGTTTTCAATTTGATACGGCATTCCACTTCTTCCATTCTCTGTTGCAATTTGATGAGGTTGTTGTTCACCTCTTTGAGTTCCCTCAGAATAGATTGTCCAACATTATTTACTGGCTGCGCTGCCGGTTGGTGTTGCATTGGTTGCTGCATTGGTTGTTGTTGCTGTACTGGTTGCTGTTGGTGTGGTGGAGGCTGAGGTTGATACGTTGGTTGGTAGCTGGGTTGGTACACCGGAGTCGGAGTGTACGACACTTATGCCTGGTTAGCAGCTGTCGTCAGCTCATACAAATCAGCAGCCTGTATGGCGTTGTTAATGAGATCAGAAGTTACGTAGCTTTCCATGGTTGGGTAGTGGGATTATGATACGATGCAGTGTGCTTTTATAGTCTTGAGACGGATTGACCTACTTTCTTCTGTTGGCACACACCAATCAGAGAACGTAATTTCTATCCAATTATTCAAGTTTAACCTTGACCTGAGTTAGATAGCATTGTCTTCGGCCTTGACATTTGGGGTGGATTGACCTACTGGCCTACTTTTTTCATAACTATATAAGTGTTTTTAAAGAAGAAGGATGAAATCACAATGTCTGAACAAAAACTCTGGTTCGAAAAGTGTGGGGTGTGTTTAGAGGAGAGGGAGGAGGATATATACCACATAAACCAGTGTCGATGTCAGGACATTGTATGCATCAGGTGCTTCGCACGGCTTCAGAACTGCCCGTTTTGTAGGACATCCTATCAAGTGTATGTCTGGCCTGCCTGTGTTTTCGCTAAACATGGGCCTGCAGTACGTTCACCGTATTACGGCATATGGTTTGACCCTGATTATTCAGAGTTAGTAGGATGACTCCGAGTAATTCAGGATCACAAAAAAACCAAAAACGGCCCTTTTCAGGGCCATCAACTATATTCGAGAGGGAATATATCACAATTGTTAATGTGTAAGATAAACATAAACAACAAGAAATCAAATCAGTTTTAGCATTTTATTGAACTCTATGAACATTGCAACAATAATATGAACAAACAATATGAACACTGCAAACACTATCAACAACAAGTACATAACACTACACTTTAATGAAAGTAGAATGGGTCTAAACTATTTGTCAGTAATTCAAAACACGCACGACCATCTCCCAATTTTGGTGGATGTTTAGCTGTGCATGTTTGTTGGTGCTGATTACACACTTGTCTTCTTGCACGTTTGTACAGTTCTGAATAGTTCTGGTAAAACCAACATCCCACATTGGAATCGTTCAAATTGAAGTGAGGTTGATCCTCTGTCCGGAATTTAGCTCTAAGCACCCGTGTTAAATCACATCCCCGAACAAGAAAATGCAAAGCAAACAAACAATATGCTCCACACACAAACGTGTTGTATCCTTGAAGTCTCATGAGATTCCATGTATAGAGTCCATGTCTTTCCAAGAAACGTTGAATGTCACAATGGAGTGGTTTTTGTCCATACGAATCAAAGTAGTAAGTCGATTTATCGTTGAAAAACACAGCCGCCCAATGTTCACCAGGTTGTGTCGAATTGTGGGTATTCACTATGTAAGCTTTTACAGTCTCTGGTCTACGTTGTGGTAGTTGATCTTTAGCACATACCACGGCATTCAAGGGAGCTAGAATTGGTGAATGATCCAAAATATACTGCAACTCAATCGTTTCCATTTTCCCAATCTTGTTTAATTCGTCCCGCCCATTCGCACTCAAAAACTTCCAATGGTGTGATCTTGTTCGTATCTACACTAGCCTTTATATTTGCCCACATCTGATAAGCATCAGCTTTCTCAGCGCGTGTGAGATCCATGTTTTGTAGTTCAGCGTACCATCTTTCCATCACTTGATACATGTCCAGTTTTTTTAATGCACTGTTCAGAAACATCTCGACCCACTCACTTTTGCTGCTAAACAAACATATGGGATGTTGGGTCTGACTGGGATGATCAACAATGCAACCATAACAGTTTTCTTTCACAATATCAAAGAGGTGTGTCTGCAATTCATGCACAACATGATGGTTCAAACTCTTTACAATATCGTGTCGCCTATTCAAGTTGTAGATTTCTTCGTACAGTTGTTTGGCCAGCTGTTCTCCTGATTTACTCATGGTTAATAGTCTGTGGTGACTTCTCTGAACCCGTTAATCTCTATCTGACTGTCGTATTCGGCATACACAATCACGTTGATGGGGTCACCAAGAGCTACACGTTTTTATAGGATGCAGCTGTCCCTCTTCTGATCCTTGATCTGGCGTTAAGTCAATGCCCCACAGTGTGTACCCCTGCATGTAATCGTCCATTGTCAGACCCATGGAGCGGTTTAAACCGAGTGATCCCGTGGCTTGATGCAGGGACATGTATGATCTCAAAATTTCTCCTGTGGGAAAGTTGGGCTGGAACGGCAAGTTGTGTGTCGTCTTTCCGTCTACACTTAGACAAGTTGAAATGTTGAAAATCAAATGGGTTGGTTGCCAGATCACCGTTCATGTCTGTATTCTTTACCAGGCCTAGAATGATACGTTTGGGCAACTGTCCTTGAAATAAATGATCTTCGATCTTTGATCGCTGGCCTGCAGGAATGGTGAAAGTTTTCACCTCAGCTCGACGAATTGGGATCTTCATGCCATGTTGAGCGATGGTCTGGTTTAAGTTGTTGGCCACTACAGGTAACAGGTCAACAGTCCGAACATTGAATCCAGCTTGAATTAACTGAATTTTTGCCTCTGCTCCAAACAGGCAAAAACTGACTGGGGTTCTGTTGAGTCGCAGTCGTATCTCTACACCATTGGGAAGGTACTTGTCTTGCAAACACAGGTCTAAATGCAGACATCCGCACATTTCCAGAACACGACTCCGGTGTATACGTGTTCTTCTTTTACTATATCCTTCATTAGCTTTCGCAACTGTATGCTCTTGCATATGACCCGCCGTGTCAGGACTCCACATTTCCGTAGCGTAGAGCTGTGTTGATTTACTGTCCGTAGAATAAGACAGCAAATTCTCAATGTAGGCCCGGTACGCGTATGTGTCAGCATTATTGGTGATCAGTTTGTTGTTTAGATACACATCAATACTGCTAAACAAGCTGTGGAAGAAATTATTTACTGTGGATGTTTCTCCATCAGCAGCCAGATTAGTGCCATCAGGTTGGACTACTTTGACTTTCAGGTACAAGTAGCTCTGGTTGATATCAGTCCACTTTTCTGATTGAGCAGGAATTACAAATTCAATGGGAGATGAATTGCTCAGTGCTGACACAGGATAATGTTCTGTCCACTGTGCATCTTGCATTGCTGTCATGGTAGGTGGAACATGTGTCACATCAAGTTCAGTTTTGCTACACTCACAAGACCCGTATTGCATCATGTTGTTCAATCAAAAATATCTAACGGTCGTGATGAGATTTTTCTTTTTTTGTTGTGTCTCCTTGTCGTGCTGGAAGCAGAATGATGTCGACGTTTGAAATCTCGAAGCTTTATACCTCTCAGAGTTTTCTGACCCACATCTTTCAACAATGCTTTACCCCGTTTCTTGATCACTGTCTTTACATTTTGGCCAGACAGAAGATCTTTTACGGCTCCTATACCTTGTTTAAAGCCCTCTTTTTTCAGAGTCTGTAGTCCTGAGTTTACGATGGGTTTCACCATGGGTAAGATGGTACTGGCCATTTTCGTAAACATGGAGCCCAAACCATATCCGACTTGTCGAGGTTGACCACGGTAAACTGGAATCATCGTGTCTTTCTTTTAAAATGAAGCTTCACCATCGACTTCCCGTGATTGAAATGAACTGATTCCCCTGTGTCACCGGTTATATTGATACTGATCTCGTTGAAATATGATCTGCTGACAGGTATGTAGTGTAGATTTAGAAATTCAAAGTGCATGTGTGGATTAGACCCTGCTTTTGTTTTTGTGGCAAATGGCACAACGCGTAAAATGGGTGCTTCGACATCCCCTATCAAAGTGTGTTCTGCCAGATCGGTATATACAAACAGATGGTTCATCTTCGTGAAGAGGTCGACACCGTACTTGAATCTGTTGTTGTCTTTGTCCGGAAACACCTCAGTACTTCCCTCTCCTCCAAGTTTCGTAAGGAGGATTGGATGAAGTTCCAAGCCGATCTTTGATCCACTATTACCAGTAAACTTGACACGTTTTGACAAGCCGGAAAAATCAAGTCCAAATGTGAGGTTTCTTTGAGTTAAAATTGCTTTTGTGGCTTGTTTAATAGCTTTGTCCATTTCGTCAGTGAGATGTTGTGGTGACGCATAGATGCCTGCAGGAATGCAAAGGGGTATTGCCCATTTTTTGCCTTCTAATTCACACCCGTTTTTCACTTGTGAAAAGGCTGCAGCCAGTCCTGGATCTTTAGTCACGACGTAGAATTTTCCTTCCTCCTCTTCGATGTTTTTGACATGTGTGGGAACGATCATTTCCACGACCTGTGACCTCTCTCAGTCCTCTAGAAAATTGTTCCCATCCTCGTGGATTTGACCCTTTCCGCTGTCGAAGTACATCATTGACCAGATAAATAATATTTGAACCTTCAACGGGTTTTCCATCATATTCTAACAGGCCATGTTCATCCCAACTTAAGTGGTGAGGATGGTCTTTCAGCATGTATAACAAGAGAGTAGCCTTTCGCCGCATGGTCGTTGGAACACTGTCTAGAATTTGATCTTTCAAGGTCATCGGTTTTTCCTCTTTCTTTTCAGTCACTGTACTCGTTGTTTTCTCAGCCAGGTGTGGTCTGGAGGGTTTGAGTGCTTTTTTATGTGACACTTGAAAGCGATGTAATACTTCTCCAAATTGTTGTGCTTTTTCTGACTCAGACAATTGATTGTCGTCAAGAACTTGATTCATTTCCTTCTGTAATGACGAAGTCTGACTCACTTGAGGGGATGGGGGTAACCGAGGTCGTTGTTCCTTCTTCCATCGATTCATCTCTTCCAACAACCGAACTGGAACATAGGCCATCTTCTTCATATTTTCCGAATGATTTCACCAGCAAGAGGTATAATTGATTTGGCTAAGAGTGGTGCAAGTGCCAACAAGGGTAGAAAACCACCTTTCTGATTGAGAATGATTTTCTTTTTTCGAACTGATACTTTCTTGGTCGCTAACTGTCGGAGCTGTTGTCTCTTAGAATGCAATCGACGCTTCTGAGCCTCTGACAGTGGTACATTGCCTTTTAAAATGTTGTGACAACATTCAGCAATACAATCCACCAATTCTTGTGGTGCTTCTTGAATAATCTTCTTTCGAAATTTGGGCGAGGCTTCTGTCAAAGCAAGCAACATTTTGCCATGTTTGCGAACGAGTGGTTGTTTGCGCTTCATGATGACAAATGATGATGAAATGTTTGGTCTCTTTTATTTATACCACTGCTGAAGGGCTTGTAAAGCGATATTGCCAGCACTACTCAGTGGTCCTGAATTTCTCATCGCAGTAACGGCATTAGGTAAAGGGGAATGGAGACTTGGGATTGGTGAAAATCTTGATGATGATGATGATGATGATGAACGCCCACTTGAAGAATTGGAAAGGTCAAACAATTGTCGTCGAACTGTAGGGTTTGGAGAAACCGTCATTGATCCTTGTGGTGTAGCCAACCCAGACCTCATCGAACTTCTATTAGAACGGGGAGTAGATGAGGTCAGTGGAGAGAATTGGGCCACAAGTGGTGATGCTTTGGATGATGTCCCTGATGTAACATCACGTCGAATCAGTATAGGGGAGACTTTTGGTGTTCCAGTTGATACAGAGCGTTTCCTTCTTACAGTGACAAATCGATCATGAGGCAATGCCTGCTTCTTCCTTTTTTGTTTCCTTACTGATGACTTGCGTTTGGTTGGCTGTTTTCGTGGTTGTTGTCGTGACCGTTTCTTGGCTGGTGACTTTCGTTTGGGTGGTTGTTTTCTTGCTACTGAACCAAATTTTCTCACAGCTTTGGTCCCGTTCCATCGAAGCAGTGTACGAATGATGGTGCCCCCAAGGAAACCTCCACCGCCAGGTTTTAAAATAAGTTGTCGTTTTGTGGTCAGATCCACATGTTGATCAGCTAACCGTCTTAAAATGTCTTTGTTGCGTTCCATAAAATTCATCGTCTGTTTTGGCACGGTTACTTTTTTCTCTAAGATGAGTCGTGAAGCTAAGGTGAACCATTTCACCATCTCTGTTAATCCTGCTTCTACCAGCTCTTGTCGTTTCGTTGGGTTCTTTTCCCGACTCAACGATTCTAGAGCTTTGATCACTGTATGTGGTGTGTTTTCCATGGTAGCTGTATCCTTAATGATGATCGGGTGTCATGTTCCTGTCATTTTATACTGTAGTGTAGACGATCGGTCCTCGATCTTCACCTGTTACCCACCGATGGAACACATCTGTTCTTAAACGATTCTGGTCGGGTGTTCTTGGATGAAAGTCAATGATAAGATATCCATGAGGTGTAGAGGTTGCATCTTGATACGCCATCACCAAATGGGGTAGTTGTATTTGGTTCGCAAGTGTTTTGATCTGACCTTTATCTCTTGTGTTTTGAAATAATACCATGTTGTGTGCATTCAAGCTGATGGTACGGCTAGCCTTGGATTGTTGGAACATGTTTTGTGTGATGTAAATGACAGTGGCATTTCTATGGTGTCCCTTTCGTGTGAACCATAATTTAATTTTCTCCTCATCTTTTTCTCCTAACATATCATCAAATATGACAAGGTGTGGTAAGGTTGTATCGTCTACTATCTCTTCATCATCCTCAGGGATACCCTGAATGAATTTGATAGCTTCACGTTCTTGTAACTGTGCGTAGGCACTTTGCCATTCTTTGTAACACCAGACGATGTGTTGTGGTACCACATGAAATAAATCAGTTTTGTACTCAATAAGTTTTTTTTACAAATTGAGTTTTTCCTGAACCACTTGGCCCTGAGATGAAAATGTTACTAGGATGTTGAAAAAGTAAACTACTTTCCATGATGGTCTAAGAAATAATAACAGCATTGACATGACACCATTTTATTTTATACATCATAGCAAATAAACACTTGAACAACATCAGTTAAAAAATGTAAACTATGACACACATCATGAATCAGTCTTTCTTTATACATCATCCATTCCGGCAAAATCATGGTATATCCCATAGCATTTAAAGCCATGCGCACTTCGTCAAACAGTTCCTCGGATTGTCTTAACGCCTGTTCTGATTGAATTCCAAGTACACGCACAGCCAACAGCACAGCTCTACGCCATGGATTCCGAATTGGAGTTATGTTTTTTTCCTGTAGTGAAGTATTTTCCATGTTTTGGCTACTCATTTGTCTTGCAAGTACTCTGCGTAGTATCTTATTTTGTAGGTGTCCCAGAGGGATTCGTCTCCCAACTCAAACATTTCTAAGTTGTTGAAATCGGGATCTTGAAAGAACTGTTCACTAGGATTTGGCCTCGTTTGTTTGAATATTGCGGCGCACTGCTTACCAAAAATGTTAAACACTTGTTCACAAGTGATAGGTTCTGGAGTCAGTAAAATGGCACGTATATCCTCTGGTGTGTCGTTCCGGTAGTTAATCGCAAATCTGAGATACATACGCTCATCAAAACGGTTCAGTGTCTCCACTGTATCAATGTTCAGGGTATCAATGTATATGTACCACACGTCAGAGATCAGGTTGCGTAGCAGGTTGTAAATGGCAAAAATCCGTTGAATGACCAAACTTTTATAGCTGCTTGGAAGATCACGCTCTCGTACATCACTAAAGATATCATAAACTTGGTTTAAACAAGAGGGATCCTTCATCGTCTGGTGAATTATTCTGTTTCCAATGCGCTGTGCCTAAGTAAAAAATAACTCGTTGCAACATGCAGCAGGTTTCTTATTAGCTTCAACGAGATGTCTGTAGATCATCTGTTGTATTTCTACTGGTAGAGTGTTCATCGTGAATCTCCGTTTGTTTCCACCACCGTTCAGGCTATGCACACGATCACAAGCCAAGTGGTTATGACGGTTGGTAACCGTACGGCACTGTCTTATATTTGTCCACGACCACGCGTTTTGTATACACCGAGCGGAACGTCTTGGTCTGTGTCTCACTGATCACTTTGCGATTTCTATGTCTCTTGATTCGGGATTCATATTCGATGACTGTCTTGTAATGTTTGCGATCTTGTACACACTCGACCATAGTCTTAAAATCTTTCTGACTAGCATTGTAATCCAAAGTGATGCCTTTTACTTTGCATTTCTATGTCGATTTCCTTTTTCATCGATATATTCATACCCATAGTTTTTTGGCCCTAATGCCACGAATTTGACAATGGCCAGGGTACAACAACTGTCTGTGTCAAAATACAGTACCCGATCTCCAAGTTTTTCCAACTGGGTGTAAAGTTCAAGTCGAGCATAGGACGTAACGAAGGCAGCTACCACTGGATTTGAAGATGAATGGGGCTGTGTTGCGTCTGTTTCATCCGAGTAATTCACCAACATGAAGTTGTCATGATCGAAAATCTCGGCAAACTGCACAGTGACATGACGGTCGGAGAGTAGGTCATACAACCGCTTCACCTTAGTCACATACTCGGTTTTGGTTTGAACATTGTTTTGTGCATTCTTACACCACAAGCAGTTCAACATGGTTTTGGCAAACGCTCTTTTTCCTTTGTTCCTTTTCACGTTGTCGAGCCAGATACCCTCTATCTGAAAGTAATTCTGTTTAAAGCGGGCTTCATCATCTTCTGTTTTTACCCAATTAGGGTAACCACTTGCTTCTTGTTTCAATTTCAAGTATTTGTTTATATACTGTTTATACACATCTTTACTCCATGTGTCCCAGTGCCAGATGTGGAAGACGTCTACCAATTGGTATCCTACCTCAAGAGCTTTGGCTATTTCCACATGGGTCCAGGTACCTGTCAACATGCGTTTGTACAGAATGTGATTGCATTTTTCACACTCTTCCTCAGCACAGGTACGGCACAGTGTAAAGATCATTTTCTTGTTACAGTGAATAGGTAGGACTGGTAGCCACAGGTCTTGTGGTGGCAATACACGACATTTGATGAGTCCCTTGTACATGCCAATGTTCTTTATATCAATCATCTCTTGACTTAAGATGTCGGGATGTCCCACGGGGTATGCTTTGTACTTGTTCACGAATGGATACAGTGAGAAAATGTCAGCATACTTAATTTCTTCCTTGGTGGTTGTATCCACTTCATGGTACAATTGAACGGCATTGGTTCGTCCACCAAACAAAGCATCCCGAAGTATAATAGGTTCTTGGAAGGGAAAGAAACGGTTCACAGTATCTCTGTATTCTGGTTCAATCTTGCATTTCTGATCAAAGTCACATTCCCACATTACAACTGTGTTGTAACCTTGTTGTGCCAAGTCTTTCAACCGAAAGGTTGTGGCATTGTATAACTGCTCCATAGTTTGAAGTGTGTAACCGTTCACACTGTCTCTCCTTGGGTAACATTTTGGACATCCGTGTGTCTAGCACCCCATGAATTCGTATACGGTGTTTGTCTCTTTGTGGAATCCGTCAACGTAATAGGGTCCAATTTGTACTTCACCTCCATTTAATGCATGGCGAATGTGCTTATTCTCAATGGAAGCAGTTGTTTCTATCCAACGAATCCCTTTGATTGAGTATCGAGTTTTGTTTGGATACCCGTCATCAGAGATTACAGCCAAGGTCTTTGGAGGCATTGAATTTTTACGCCAAGCTTTGTTGCACACTTGAGCTAGAGTGGTCGCTTCCAGGAACGGATCAATTTGGTCACTGGCCAACAGTTCTTTCCTAAACTCTCCACAACCTCGTCTCAAGATGTCCACATCTGATTTGCAGTACTTTTGCATTTCTAACTGAAAGTGAAACACAGCCTTTTGTGCCACTTTTGCATTGTACCATTTCAGAAACGCTTCTCTCTTGTCAGGTTTCATGCTGTTGGGTCTGTAAAAATGTACGGGGAGATAGTCTCCAATGTAGTCTTGGTATTCATCCGTGTTGGCATAAAATGGAAACCATCCTTTTGCCATCTCAGTCAATCCAAACGTGTCGGGGAAATCGGACAAAGGCATGCTGAGAAAACTCAGTGAATCGATGAATCTCACTTGATGGGCTTTCATCATTAGAATTTTGCTTCCATTCATGATCAATTCTGGTTTGACTGTATCATGTGTCAGTAAGTGCCTCAAAATAAACTGTGCATCGTATCCTTGTGAGTTGTGAGCAATCACTGTGGTACCTTTGTGACTGGGTTGAAACAGCCATGCACACAATTTTGACAAGGTGTTGTTACCACGAAATATTTTTTCTCTAGGCTCATCCACAGCTTCGCATTTCTGACACGGGCTTTTCATGGATTGACACATACAGTCTCCACAAGCACGCTGAGCAACACAAAAGTTTGGTATATGTTCACCCAAATCAAATCGGCACTCAAAGTCAAAGAATATGAAAGCTACAGTCGGTGACTTCATGTTCTCTGGTTCTTTGTACCTGGGGATATAACACTGATGTTCTGCATCCACAACTTTCTTGCAATACTTGCATTTTTTAGTGCCAGGACAGAGATGGTTCTTCTTTGTGCCCACAACCATTTGACCACAGGTCTTGCAATTCCATACACTTTCACAGATGTTTTTTGTAGATTTTCCTGGTTTCGCTTTGTGCTGATCAAAACATTTCTGAGTATGAAATGTTCTACCACAGTGACCACTCGAGGCGTAACACAGACAAATGTTCTTACACAAGTGAGTTAACCTAGTTACAGTGTTCAGAGAAGTAGCTGCATCCCAGGAAACCACATTGTCTATCTTTACCATACTTCGTTTGACTTTGGACATGTTCTCAATGCTTAGGTGCGATCCAAACGTTCTTTTTGTTCTTCCACCTCCCTCGGGCATAATGACATGTGTCATTTCTAACTGGAGATGCCCGTCATGAATCTCAAACTTGTGGTTGCTTTGTGATACTTTCTCTATTTCGTTCAACAGCGTATCTCCTGAAATGTGTGTTGCATTCCCGAATGGAATGTGGATACCAAATGCTAGGTCAGGATGATTTATGGAAATACGAATTTGGTCGTTGTCATTGACCCGTGCTTCTCTGTATAACTGTTTCACCATGTCATTGAAAAGTTGATGTGTAAATTCAAACGGTTTTTTATATCTTTCAAAAGTAACATCGTACACGTGGCCATTCGTTTTAAACTTTCTTGAAGTTCTCTGTGACCGTGGCTGGTTGGAATAATATTCCCGTATATCA
Organism: Solen grandis; assembly: GCA_021229015.1. Classification (NCBI taxonomy): domain Eukaryota; kingdom Metazoa; phylum Mollusca; class Bivalvia; order Adapedonta; family Solenidae; genus Solen; species Solen grandis. The sequence continues at coordinate 17,961,036 of CM037789.1, forward strand.
CTCTTGGTCTTTTTTGCGGGTGGCTCATCATCGCTGCTTTCTTCACTACTCGACATCGTTGTGATTATAAGTAAGTGAGCAAACCTTTTTATACATCTAAGCTCCGCCCACCTGATCTCAGGCCTATAAAGTGCGGTGTGACCCGTCCACTTCATCACTCTCAAACCTGATTCAGACTGCTCTCTTCAGAATGACCTGCAACACATTTGAGTTCTGGGTGAAAGGACAACTACAAGCTATCAGTGACAAGCTGATCAGACTAGAAACAGAAATACAAGTGACATGCTACCGCTGTCAGGAAAAGGGGCATTATGCATCGGCATGTACGAAGAAAGCTTCAACACCTCAAACAGTACGGGTGTGCTACCGTTGTCATGAACCGGGACATTTTGTTTCTAATTGCCCAAAACCTGCAGTGTGCTACAGCTGTCACGAACAAGGCCACTTTGCATCCGCTTGTCCTAAGAAAGGAATGAATAGTACCGTACCTACAGTAAACGCACAGGCGGACAGTGAAATGCAGAAAATAGACGTAGTTGAGACAGTGCCACAGACGGACAGTGATGTTGAGTTACTAGAGGCTGTCTCTGAGTTGGAGAAACCTACCGTAAAACCCAAGAAACGCAAGAGAAGCGTCAACACATGCATCGTGTGTCCTGAGGCTCACCCATCAACAAGCAGTACAGAGTGTAACCAACCAGCTAAGAAGCGAAAATGTGACATTTGAACACTAGACTCGAAAAACAAAGTTGTGTTATGTTCATTATTTGCTATATGACCCACGTTTAATTCATAGTTGCTGACACATGTTTGTTGTTAAACCCAATAAAATATCATATGACAATTGTATTAGTTATCCTTTCTACATCATTGTAATGGTCCTGAAAAGGACCGTTATTTTTGAAAAGTGTCTAGCACTCACTCAAATACAAATACCGCCAGTAATGCCTGCTGGCTTCTGGATATGCCAGGTAAAACCCTGACAAATCCGGGTACAATGGCAAAGGGGGGAAACTCGGATATAAGCTGACACCCTTTTCCTTAATACCCTCTTCCTTGTCTTCTACTTTTTTCTCCTTTCGTAACACCTTCCTTGCACGTCGAAATATCTTACGAAGGAACTTCATGGTGAAGAATGAATACATACACAGCATTACACAATTTAAAGTCAAGAAAAAGTAGGTTAGTAGGTCAATCCACTTCAGGTCAAGGTCGAACACATCATTTTTTTATTGGATGAAAAATAACGTTCTCTGATTGGTGTGCGCCAACACAAGAAAGTAGGTCAATCCGGTACTATAAAACAGTGCACATACTCTATACTTTATTATTCATGAGTGCAACATGAGACCGTACACACGTATGTCCACCCCAGACTTGCTAAAATTGTTCCTCGACAATCCCAGCTATGAGGAACTAGAGAGCGACCCAGACAGCTATCACGACCGAGTTGAGGCGTATGATCAATATCTCACTCTTGTAGAAAGGGGAGATTTCCCTCATTACCTGTCAGTTACCTTTGAAGATGTACCATCTACCCTACTACAACCGAGATGGGGACACAGCCTGAACTTCATAGGTGACAAGGATCTAACCCGTTGTCATTTGCATCTCCTTGCAGGATGGATGAAGAGATTTGTGTTGGGATGGGACTGTACAACGTGTGGTATGAACCACAATTAATAAGAAACAAAATGGCCCTTTTCAGGGCCAACCCAAATGTCTCGAAAGGACATTTTACAATTGTCAATCCCCCTTTAACATAACGTTAAGAAGTGGTCCTCCTTTAAGAAATAAAACGTCAACATGACAATATTGCGTCATTTGAATGTTTGGTATGCATACTCTATCCGATCTTAAGTCATCCTAGTTAGATCTAACAGGTAGGACATGTTTATTTTATTATATACGGTACCATAAATCTGTTTTCGTATATAGTACCATTCGGTACTAAAGTATAGATTCGGTACCATAAAAAAAAAAAATTATGGTACTACGGTACCATAAGTACAAAAAAATTATGGTACCGAGGGTACCATAGTGCCACCCTTCACTACTTCTGAATTTAGCTGACTTTAAATGTTAAAGTGTTTTCTCAAACTGCGCTCTTTCTTATTTTTATTTAATAATTCCCAGTATTGAGGATCCGAAAGGCTTATTTGTTTGAAACTAGTAGTCAGTTTGGAACATAAAAAATACTTCCCCACAGAAGCAAGATTTGTTTTACTGTAAAATTTAATGTAGCACGCCTTAATGGTCGCTTGTCTAAGCATGTAACTCTACAGGAAAATAGCGGGCATTGCTCAGCAAAAGTTGAGTAGTATATGTTTACACTTAAATGAAATGTATTTGCGCTTATGTTTTTAAGGTATATGACCCATAATAGCCACCAATTCCATCAAAACCATGCAAATAACTTCACAATATAAGCTTTTAAAATGTCAAACCATGGAAATCTTATAGGCAAATTGACATGTTTAATTTTCCTTGGTAAGGAATAGATGTTTCGTGAAATTTGAAACAGAATCATATTATGCATCTTTCTACTGTTAGTTTTCCTCGAAAAATCAAATTCAGTTTTTACATAATTACAGAAATTGTGTATTTCCCATAGACTCCAATGTTAATTTAAATTCAGATTATCTCCCCTACATCTAATAAAACTCGGAGAAATATTGTTGTTTTTTTTGGATGTCTTCAAAGTGACAAAGTTACAAAGTTTCATAGAAATTTTACCATCCAGTATCAAGATATGGAATATAGATATTGTTTGGCTTATACCTTAATAGGAAGAGTTTTACCGGGAAATACAGTTTACGTTTTTTTTTTTTTTTTTGTTTTTTTTTTCCGATAGATGTCTCCACCTCTTAAGTGTATAACAAACGAAGTATCATATAACCATGACACAGTTCATTACCGATAAACGTGGATAGGGCTCGTTAAACTGTGATCTCGTTCTTATAGCGTTTCGTCTCGCGTATTTATATATAAAAAATGGTTCGTTAATAATATAAGAATATATTTCACATATGAATAACTGCGTGAGCATTTTAAAAATAGTGAGCAACATCCGGTCCCGGTGGCCAAGTTATAAGAACGTCCTGCCAGAGAGGTCGGAAACTCACTTAACATTCCGAACTTAAGAATTCGCTACCTGTAACTGGCTTGTAGTTAAGTCTTATACGAATTAATTGTTGTAATTTACATATACCCTTTCTTAGATTATTCGGTACACTTTATATATAATAAGATTTAATCCGATTTAGATATGATGTTCGCCTTATTTGGAGAGATGTCACGTGGGTTAGCCACTTGATAAAATGGAAATGATTCATTGTGTAAGCAATATAGTTGTGCGCGCCTTTTGAGAGTGACCTGCTTTGCAGTGTTAATCAAAAACTTATACAAATTCGGTGAAGGCATTTGCAGAAATCTTGGGATAATTTCAAATATTTTGAAGGTAATTATATTTATCTACATCTGTACATCTGCACTTATGAACAAAATATGATACATTTAAATAAGTGTTTGGATATAATGGTAAAAATGGTAAATTGTTTTATTTTATTCATTTATATTTCATTTCATGTTCCTCCCCCTCTCTCTATCTCCTTTTACTATGAATAGATAAATCCCCCCTCTCTGTTTCAGGCAAATTACATTGAGTTATGTTCATTTTAAAGTTAATATCATCTCTAGTTCAATAACAAATCCAGATAGCTTGATTATTATCCAATTCATTTTATTTGTTAAAAAATAACATAATTGTTTCAGAAATAAAATGGAAAGTAAAAAGTCTAAATAGACTGAACAAAATTGTATGTATACGATAAGCATTTTAATTTTAGTATCCGACAAATTTAGAATATTAAAAGAAAGTGTATATTAATTGTTTGAACCATGCATATGCACTGAGACAGATATATTGCTGCCACACATTTTTACGTGGCTGTGGATCAAACCCATGACCTCCTGATTTCAGGGCGCACCCTCTAAACAAATTCTCGCCAATGTTGTATGGGCTATTTTAAGGCCATAACAGACTTATATCCACTCCCCCTTACACAGGACACATCAGCATTCTTGCCAAATCCAATATGGACATATACAGTGAGTAAGATTAAAATGATTTAGGGAGAAAAATGTGCAGCCAAACCAGGATTTAGACACAAGATCCTTTGCTCCAAGTGGGTGAGCTGACAAGACCACATACATAAAACTATCAATGATTACGGTTACTTAAAGTCGTTACATACTTCATCGCCTATTTGGAATATCTCCTTGAATTCACAGGACAGAACATTGATATATTCTTGACAAACCCAGCCGGAAATATATACGTGAGAACTATATTGTAATGACACCGTATTTGGCACCAAATGAAACCAGAAGAGTAGAAGGTGCAGCCAGACCGGGGATTTGAACCTGGGAGACCCCTCTTTTACAGGGTCAACTTTACTATTATTTAAAAAAGGAATTATTGAAAGGATTGGCTTTGTTATTCGCATGTTGTAACTTTGAAATTCGCATTTGACAGTACTCCCAGTGATTTGATTGATCTAAGAGATCATTTTGTGATGTAGTATTCCTCAAATGTTTGGTTTTCTTTGTTTTTTAAAATTTCAAACATACTTTATATATCGCCTTAAACTTGTAGTGGCTGCGTTTTGACTTTCGATGTCCGATTGCAGTTGATGGAGTACATACTAGGGCAGAGTGACCACTCGTTCAGAGATATGATGGCTTTATTCTTGACCCCGTTTTCTTTCCACATGCATAAAAGCATATGTTTTCATCAAATCAAATTTCTGTCAAAATATTTAACTTTGTTTCACTATCCCCCTGGCCGAGCGATCGCTAGAGCATCCGCCCTGTAAAAGTTTTGTCGCGGGTGTGATCCCAGGCCGCGACATATAAAATGCCTTTAATGGTGATGGTATATAACTCAGAAAGATAATGGTAATTCGCGTACTGCTCGACCCGTAGTAAAAATGCGTTTTTCCCAATGCTGAGATGATTATTTTTCTATCTTGTTTAACTGAGAAAAACGTGTTTGGAACTAAAAGTATGAAATAAGCATGGACGCTTGTGGTGAGATGAGAATTCCAATTCTTACATCGAGTTCCTCGAATGTTTCGATATAACACGGTCAAACTAATGATTTCTTCCAAGAAAACTACACTTTACGAAAGTCAGATATGTTTGGTACTGTAAATATACGTTTTATAGATTGTATCAAACTTACTGTTCAGTACAGTTCCGTCTGTAGATTTCAGAGTAAATTTGTGTATTCCTGTGTCCTGGGCATTCCTATCTTTGTTAGATAGTGGCACCAACCCCCGGTTAATGACAAAGTAAGGGTAATGTATATTTCTATTAGAGTCATTAATGAGTCATTATAAATTTGCTCTATATGTATACATTGTGTGGTGATAGCTGTACAGAATTATGTTGTTGTATATTAAATGATAATACAAGCATTATGTAGGAATGAAAAAATAAAACACACCAATATGTTTCTTATGCTAGTTGTCAACAGCGGGTAAACTAAAACGGATTTAGGATACATTATAAACATGAGCAGTAGTATCACATTATCATGGCATGTACAGATGTACAGTTATTGTAACAGCAAATGTTTTAATAATGACAAAGACATATATCAATTCAAGACGTATTTTTTTCACACATTCAACTCCCTTTATAAAGGTAGTAAAGTAGTAAAGGACTAGATAAACACGCCGACCTTTTTTCGTTGGACTGCTCTGTTGTTTATAATGTAAATACTGCTCAATCTGAGAGAAGATTTCAATCTGACCGGGTATTAAAATTAAAAAAAAAAAAATGCCAATTCCTTAATTAATTAATAAGTGTTTCATTTACCCTTAAGTTACAAAACTATTTAAAAATAATATGCAACAAATCTTAACATATTAATTTTTTTTGTATCTACATTTTGTTTTAAAAAAAAAATTTGGAATAAAAAAAAGGTAAAAAACGGCGGCTTTCTGCCGTTTTTAGTGCCACAAATGCTTAACAGGTCTTGCTGACCTTGCTTGTTTGCATATTTTCCACGACAAATTTAACTGTACCACTCCGCGCTTAGTGCGGATCTATGCAATGCAATCCTGTACTAACGAATACGAGTGGAATATGCTACACAGACGTTTAATCATAACCGTATCTTATTTTTATGTGTTGTTGTTTGTTAACACGTTTTCTTTTACCATTAGTTTACATCCATCTTAAGCGTGAACAATATATCCGTGACAATTTTAATGCAGAACAGCAACCCAGAAGATATACTCCAATAAAAAAGAAAACAAGTAGCG